>BTPG01000005.1:182418244-182515744 GCA_036245525.1 Semisulcospira habei | reverse complement strand
GGAGTTTTGCACAATTGAATCTGTTGACACAAAAAGAACCAGCACAATTTGGTTTACAGGGCCAAAATCCGGACCAGATACCCCCCCAGAAGAGTGAACTTTTTTAAAAAAAATAAATAAATAAACCTGTCCACAAAAACAACTCTGGACATGTTTTTGCTCCGAGCTGTGTCAGCAAATTGGGGCAATTTCTTCTGAAAACTCGTCCTTCAAGCGACGTTTAACAAATAGGGGACAATTTCCCTGGAAACACAGTCCTTAGCTCATTCTACCCCAGACACACCACAGCAAGATAAAGATCGACCATGATAGTTCAAGGGTGATGCCAGAATAGCTTGGCGCCGATGGGCGCCAAGCTATTCTGGCATCACCCTTGAACTATCATGGTCGATCTGTGTCCTGCACTGCAACGCAGTCTTCAGAGGACGACTTTAAAATTTGGGGATTTCGGTCTTGGGGTAGAATGAGTTAACTCATTCGAGACGTGACGCCTCCGGATACGCGGCTTATGCCGCGTATCCGGTGGCGGCAAGTCTCGAGTGCGTTTTTTAAAAAAAAAATCATCCTCGAGGCTGTACACTGAGTGGATGATAACTAGTAACGGAGATCCTCACGAACCACAGCGTATTTTCAGAGAACGTCACACGTCTGCAAAAGGAGTAGATGCTCATGAGCCCGGACATATTATGCGATATTAACCCCTTGGCTGACAGTGGACGAACATTGTGTTTTTGAGACTATTGTTGATGCAACGTCCGAGATCCCTGGGAGACATGCAGAGTGGCGGTCCAGTTCATACCAAGAACAAAACAAAGACAATAATAATAATAAGATAAGATAAGATAAGATAATGGGATGGGACGGGATGAGACAAGATAAGATAAGATAAAATAAGATAAGATAAGATAATGGGACGGGATAAGATAAGATAATGGTATGGGACGGGATAAGGTAAGATAAGATAAGATAATGGGATGTGACGGGATAAGATAAGATAAGATAAGAACATGGATTCAAAATGGTTTCAGCAAAAGGCATAGATCTTCACGAGCGCTCGCAGTTGCGGGGGCTCATGAGGATCTATACCTCTTGTAGCTGGGTGTTTGTTCAGTTGTTCAGTTTGGGGGTTGAAGCGATGTTTTGCCATCAACGTGTATATTTCTGATCAGGCTCCTGAAATGTTATGTTTATTATTCTAGTATTGTGTCAGCATGTTTATTATTCTAGTATTGTGTCAATGTTATGTTTATTATTCTAGTATTCTGTCTAGTATTAACGGCAGATTTGAAAAATGGCATTGCCTCTGGCATTGCTAATATCTTTACCGTTGTAAAATAAAGATTCGTTGATCCATTGATTCAGTGTGCATTTGGACCTATGAATGATTGTGTTTTTGTATGTTATCGGTACCTTAGCTAGTTCATTTCAATAGTTAGAATATTTAGATGTAAAGCGCTCTGAGCCTATCTTTGTGGGGATATTGCGCTATAGAAGAGTTATATTATTATTATTATTATTATTATTATTATTATTATTATTATTATTATTATTATTATTATTATATTATTATTATTATTTTATCCAGGGCTTGCTTATGCTGCTAAAATATGCCGATGCAATGGGTTTTCAATGGTTGCTTTGCCTCAGCTAAGACTTGTCTGGATTTCTTTTTACAATGCGTTTGAGTAGGCACGTAACTAACATACGTCTTCTACTGCTCGTGGTACGAGTCGGTGGAACTCTCCAACGTACAAAAGAGAAAAAGAGCAGAAAATTTCTTTCATTTTACGACATTCAAACTTTAATAGTTAAGTTAGCACTTTTGTACAGCATGATTGTTAGACATATCAAGAATATTAATAGTTAAGTTAGCACTTTTGTACAGCATGATTGTTAGACATATCAAGAATATTAATAGTTAAGTTAGCACTTTTGTACTGCACGATTGTTAGACATATCAAGAATATTAATAGTTAAGTTAGCACTTTTGTACAGCATGATTGTTAGACATATCAAGAATATTAATAGTTAAGTTAGCACTTTTGTACAGCATGATTGTTAGACATATCAAGAATATTAATAGTTAAGTTAGCACTTTTGTACAGCATAATTGTTAGACATATCAAGAATATTAATAGTTAAGTTAGCACTTTTGTACTGCACGATTGTTAGACATATCAAGAATATTAATAGTTAAGTTAGCACTTTTGCACAGCATGATTGTTAGACATATCAAGAATATTTCGCAAGGATGTATTAATGCAACATTTGTCCAGAAATTATTGCAATACTCCCGAGAACATTTTATGAAGGACGTATAACTCATTCGAGACGAACGGCATCCGGATACACGGCTGATACCCGCGTATCCGGATGCCGTTTGTCTCAAATGATTTAACCTTTTATTCTCAGGAGCAGATCCCATAGACGCCCAGACAACAACAATGACTAGATGGTCGAGCTTGCACGGCACGTGGAAACAAATAACCAGAAAAAAATATTGACATTTTGGTTATTTTTCTTATGTAACCGGCTGGCGACATACCTTCAATAAAGTTATGTCGCCAGGCGGTTTGACAAGCAAAGCTGATGTAGAACATGCTGGAGATTATTCATCTCAGATTGAGGAGGATGTCGGGTGTAGTCTCAAAAAGTCTCTAGAGCAGTTCCAGAAGTCTGTATTGGACAGCAAATTGGTGCCGCCTGCAGCTAAGGACACCGGGCTGGCATCTGCCTGTGCCAGCACCAACTGGGAGACATGCAGAGGGGCGGTCCAGTTCATACCAAGAACAAAACAAAGACAATAATAATAATAAGATAAGATAATGGGATGGGATGGGATAAGATAAGATAAGATAATTATTTCAGTCCAGTCACCTGGAACGACCTTTCAGCCTATGTCAGAAATGCTCCAACTCTGTCTGTTTTCAAATCACTGCTCAAGACCTAATTTCTTGTGCATATAGCTAGATGCTTTTTCAGTGCGTTAGCATTCTTTGGCAGTAACTGTTCTTGTAACGGTGTGTGCGTATGTGTGAGTGTGGGCTTTTGATATGTGTCACTTTGGTTTTTGTAACATTTATTGTAGTGTTTTCTTTCTTGTACTTTTTGTTCTGTGATTTTTTTTATCTTGTAAAGTGCTTAGAGCACCATAGTTTGGATTTTAAGCGCTATATAAATGTACATTATTATTATTATTATTATTATTATTATCGTTGTTGCTATAAGATAGTGGGATGGGAGATAAGATAAGATTAATATAAGATAAGATAAGCCGTAAAATAAGATAAGGTAAGATGGTGGGATGGGATGGGATGTATAATATAATATAATATAATATAATATAATATAATATAATATAATATAATATAATATAATATAATATAATATAATATAATATAATATAATATATGGCGCCTAATCGCAAAACTAGAGCTCTAGGCTTTTATAACAAAAACACTGATTATACAACTGATTTATTGCCAAAAAATAATCACGATAAGGAGAAACGAAAATACAACATATAACATACAATACCCATCTACACACGGTGTTTAAGTGCTGGGAAAAGTAGGCCCAGGAGTTTCCAGGAACACAGCCAAGGGCATCGCACAGTCGGTCGCCTCCGACAGCAGCGGGCGTTGGGCAGACTTGAAAGGGTGTGAGAGATTCATTGGTAAACCAGACCGATATTGAAACGATGTAGGAAGGAGCTCTGGGAAGACATCTGACGGGTGGGGTGGAGCACGTATGGGCCTTTCTGAGCCGAGATCCCGTCACGACCGTACGAAAACCGAACCTAACCGAGGCCCAAATGAAACTGTTGTAAATTTGCTAACAGCAAGAGGCATAGATCCTCATGAGCCCCCGCTACCTAACAGCAAAGAGGCGTAGATCCGCATGTGCCCTCGCTAGCGGGGGCTCATGAGGATCCATGCTTCTTGCAGATGGAGCTGTTTAGTGCCCATGAAGCTCTATGTTTTTTTGCCGATAATTCTTTGCATACGAGGCGTCTTGATGACGTTTGAATCCCACCAGGTGGGTGGCGCCGTGTAAAAAAAAAAAAAAAAAAAAAAAAAAAAAAAACGTGCCTGGATTGTGTCCCCTGGCTATTTCCTGTAAATTGTCGTCTGGCACCACACATCTTCTCCCTTCATCGCCGAGAGAAACTAAACACCACCCAACTGCAAGAGGTATAGATCCTCATGAGCCCCCGCAGTCGCGGGGGCTCGTGAGGATCTATACCTCTTGCTGAAACGACATTGGATCTAAGTTTCTTTGACGGCTGGTAATCTTTGAGCGTGAATTTACGATGAGTTCAAAAAGTCGGCCTGCCCCCACTGGCAGTTTAAGGGTTAACGGTGAACAGTTGCAGGGACCACACTGTTTGTCTTCCTCAATTCGCTTCCGCTGGACCTGCGGTAGCGAATCGAGGGAGACAACCAGTGTGCGTAGACTAAGGCCTTGCCCAGAAATGCGGATGCATTGGAATGTCGGTCATTGCTCACTCCCAAGCTGGTATTTTATTTATTTATTTATTTATTTATTTATTTTATTTTACTTACTTTAAAAAAATTGTTATTTGATGTGATGTGATGTGATGTTATGTTACTTTGTTTGATTTTATTTAATTTTAATTTTTGAATTTTTTTAATTTATTCTTTATGTTATGTTATGTAATGGTGTTTTATTTATTTTATTTTATTTTATTTATAATTTGTGTGTGTGGGGGTGGTGGTGGTATGGTGTAGTGGGTGGGGGGGAGGGGAGGGGGAATGAGATAGTTCATCTTCATTCACAACAATCTGTGACAGGAGGTCGCGATGATCTAAATATCCTGCACTCCACACAGTTGCCGTATCCTCGAACAGAATTTTCAGACCCACACTAGTTACCACCCTCGATTCGCTACCGCTGGTAGCGGTAGCGAATCGATGTTGACAACCGTGTGTTTTCAGTGCTTGTTTTCCAGTGTTGCACGCTGTCACATCTAGCGTGGCTGTACGTGTGCTCGATATCTATCGGAGATACGTACATTTATGTGGATGATTACGGTCTTTCGGGCATGATGACTGGATTTCTGCACACTTTTGGCGTGTCTGCCTCTGGATAACTCATTCGAGACGAACGGCATCCGGATACGCGGCTTCAGCCGCGTATCCGGATGCTGTTCGTCTCGAACGAGTTAAGGCTGCTGTCGACAGCTGGCTTCAGCCAAAACCGCTGAGGCTACACAGCAACATGCATTGTTATTTGGGGATTGTCTGTATGGTAAACTCCAAACATTACAACTTTCATTCTCTCGATAAATACCCTCGGATTGAGGCCACCTAGATTGTGGTTGTAATTAACCCATTACACGCTAAGGTTGATTTTTTTTCAGATGTGAGTTGTCCTATGAAGGCTACATTTCAGTTGCGGTGCTAGACTGACCATGATAGTTCAAGGGTGGTGCCAGAATAGCTTGGCGCCTATGGGCGCCAAGCTGTTCTGGCACTACCCTTGCACTATCATGGTCGATCCATATTTGCTGTCGTGTGAGTTAAAAGGCGTTGGTAACCCCTTGACTGCTAGTGACGATATCGCTCGGCGGACAGGACACGTAGCTATACGCGTCTCTAGCGCCAAACGGTATCGTCAAGTATCGTCCACCTGGAACACTCTCCCACTCTCTCTCCGTCAGAAACCCTCTCCCTCCTCCTTTCAGTCCGCCCTCAAAACTCACCTCTTTCAACAGTTCTAGCACTATAACGCCACCACTCACTCCCCACCCCAAGCTGACTGTCGTAATGTATTTGTGATACGTGAATCATCGTCAAAAGCGTGCGCATGCGTGCGCGGGTTGTGAGTGCGCGCTTAGATTTATAACTAAGATAAGCGCATTATAAATACTGTAATTATTTAAGTAATTTTAAAAGGGTTTAAAAAAAACAATTAGACAACTATGCAATGGTTGTAGAATGGTTCCCTTGCTCTTTAAAGATTGCGCTAGCTCTTTTTTGTGTCTAATTTGTGTTCTGCCTGTATATCACAATGTCATAATTTGTTATAACCCCAAAGCAATACGTTCAAACATGCAAACAAAACACATCCCATTTCCCCTGTTTTTTTGTTATGGTCTGTGATTCTGTATCTTACGACTCTGAGTCCGTAAAGTCCAAAATCACAGACAAACACAAACTGGATGTTTGGAGTGTAACATAGATCGCCGCCATCGTGGAATCTAAAGGATATACCCCCCCACAGCCGACGAATCAAAGACCGTCTACAACTGGCAACATTATTTCGTGGTGTAAAATAACGCATAACTGACGAATCAAGGATCATCTTCAGTACAACTGACGGCGTTGTTGGGTGGTACACAAATTGACATACCCCGCATAACTGACAAATCGAGGGTCATCATACAATTGCTGGCGTTATTTATTAAGTACTCACACATCTTCTACTATTAAAACGGGCAGCATGAATAACAGAACTGCTGACTCAGTTCCCGGGAAAATCGAAAGCATCTTGCAATGGCAAAGTTGTACGTATTTGGTCTTTTCCCTTGTGTGTTTATTCAGCGTTATGGGGAAAATGTAGGCCTGTTTGAGGGGCCCGTCGCTGTGTTTGATGAAATGATTGGCTGTCAGTGAGACCCTATCGATTTTTGCGTTACAAGTTTCCATTGGATGTCGTCACCCTCTCCGGCTCTTCGCGCGGAATCGCTGCGGCGGAGGATTCAATGTTATAGAGTCTCTTCCACAGGTTTGTCACAACACGGAATCCACTACAGCGCTGAGCCATAAAAAAAGGCTCCAGAAATTTGTGTTAAGACGGCATTTCGAATCCTAGTTTCCATGTACGTGAAACGTGTTAAAGCTGAGAAACAGTCAAAAAACTCCGCCCCGCACGTGTTTTAAAAAAACTTAGCAGGACCCAGCGAGGGCCCTGTCTTCGTGAACGTTCGGCTAACTTCGGCAAACCGGTTTGCAACTCAGTTGACTGAGTTTTCAACTGCGTTTGTCGTGCTGGCAAAACTCCCGTGAAAAAGACAGGCCACTTCCTGTTTGCAGCGAGTGGGCACCGCGATCACTGATCTAAACCAGCGATATTTTTACTGATATCAACAGTAGCAGACGACACTCGACCACCCGACGGACAGAGCAGGCCATTTGTGTCTTGCCTGGACGCACACTGGATATGGACCAGGCCGAGCTATCCGTAAGTTACACAGTACAGCCTGAAGCTTTGATATCGGAAGGGTGAGGAAGGAGGGGTTATTTGTCGTTTTGTGTTTGTTGTTATAATCTCTCTCTCTCTCTCTCTCTCTCTCTCTCTCTCTCTCTCTCTCTCTCTCTCTCTCTCTCTCTCTCTCTCTCTCTCTCTCTCTCTCACATCCAATTTACTGTGTTGGATGTACATCACAATGCTTCTTTATTTATTTATATTATCCTATATTGGACTGGATGTATGTGTTGACAAAATTCGTTCACAACTACAAAGTGTCAGGAGTCATACTTACAGCATGTACAGCCGTACATTCTGCCATCATAGTCCCCAGCGCGTAAAATCCGTGGCTGTCGGTCAGTTTCAAAGTGTCACAGAATCGTCTGCTGTTGTCCGATCTGCTAATCGCGATGATTTCCGTGCAACAGGAAGTGGTCTGTCGTTTTCCGAGAGTTTTGCAAGCTCGGGATACGCAGTTGCCAACTCCGTCAACTGAGTTAGGAACCGATTTGACCCACTTAGGGGCAGGGCCCAAGCTGGGTCCTGTAGAGTCTTTTTAAAACACGCGCTGGGCAGGTTTTTCTCATTGCACCTCAGCTTTAAACACCAGCGGCCAGTTGCATGAGTAAGCTTAGTCCTGCGCCAGCCATTAAACAAGGTGCTCCACAATAGCGGAGCACCTTCATTAGTGGCTTGCGCAGGGCTAAGCTCACAGCTCATGCAACTGACCCCAAGGACCTGTAACGTCCCACAATTGGTAGCACACGGGATGTCTGACTTGATTGGCTACTATGTGATGTGTGATTTACGAGTGTTCCTCTAAGGGTTACATTCCAATATAGTGGACAGATCGAAACTGGCAGTTCAAGGTTGGCGCTAGATTTGATAGGCGCCCGAAGTCTCCAAGCTATTCTGGCACAACACTGGACGTACCACAGTTGATGTATCCTGTAAAGTCCTTCACAGCCAGTGGACACCGACTGTGTTCTCTCTCTCTCTCTCTCTCTCTCTCTCTCTCTCTCTCTCTCTCTCTCTCTCTCTCTCTCTCTCTCTCTCTCTCTCTCTCTCTCTCTCTCTCTCTCTCTCTCTCTCTCTCTCTCTCTGTTTATGTATATACTTTTTTCATTTTTCATGTTCACTTTTCTTATGCGTTTTCATTCTTTGGAATTCTCTTGCTCGATGTATACTCATGTGTGTAGAGTAGCGGGACAGTTTGTAAGAGAGGCATTCTCATGCCTAAAACTTTATCCTGAATATAAAACGTTTCATCCTCCTCCTCCTCTCTCTCTCTCTCTCTCTCTCTCTCTCTCTCTCTCTCTCTCTCTCTCTCTCTCTCTCTCTCTCTCTCTCTGCCCACCTCACCCTTACCCTCCCCCTCCTCTCGCCCTCCCTCCTTCTGGTGCTGGCAGTGTGTGTGTGTAACATGCCTCAAGTGACTTGCATGGCCATGTCACTCTCCCCGCAATAACAGTCATTTGTGACGAGTTTTACATAACCCCATCGATCAGCCCTGTCAAAGGCCAGTCACGGTGAGCACGAGAACCTCGGGCCTACGTTCGCACTGCATTTGGCCCGCGCAAGGCATAGAATGCACGCTTCGTGCATCGCACTTACTATACTATGTTCTCAAGCGCGTTTTCCATTAATTGCTGCTGAGAACACTAAGCAAAAGGTCCTCGGCTGATTCGGCCCGAGGACCATTTGCTTACAGTGTTGTGCCGAGGACTTTTTGCTGGTAGACGTGCACGGGTTGATAATTATGACTCTGCCGAAAGACCGTTGCTCTCTGGTATGGTACAAAAACCAACGGCGTACGGTGAACTCCGCATCGATATTATACAGCGCGTGGTGGACTGAGTGGTGGCCTAACCAAAGCTCGTCCCCTCGCAACCCCAGTTGGCTAGCCGCGGTCAACGGGCATCTTCTCCTGCGGTCAAAAAACAAGAAAGAATAACGGATCTACTCTCATGACGACCACGACCGGACTCAACGTAGCATGCTGGAACGTCCGAACCATGCTCGACAAAGCAGACAGCGGACGCCCTGAACGTCGCTCCGCCCTCATTGCCCATGAATTGCGGAGGTTAAACATCGACATCGCCGCACTCAGCGAAGTACGCCTTCCGGACGAAGGCAGCCTCCAAGAACTTGGTGCTGGGTACACCCTCTACTGGTCAGGCAGGCCTGCATCAGAAAGACGGCTCTCAGGCGTGGGTTTCATGGTCAAGACATCCATTGCGACTAAGCTGGAAAACCTACCAACGGGCCACTCAGACCGCATCATGTCCATGCGCCTCCCACTGAGACACCAGCAACACGTCACCCTTCTCAGTGTGTACTCCCCAACCCTCCTGGCAGAGCCTGCTGAAAAGGACAAGTTTTACACTGACCTGCGCAGCCTCCTACAGAGTACCCCAGCAGACGACAAAGTCATCATCCTTGGCGACTTCAACGCCAGAGTGGGCCAGGACTCTGAAGCCTGGAAAGGAGTCCTCGGCAAGCATGGCGTGGGAAACTGCAATGACAATGGCCGCCTACTGTTGGAGTTCTGTGCGGAGCAGCAACTGGTCATCACCAACACTACTTTTCAGCAAAAGGACAGTCGAAAGACCACCTGGATGCATCCTCGCTCCAAACACTGGCACCTTATCGACTATGTCCTAGTGCGGCAGAGGGACCGCAGTGACGTCCTCCTCACCAGAGTGATGCCCAGCGCAGAGTGCCACACTGACCACCGCCTTGTCCGCTGCAAACTCAGGCTCCACTTCAAGCCAAAACCCAAGAAATGGGGGCCCCCCAAGAAAAAGCTTGATGTTGCCAGACTTCAGCGTGACGATGTGAAAGCTGCCTTTCAGACAGATTTACAGCGCAGGCTCAAAGACACAGCAGACCCAGTAGACTCCTCCCCTGAAACACTTTGGGAACAACTAAAAACTGCTATTGCAAAATCCTCTGCAGAAGTCTTGGGTTTCGCCAGAAAGAAGAACAAAGACTGGTTTGACGAAAACAATGTAGAGATCCAGGAACACCTAGCAAAAAAAAGAGCCGCCCATCAGGCTCACCTAGCCCAGCCTTCCTGCCCTGTGAAGAAGTCTGCCTTCCGCCTCGTCTGCAGCAGTCTCCAGCGCAAGCTCAGAGATCTCCAGAATGAGTGGTGGACCAGACTTGCACAGAGGACCCAGCTTTGCGCTGACAATGGTGACTACAGGGGTTTCTACGAAGCACTGAAAGCAGTGTATGGCCCCAGGCACCTGGTACAAAGTCCCCTGCGAAGCGCGAACGGCCAGGCACTCCTCACAGATAATACCTCCATCTTGAACCGCTGGTCGGAATACTTTCAGAGCCTCTTCAGCGCTGAGCGCACTGTTCAAGAAGCAGTCGTCCTACAAATCCCACACCTCCCAGTAAAGGTTGAATTGGACGAACCGCCCACCGCTGAAGAGACCCTCACAGCCATCCACCAGCTCAAGAGTGGCAAAGCAGCAGGCATTGATGGAATACCGCCAGAGATCTGGAAACATGGAGGCACAGCACTGCACAACAAGCTCCATGACCTCTTTCTCTGCTGCTGGGAGGAAGGAACACTACCAAAAGATCTCCGTGATGCAGTCGTTATCACCCTGTACAAGAACAAAGGCGAGAAGTCTGACTGTTCCAACTATCGGGGAATTACCCTGCTGTCCATTGCTGGGAAAATCCTTGCAAGGCTGCTCCTGAATCGGCTGGTACCTGCCATCGCTGAAGACCAACTCCCAGAGGGCCAGTGTGGCTTCAGAGCAAACAGGAGCACCACCGATATGGTCTTTGTGCTGAGACAGCTACAGGAGAAGTGCCGCGAGCAGAACAAAGGGCTGTATGTAACATTTGTCGACTTAACAAAAGCGTTCGACACTGTGAGCAGGCAAGGCATGTGGCAGATCCTGGAGCGACTTGGCTGTCCCCCAAAGTTCCTCAACATGATTGTCCAGCTACACGAGGACCAGCAAGGCCAGGTCAGACTCAACAATGACCTCTCAGAACCATTCCCTATTCTCAACGGTGTAAAGCAGGGCTGCGTGCTGGCACCGACCCTCTTCACCATCTTTTTTAGCATGATGTTGAAGCAGGCCACAGTGGACCTCGATGATGACGATGCAGTGTACATCAGGTATCGTCTCGATGGCAGCCTGTTCAACCTCAGACGACTGCAAGCCCACACGAAAACCCTAGACCAACTGATTCGTGAGCTGCTTTTTGCTGATGATGCTGCCCTCGTTGCACACACAGAGAGAGCCCTGCAGCGCATCACGTCTTGCTTCGCAGATGCTGCCCAGCTCTTTGGACTCGAGGTCAGTCTTAAAAAGACAGAGGTCCTCCATCAGCCGGCACCCAAGACAGTGTACCGCCCTCCTCACATCACCATCGGCGAGTCTGAACTAAAGTCAGTGCACCAGTTTACTTACCTTGGCTGCATTATCACGTCGGACGCCAAGCTGGACAAGGAGCTTGACAGCAGGCTGGCAAAAGCGAACAGCGCTTTCGGGCGACTTTTCAGGCGGGTGTGGCACAATCAACAGCTGAAAACAGGCACCAAGATCAGCGTGTACAGAGCTGTGGTCCTCACCACCCTGCTGTATGGTTCCGAGTCCTGGGCCCTCTACCGCAGCCAACTACGACTCCTCGAATGCTTCCACCAGCGCTGCCTGCGAACCATCCTGGGCATTCACTGGAGTGACTATGTCACCAACGTCGAGGTCCTTGAACAGGCTGAAACTGTGAGCATCGAGGCTTTGCTGCTGCGGACACAGCTCCGCTGGGCGGGGCATGTCTCCAGGATGGAGGATCATCGCCTACCAAAGATCACCCTGTTCGGCGAGCTTGCTACTGGACACCGTGACAGAGGGGCACCAAAGAAGAGATACAAAGACTGTCTCAAGAAGTCACTTAGTGCCTGCCAAATCGACCACCACCAGTGGTCTTCGCTTGCTGCGGACCGTGACACCTGGCGCTCCACCATTTACAAGGCAGCTGTCTCCTTTGAGGACTCTCGCAGAGCTAGCCTTAAGGACAAGCGGCTCAGGAGAAAAAACAGAGATGCCGCAGCTCAGAACCCTGGCCATACCTTCCCCTGCAGCCACTGCGGTCGAACCTGCCTGTCTCGGATTGGCCTCCGCAGCCACGAACAAGCCTGCAGACGTCGTGGGCAACTCCTATAAAATCTTCGTTCGCGAAGTCAAGCCAAGAGAGAGGGTGGACTGAGTACAAGTCTTCATTAACAACTGCCTGCGCAAGATCCTAAATATCCATTGGCCAGAGACCATCAGCAACAACGAACTCTGGAATAGAACCAACCAGCTGCCTGCAGAAGACGAAATTAAACAACGACGTTGGAGATGGATAGGGCACACCTTACGTAAGCCAGCGGACAACATCACCAGGCAAGCCCTAACATGGAATCCACAGGGCACGCGGAAAAGAGGCAGACCAAGAAACACATGGCGCCGGGAACTGGATGCAGACCTTAAGACCATGAAGATGACCTGGAACCAAGTGGAAAGGAGAGCCCGGGACAGAGACTCTTGGAGATCCTTTGTAGGCGGCCTTATGCCCCAGTAGGGGTGCAAGGCATAAGTAAGTAAGAAGTAAGTGGTGGACTGAGGGAATGCATGTCTCGTTAGAAGCAAAGCTCGTGCCCCTTTTCCAAATTTAGAATTCCCCTGGCCTGTGAAGGTGATATCGAAGGCGAGACACACATAAAGTTACCACAGTTGTTTTTATTTGTTTCTTTGGTGGTTTTTTTTTTTATTTTTTTATTTTTTTATTTTTTACCTTGACTGCATTTGAACACAATGTGTTTTTGGTTTGGTTTGGTTAAACCTGTTTCATTTCGTTTTGTTTGTTTTGTTTTGTTTCGTTTCGTTTTGTTTCGTTTCGTTTTGTTTCGTTTCAGTTCGGTTCGGTTCGATCCGTTTCGGTTCAGTTCGGTTTGGTTTGGTTTGGTGAGGTTTGGTTCGGTTTGTTTTGGTTTGGTTGTTTGTTTTGTTTCGAATTTCTTTTGTCTTTAGTGAAAAGAAAAAGGGAGACTGCCAGTGTCTTTAATGTTTGTGTATATTTATTTGTTTGTATTTATGTTGTTTTCGTCCTCATCAATACAAGGGACGCACGAACCCTCACGTCTTCTTACCTGCATGCCTACTTTCCATTAACCCCCACCCCCCACCCTTTCCACCCCCTCTCCTTCACATCCTCACAACCCCACCACGCCTCAGCCGCCACCCACCCCATCCCCTCGTCACCCCTACCCCTCCCCCCTCCCCCCCCCCAAAAAAAAAAAAAAAGAAAAAAAAAAAAAGAAAGTGTGAATGCTGCCCGGATTTACAGACGTGTCTGTGGAGTGAGGGTCAACTTCCTCCCCGGATCGACGACGCGGTGGGCTTATGACATCAGCTGTGACGTAAACTGTCCCGTTTCAGCTTTGGCAGGAAGCCTGAAAAATATCTCTGTAGTCAAGACGTCAAGCCTACAAAACAACGTGCCAGATTTGCTACGTATTATGCTTCAACGATTGACGTCACTGATTTTTGCAAGAGGCATAGATCCTCATGAGCCCCCGCGATTGCGGGGGCTCATGAGCATCTATACCTCTTGCTGGTAGCATGTAATTCATTATTCCTCGCTCGGGGGTCGTATTTGGGCGATGGACCTTTATGTAAGACGCGTCACGATGCACGTGCTGGTGTGGGTGTTGTGGTGCTGGAAAACAAGGTTGGCACATTAAGTGTTATGACACGAACTTTCCTGTCCCAGACAGAGGACGGCTCGGTCAATAATGATCTACGCACTACCAAGATATTGGAGGGATAGCTTTAGGGTAGCGCCCGATTAGCTGGCCATTGTTATACATGTAGATGAATGGTTGGTTTGTTGGTTCCTGTTGCACCCATACGCGCGCACGAACACACACACACGCACGCAAACTGATATACCCACAGACACACGCACACGCAAACAAACTCTCTCTCTCTCTCTCTCTCTCTCTCTCTCTCTCTCTCTCTCTCTCTCTCTCTGTGTGTCGGCGTGAGAGAGAGAGAGAGAGAGAGAGAGAGAGAGAGAGAGAGGGGGGGGGGGAGAGATAGCACCTGCATTTATATTTGCCCTTGCTGTATGAACTTTAATGTACTTAATGATTCTTTGTTTATTGCTTTACTTTGTATTTTTACTCATTTTATATTTTTGTGCGTACGCGTATGCGGGTAGGTATGTTTGGAGTGCGTGTCCGAGAGCGTGTGTTTGTTTTTGTGCGTATGTGCCTGAGTGCGTGCGTGTGTAAGTGTGTGTGTGTGTGTGTGTGTGTGAGTGTTCGTGCGTGTGTGCATGCGTACTGAATTGCGGTGTACATGTGTGTGTGTGTGTGTGTGTGTGTGTGTGTGTGTGTGTGTGTGTGTGTGTGTGTGTGCGTGCGTGCTTGCGCGGGTTGCGATGTGCATGCGTGCGTACCTGAGTGCGTGTGTGGGTATGTGTGTGTGTATGTGCGTGGTGCGTGCGTGCGTGCGTGAGCGAATGCAGCAGTGCATGCAGCAGTGTGTGGTATGTGTATGTTTACATGTCTATGTCACTTATGTAGCAACGGCAAGTTTGAAAACTGGTCCTGTTACCAATAACTTCTACTGTTGGAAAATAAAGGTTCATTGTTCATTGTTCTCTCTCTCTCTCTCTCTCTCTCTCTCTCTCTCTCTCTCTCTCTCTCTCTCTCTCTCTCTCTCTCTCTCTCTATCACTCACACTCACTCTCTACACACACACACACACACACACACACACACACGCACGCACGCACGCACGCATACACACACACACACACACACACACGCACGCACGCACGCACGCACACACACACACACACACACACACACGCACGCACGCACGCACACACACACACACACACACACGCACGCACGCACACACACACACACACACACACACACACACACACACACACGGCACTGTGCGCCTTATTTTCAAGTTAAGTCTTCCTCTCGGGACCGCGCCTTATAACGAACTGCCAGATGACGTGACTGTAAAATGTGTTTTCCTTACACATTAAAAGTGACAAGCATCAGAGCATAAATTCACAGATGTGGAAGTTAACATGTTCAACACGAACCACGACGTATCGCCGTGTACTCCGCGAATGCAGCATGTCTCGAACGTGTTAACCCTTTGGCTGTCGTTTATCGCTTTTGTCGCGAGGATTCCTGGGCTCTGAAGATTATGCAAAATTCTTGGGTTTCGGCCGGGGCGCCCGTCTGCAGCCCACGCGATAACCCATATGGGGCCCACGGTGAGCCTACGGCCCTTTGCAAGCCGGGACTAGAGAAGACAGACCGATCTGTGATAAATTAAAGGTGAGCTGCTGGCTGAAGAACAAGATAAAAATGGAGTCAGCTTCACAGAGATGAAGACCATCATTAAGTCTGTGTACAGACCACCACAACGGCCCCTAGACAGTTACCATCAGCTGTCCAGACAAGAGCAGGTGACTATCTTCCGTCTGAGGACTGGGCACAACCGACTCAATTTCCACCTGCACAGACGCTTTCACCTCGTGCCATCTGCCCTGTGCCCTTGTGGAGAAGCAGAGCAGACCACAGAGCACATCCTCCAGGACTGTGGGAACCACCAGCTGTTGAGAGAGGAGATATGGCCGAAGCCCGCCACTCTACAAGACAACCTGTACGGGCCTGTGGAGGCGCTACAGACGACCACAGATTTCATTTTGAGAGCCAAACTCCAAGTGTGACGGCGTTCGAAAAAAAGAAGAAGAAGAAAGGTGAGCTGCCGGAATAGCTCGATCAGCTCTGAGACAGGAGGAGTTACGTTTTTTTTCTAAAACCACCCTTGAGTAGTATCATGGTCATGAATCCAAATCTTGTTCCTGTGCATCGGGTCAGATGGGGTAACCCTTTCGCTTCCAACGGACGCAAACTTTGTCTTTGAAAGCTTGGAAGTTTCAACGTCAGACATATTTACAATATTTCCATCTGTTCATAGACATACATGTTAATGGTGGCAAGAGACAAAGAAGCTAACGAGCCCCCGCAGGTGCGGGGGCTCATGAAGTTCTTTGCCTCTTGCAGTTGGGTGGTGTTGACAGTGTCCTGGCGGCGACGGGGTTAATCTAACACGACAGTGAGGTGTAACACAAATATCGCAGGGGTAAAAAGTAAAATGTGTGTCGCAGTTGTTTACATACATGGCAGCTGTCGTTTTATTCACAGATTGTCCAATCAACAAAGGGTACTCTTCTCGTAAACTAGTGAAATAATCTCGAAATGTACATTATCTACATCGTGTAGTATTAAAAGCACAAACATTCGTCGGTAAATTGTTTTGGAGCGGTCATACTTAATATCCCACTGTACTCAGCCCTAATATCAGCCCT
This sequence comes from Semisulcospira habei, assembly GCA_036245525.1. NCBI lineage: Eukaryota > Metazoa > Mollusca > Gastropoda > Semisulcospiridae > Semisulcospira > Semisulcospira habei. Next base: position 182,499,112 of record BTPG01000005.1, on the reverse strand, counting down.
TAATATCCCACTGTCATTCCCTCTAGAGCGGTCACACCTCGTGCCCTGAAAGCCACTATGGCAAAAAACGATTAGCGGTACTACTGCTCTAGAGGGAATGACAGTGGGTTTTGGGGGGAGGTATGAACGCTCTAGAGGGAATAACAGCGGGGTTTTGAGGGAGGTGTGACCGCTCTAGAGGGAATGACAGTGTGGTTTTGAGGGAGGTGTGACCGCTCTTGAGGGAATGACAGCGGGGTTTTGAGGGAGGTGTGACCGCTCTAGAGGAAATGACAGTGGGGTTTTGATGGAGGTGTGACCGCACTAGATGAAATGACAGTGGGGTTTTGAAGGAGATGTGACCGCTCTAGAGAGAATGACAGCGGGGTTTTGAGGGCGCGAGGTGTGACCGCTCTAGTGGGAATGACAGTGGGGTTTTTGAGGGAGGTTTGACCGCTATAGAGGCAATGACAGTGGGGTTCGAGGACGCGAGGTATGTCCCCACTCCAACAATTCATCGCCGAAAGCCAGTGATATTCACACGCTGAAATCAAACGGACATGTCAGGATTATTCGACTAGCTAACGCATGAGAATAATTTTTAGAGGCGCGAGGTATGAACTCTATGACATATTTTGTCGTATCGTATCATGCTGGTATAAAACAGTCGAGTATGGCTGGCGTACTCAGCGTTATCGTGAAGGCTGAATGTAGAATGGTTTGAGTAATGCTGCCATATCGATCTCCACACGGTAACAGCCTGAACAATGTGCTCGTGAAAGCTTTTTAGCCCTGAATGGCATTTTCGTGACGCGCTTGGAAAACATGAAAAGGGTGGTTTCCTTCAGGGATGAAGGGTTATCGTGATGAATACTGAATCTAAAAGGAATAAATAACAGGAGGTATAGGGGTGCAGGTTAGGTGGATTGGGGGGTGGTGGTGGTGGTGTGGAGGGAAGTCAGGGGGGGGGGGGGAGGAGGGTTAGACAGAAACGGGAACTTTACTCCTTCTCTGTCAGTGAACGCAGATTGTTTGAAATCATTGTAAATTGAACGACCATCATCATCATGCGTCAAAGAAAAGTGGTTTTCACAAGAGGCATAGAACCTCATGAGCCCCCGCAGTTGCGGGGGCTCATGAGGATCTATACCTCTTACAGCTTTGTGCGGTTCCGTTACTCTCAGTAGTGGCCGGGTGACAGACAGAGCTTCAGAATTACAGTACAACTGGGATTCCTTTCTTCAGGTTTTGGTTTGTCTGATGCCCGCTCAGAACAGCTATTCCTGGTGTCCGTAAGCTTCTTTAACCAAACAAAACACAAATGTGAAGATGTTGTTCCAAGTGTTTACGCAGCTCAGCACTGTGTCCTGTGGTGCCTAAAGACATTATAAGTGCATTTTTTGTGAAAAGCGAAATTTCCATTGTAATACAATGAAAATCGCGCTTTTCACAAAACAATGCACTTACTTCCCACACTGACAGTCAAGCCCCGTACTAACTTTCCTACAGCTCTGTTCGCCTGAACTCTCACTAAAAACCCCTTTCACTAAGGCTGCCGTGAGATGGCCTTGGTTGCCTGTTCCGCGTTAAACCCAAATAACTAACTCCTTTCACAAAGCAGCAATGTGCTAAAACCTTTTTATAACAGACGACACTGTAATGTGTTTGATTTCTTTGTATTCTTAGAGCTGTGTGAAGGCAACTTTTCAAGAACTGTCAAAAAATATTAACCACTTCCCGGCCAGCAGCACTGTCCGGAAGCTTTCCATAATAGACGATGCTGAAATGTCGTGCTTGACTCGCTTGTATTCTTAAAGCTGTGTGAAAGCAGCTTTTCAAAAACTGTCGAAAATAATAACCACTTTGTCCCGAAACGACTTATATCCGACGATGCTGAAATGTTGTAGTTGACTCGCTCGTATTTTTAGAGCTGCGTGAACGCAACTATTTAAGAACTGTCAAATATATTTACTACCTCCCGACCAGTCGACGCAGACTGTGTTCTGAAACCTTGCTTAACCCATTCAGCCCTGACGCACTACAGCAGGAGATGGGTCGACCATGATAATTCAAGGGTAGTGCCAGATTAGCTTGGCGCCCAAAAGTTTGAGAAATACGTGCGTCGGGCTGAATGAGTTAACTCAACACCACAAATCAAACGCCAGCCTTTCAAGAAACGTAGATGCAGAGTGTTATCGGCAAGAGGCATAAATCCTCATGAGCCCCCGCGACTGCGGGGGCTCATGAGCATCAATGCTTCTTGCAGTTTGATGATGTCACATTTTCCCTGGAACGCCAAAAATCATACTGCGCAATGTGTTGTATCGCCACTCAGACACTCAAACTGTGTTTCTTGGGACATTGACCAGACGTGTGTGGGGGGAATCCTTTGTACCACTGAAGGGAAAAAATCCGTAAACCTGACAAATTTAGGCTTTTTTTTTCTTCTTCAAATGGATAGTTTTGATAATCTTGTGTTCACACCTGAATAGGATGTGTGCTGCAGCCGCATCATTTCTGAATCTAGATGTGAGCTGTTCTATGACTTTGAGCCTTGTGGCTCTTATCAGACCAGACTCATACACCAACACACGCATTGCCCATAAATCATGATAGTACGAGAGACTCACTTTCACAAATAACGCGCTTCCACAAAAATAAAAAACAAAAATGTTTTGTTGACCAGTGCGTTGGATATGATGCATTCAATACAGTCGCAGTATTATACGCAATCCAGCAATACCGCGGTATCGGATAGAAAATAGAATATATAATGTATAGACCTCTTGTTCCCGTGAGAATGCCTGGTGAGCAAAAGGTCCTCGAGCCGACGTCAGCTTAGCTCCCCTGCGCACGGCTGTGTGTGTGTGTGTGTGTGTGTGTGTGTGTGTGTGTGTGTGTGTGTGTGTGTGTGTGTGTGTGTGTGCACGGCTGTGCGCGGGCCAGCTAAGGCTGACGTCGGCCCGAGGACCGTTTGCTGACCAAGTGATTTTTTCCCCTTCCTTTTTACAAGTCTAGACACGCAAATTCAGCACTACGAGAACCCGATCGCAAATAATTCGCGGATCTGACTTGATGGCGCCTGGGTACCGCGATATGCTGACGCTGGCCTGAGTATATATAGGCCGTAATGATTAGTGTCTCGATTTTGACGTCACATGAGCGCATAGATGGAATGCAAGTCAAAATAATAAGCTAGGGCCGGTTTGCACGTAATTTTCAATAGCCTGTCAACGTCCTCGCGGCTTTGTTTTGAGCTGTTTTTGGCCCCACACAAACATCTCGCTGCAATGTAGAAGGACATTAAAAAAATTTGGACACTTGCTGGCTTGGAAAAGTTTCCTGCAACTGGAGACAGTTCTCATGGAAAGAGATTGACCTGAAAGGCTGTGACCTACACAGCGACGTCAGTGATAACGTCACCTAAAACAGACCTGTATCTCCCTGTGAATACGTCATATCAGTGAGCGTGTTTAGATTGTTTGACTTCATGTGAGACGAAACAACTCACTAGACAAACTTGTATCTCCTTGTGAATACGTCATATCAGTGAGCTTGTTTAGACTGGTATGACGTCAGATCTAGTATCTTCCGCAGAACTGTGTGTTCTCTAATTTGCTACATTTCATCTGTCTGCGCATAATCATGGATCTCGCAACAACATCAAAAAAGTGCAGTTTCCAGATGTACTCTTGCTTTCAATTATCAGACTGTCAGAGACAAATTCGTTCTTTAGATCCGCGACAAATTGATGGTTTTCGGTCACATCTCGACTGTCACGAACAAACCCAACGCTTTGCGTTTCGTTTATTCATCAAGTGACGTCTCGGTGTGACCAAATACAGTACATTATAAGACAGGGCACTCGGCCCGAGAGTGCGAGGACGCGTTTTGAGAGTTATTTCCCTTATAAACCTGCTGCGACTGGATGACCGAGCAAAGCGAAGCGTGGGAGGAGACTCGCAAAGCAAGTTCTTTCTCAAATGCAACAGGCGAAGTTGTATCGGCATATCATTCTTCCGTTTCCCAAGGAAGAAAAAAAAAGGTAAGCTAATCACTGTTAGCTCGTATTTTTGCATACACTTATGACTAGAGAATAATTGAATTGCCGCGTACAGGATAAATGGTCTATCTGAGGGGGAAAAAAATGATTTTGAGATAGGGGTGCGGGGCGATACGCAAGCATCGGTCTCGCATGTGACGAAGGTACATGAGTGATTTGTGAACGGATAGCCGTTAAAAATAATTTTAATTATCTTTGGGTTTGAATCTATGAATTTCTCCGTTCGGTTTATCTCTGCATTTGACACGCTTGGCATTCACCTTTTTGATCTGAAGTGGAAAACTGGTCTGACTGCAGTTAGACCCTAGCTCTCCACGGATTCCAAGAAATGTTATCAGTTAGAAAGTGGTCTGACATTTTGAACCAAAGAAATTATACGTACTTAGTATTTTCTTTCAAATGTAGAAGTGATCCATCTGTACATAGAATAGTTCTCCTCTCCACTAATGTTGGATTAACGCAAGATAGATCTAATCATTTGTGCCGCTTGTGCACAGCTAATATTACTTTAGAGGAAAGGGGGGGGGGGGGGTAACGTTGCAACCTGAACTGTTCTTACGAACTATGACTACAGATTAATGCGTTTAGGTGATGTTTTAATACTTTAATTTCATTCAGTGTTTGTTATTTCCCCAACAGATGTAAAAAATAAGTGCAGGTGAACACTTGAAGAGAAGATTTGTTGAGACTGCCACCTGCAGAGCTGCATTCACGGGCCTACGGGTTATGTAGTGTCCATTTTGAAGACGGCCAGTTTACGTGTGTCACGGAAAGGTACAGTCTGACAGTCTGTTGTGGGATGCTGTGCCAACTTCGTTTTCTATGCCCAACCCACCCCCAAAAGTGACGGCAAAGAGACACCCACCCAGGAAGTCATCTGTCTTATAATGTATTGTCTTTGGTGTGACCAAAAGCCCGGCATAACCAAAAGCGCAAAAGGTCATTTGGCCCGACGTCGGTTCGATGGCCTTTTGCGCACTGGTAATTTTGCCGCGGCTCTAAACAACTAATACAGTCACATTCCAGCATGCAGAAACAACACACTGACCTACAGTGTCCTAATGCAACATCGAGTATATACTCTGTGCATTAAGGAGTTCTCAGTAAGCAGCAGTCTTCAGGGCCGACGTCGCCCGCAGTGGGCCCGCGCACGACAGTCGGCCCGACAGTCTGTCGCTCACTGTTTGTTGGTCCAAAATCTGCAAACGCTACACCTCCGAAAAGTCAGCAACTGTACGGCAAGATTTCGGAGCCATCCCTGAGGGAGGTCTCGCGTTTGGATCGGTGCCATGACACGCTCTGGCACCCGCAGACTGATATAGCCACGGCCTCCTACGTTGGAGTAACGTAGACCTAAACAGGACTGTTGGTAAGAAATAATTAACTGCTAGGCTGTGATTCTGGGCCTTGTATTTAGAGTTGGGAGGTCCGAATTCACGGCAAAGCACACACGCGCGTGTGAATGTGCGTTTGTTAGCAAGTGTTCGCGAGGGGCGTAAGCATATACAAATACAAAGAGGATGGGGGTGTTCTTTTTTCTTTAAACAAAAGGCATAGATCCTCATGAGCCCTCCCGCATCATAGGGGGGCTCATGAGGATCTGTGCCTCTTGTGCAGTAGGGTAGAATTCGAAGGTTGCAGACACCCTCATCAATCAAGCATTTCCTCTGCCCGAATCAATAAGGTCCCACACTCCCGCCTCCGAAGCTGAACAGAAAATCTGATTTGATGCTCACATGGTGCAACCGGCTTGGTGTCGCTAACCCCTTCACTGCCGGGAACACCTTAACCCCCCCCCCCTTCCGACTGACGGCACAGCCCGACTGCAAGAGGCATAGATCCTCATGAGCCCCCGCAGATGCGGGGGCTCATGAGGAAATACGCCTCTTGCGAACAATAAATAACTGGTCAAATACGTAAAAATAAATAAATAAATAAATACACATTTTATAAACATATATGTAGCTGGGGTGGCCTTGTACTGCGGCTTTACGTCTTCCCCTGGGAAGGCAGCCCAAAATTCCCCCGGTGAGACAATGAAGTTATTGTTACTCTCCCGGATTTTCTTGAGAAAAAAAAATCACTATCTTTATTTCTCATCTTGTTTGAGGACATATTCATGATTCTCTGGAATATATGAGGTGAAGGTCTCAAGAAGCCTCGCTTTCGATTTGTGACTTTCAGGCTGTGGTGTGACGTAATTCTGAGTTTCACGTCGATGCAGGTCACGAATCCAGAACAGATGTCACATTTTAAAACAATAAAAGAAGAAAAGCGAAAAGAATGACGTCAAAAGAATGACGTCAAAAGAATGACGTCAAAAGAGTGTTGTGGGTCGCTGTGACCCAACAATGGGGTTAAGGACCCAAGAGCCCTCGCTTTCCCTCGTTCATTAACCCTTTGGGTGTCGATAGCGGTTTTAGTCGCGATGATTTCTGCAGGAATCATCGCGACTAAAGCCGCTACCGACACCCAAAGGGTAAAGATTATTTATTACTTCACCCGTGCTACTTGGACGGATTATGTTCAGGGGCCCTTGAGGTTCCCTGCTTCTTGCTAATATACGCTATACCTCTTTGACTTGCCTTGTTTGAGCGCCTATGCCTTGTGAGACTAGTGACTTTGCGATCATGTTTGGTTTTTTTTGGGGGGAGGGATTTGTTGTTGTTTTTTTGTTGGTTTTTTTTTTTTTTTTTTTTTTTGCCTATCATTGACTATGACTTCAGACCGATGCGTTGGCTGACTACAAGCGTGGAAAAGGCATAGAAATTAACATATAACATAGAAAGAAACACGCTTAGAAAGGAAAGCACCACAGCGCGGTGTACGTGTCCTTTTTACGAACGTTTCTTTCCACGCTTTGAAAGTACAAGTACTTTCCTTTCTAAGCGTGTTTCTATCTATGCTGGATGTTTCTTTTTTTGACGAATTCAGGAACACAGCGTACGTGTGGTCATCGGCCTTGAAAGGGTTACTTTCTTTGTTCTTTTGGCACTGAATTTACCGTTTCAGAAAGGAAGCGTGTGACGGCTGGCCTTGAAAAGGTTATTCTCGCGCAAACAAGTGCACATGGAGATTTATTTTGGTTGGCAAGCTATTGCTGGATAATTAATCGTTGCTGTTGATGTCGCCGATAGCAAGATCACCTTCCCGGGTTAACGTGGGCGATGGAGGAGCGGGGTGCGGTGGTGGTGGGGAAAGATGAAGAATGGAAATAGAGGGAAAGTGGAGAGGGAAGGTGGCTGAATTTATTCCAGCATAAACTTCGTAACAAATGAGGGGATTTTTTTTTTCTTCAACCCATTCAAGGCGCTCCGCATCAGTAGCTGCGAAAGTGTCGTATAGCGTTGCCCCTCCGGCAAAGCTATTCGACACTTTCGCAGCTATTGATGCGGAGCGCCTTGAATGGGTTACAACAATGAGCATGCCGATTATATACTCATTAGCAAAAAAAAAAAAAAAAAAAAAAAAAGATGCGATGCGACTGGAATCTTCGGAAACAGTTCAGTGTTTATGAGTTCAGTAGTGTCGCATTTCTTTTGCTCGCCAGTGTATATGTGTGCTAATTAATATGTGATGTGTATGCTGGTCAGGGATTCACAGAGCAGCACAAAAACGTATTATCACAGAGCAGCACACAAACGTATTATCACAGAGCAGCACAAAAACGTATTATCACAGAGCAGCACACAAACGTATTATCACAGAGCACCACACAAACGTATTATCACAGAGCACCACACAAACGTATTATCACAGAGCAGCACACAAACGTATTATCACAGAGCAGCACACAAACGTATTATCACAGAGCAGCACACAAACGTATTATCACAGAGCAGCACACAAACGTATTATCCAAGTCAGTGCAATGTTTTCCACGCACTGAATTACCTTGCGTTAATAATTTCAATAAATCAACTGTTTACTGTTGCGAAAGCTTTTTTGTCCTAAGGGCCATTGTTGAAAATAAGAAAGAATTGTGGCTTTTGTACCAAAACATTACCCAATATAAAACTGTTTCCAAAAAATAGTTTTAGTTCTTATGTTTTCATGTTCGATACAGCAAAGTGATCTGATTTGCTTTAAAACTGCAACATATACAAAACAAAAGTTGTTTTTAATTGTAAAAAATGTTAGGGAGAGAGGGGGTGCCAAAATATCGTCTTATTTTATTCCTACGACATTCACTTTACGCTTAGAATTTGCTTTACTAGTGCGAATGTAAACTTGAATTAGTCTCTCGAAACAAAACAAAAGGAAACGAAACAAGGCGAGAAAGAGAAGAGGCACTCGAAAGCCAAACAATGGAACCCAGCAATCGCTCCGAATGGTTAAAAAGATCGGTTGAACCAATGGCACTTTAAATTCACCGTTTCCGGTTTCAATCTTCTCTTTATTTCTAACAGTGACCCTCGCACTAGACATGCAAAACAACCTTTGCTTCGTCTCATACACACGTTTCAGCCGCTGGACCCCGTAGGCAAAACAAAGAAGAACATGAACCCTTATAGAGTGCCGAGAACATGCCAACACAACCCAACTGCAAGAGGCAAAGAGCCTCATGAGCCCCCGCATCCGCGGGGGCTCATAAGGTTCTTTGCCTCTTCCTGGTCCCATTTGTATATGTGTCCCTTGAACGAATGAGGTCATTTGAATCCGCAATTGAATTTGCGATATTTTGAAAAGCATGGTTTGTTGGCAGCGGCATTGAGAGGGTTGATAGGTATAGACCTCCACGATCGCCACCATCTGCGTAACACAGATGCAAAAAAAATGTCACCTTCGCCAAGCAAGAGGTGTTATAGATTCTCATGTGGGCCCTTGCAGCTGTAGAGGTTTCATGATGATCTATGCCTCTTGCAGAAGAATGCTTTTCTAACATACAGAAGAGAAGTTTTTAAAAAATAAAAAAAATAAAAAATCTTGATGAAAATAATTCAAAGCCTGCTTCTATTCAACTTGAGAAATGGGGTTTATATGTTCAGCCCGGTTTTGAGGTCTTCACGCTTTTTTCCTAACAGCTTGCCTGCGGCTGATGAGGATCCATACTTCCTCCAGTCGGGCTGCATTCGCTGGAGGGATCAGAACTGTTTTCTTTCCACAGGAAGTGTGCGGCGCTAGAAATAGCCTTCTGTCTGATACTTTTCCAAGCATTATTCTGCACTGAATAGCTTTGACATCAACACACGGCTTTTCTTTTCTTTTTTTTTTTTTTTTCTTTTTTTTTTTTTTTTTTTTTTTTGTTGTTGTTGGTTTTTTTTGTTTTGTTTTCTTTACTGCCTTGAAAGCGCAGATTAACACTTTCAGACCTCAGGTCAGAATTCCATACACAGTCTACAAGATCGGATATAGCGAACGTCGGAGATAACAGAGGTTTCCACAGCACTCTTTTGTGTAAATTACTTCGCTTATAGCGAACGTCGGATTTAACAGAGGTCTCCACAGCACTCGTTCTGTGTAAATTACTTCGCTTATAGCAAACGTCGGAGATAACAGAGGTTTCCACAGCACTCTTTTGTGTAAATTACTTCGCTTATAGCGAACGTCGGATTTAACAGAGGTCTCCACAGCACTCTTTCTGTGTAAATTACTTCGCTTATAGCGAACGTCGGAGATAACAGAGGTTTCCACAGCACTCTTTTGTGTAAATTACTTCGCTTATAGCGAACGTCGGATTTAACAGAGGTCTCCACAGCACTCTTTCTGTGTAAATTACTTCGCTTATAGCGAACGTCGGATTTAACAGAGGTCTCCACAGCACTCGTTCTGTGTAAATTACTTCGCTTATAACGAACGTCGGATTTAACAGAGGTCTCCACAGCACTCTTTCTGTGTAAATTACTTCGCTTATAGCGAACGTTCGAGATAACAGAGGTCTCCACAGCACTCTTTCTGTGTAAATTACTTCGCTTATAGCGAACGTCGGAGATAACAGAGGTCTCCACAGAACTCTTTTGTGTAAATTACTTCGCTTATAACAAACGTCCGAGATAACAGAGGTCTCCACAGCACTCGTTCTGTGTAAATTACTTTGCTTATAACAAACTTCGGATAAAACATGAAAAGTTGCGCCCCCTGGCGATTTGTCATACTCAACAATCACTTATTTTCTGAAGACTCTAAAACAGTTCAGGTGACGAACCTATCATGATATCATGATAGTTCAAGGGTGGAGGCGCCAAGCTATTCTGGCACCACTCTTAAACTATCATGGTAGTTCTGCCTCCTGGTGTACCGTGTCAAGGCTTAGAAGGTTAACTGTGTTTGATCTTTGCGAATTTGAGCGTGTTTGGGTATTTTTATGCTATTCGTGGAAAAAGATAACGCTAGAATGAATAATAGAATTAAAAAAAAAAAAACTCAAGTGAAAAGAGTTGGAGGAGATTTTTCCCCGAAACATTCACGGAGGAAGATGAAATCATGTAGAAACATTTTTTAGAAAGATTTTAAGATAAAAGGCTGTGCGTGATTAGCTATAATTAAAGATTAAAATCAAGATAAAAGAAATCTGACCAATCGCAGCCAGTGGTGTGTACATTTCATTAGAGTCGAAGTAATTGAATTCGGTTTTTTGCCACATTTCCTCTCAGAGACAAAATAAGATGTATTGCGTGTGTGTCTGTGCGTGCGTGAATACGAGCATGCGTGCATGCGCGTGTGTTAGGGTCTCTTCCTCATGCATTTGCGCTTTCCCTGCGATTGAAGGGATTATTGACTTACTCAAGGAGCCCCGCATCAACAGCCGGGAAAGTGTCGCATGGCGTTGCCGGACTACCACAATCCTTGAGGGACATTGACTGCATTGGCACCTTCAGGAGGCACCTCAAAACCCACCTGTTTCTGGACTTTTAATTCTAGCACTACTGTGCACCAGAGAAGTTGCGTGTGTGTGTGGTTTTTTTTTTTTGTTTGTTTGTTTGTTTGTTTGTGTTTTTTTTTTCTCTTTTTTTTTTTTTTTTTTTTTTGCGCTCTGAGCATGCTGCTAGCATAGAGTGGATGCGCATTACAAGTGGACATCATCATCATCATCATCATCATCATCAATACGACACTTCCGCAGCTATTGATGCGGAGCACCTTGAATGAGTTACCATAGAGCTGCCTTAATGTGTTCCTTTTAGCACGTAGAGTTTACGATTCGAACTGTTTCCTCATTTTCCCTTAACTCATTCAGCCCGACGGCCGTGTTTCCCACATTTTGGAGGCGTCATCTAATGACTATGCACCAGTTGCAGGAGATGGGTCGACCATGACAATTCAAGGGCAGTGCCAGATTAGCTTGGCGCCGACAGGCGCCAAGCTAATCTGGCACTACCCTTGGATTATCATGGTCGACCCATCTCCTGCTGCAGTGCGTCAGGGCTGAATGGGTTAAGTCATGTTTCTAGTACCTTCGCTAATGGGTCCTAAAAATATACGGCCCTCTGCCATAAAATCATCAAAGGCTATACCCACCTCGACGATTCAGTGTACGTCGAGATAAAGCACGCCAAACCATCTGTGCAATTTACCCTGGAAAACTGAACTTTGAATAAACCCACCTCATGTAAACTGGAGCCACCGCGGCAACTCAAATAATTTGGATGTTCCCAATGATGAGTTTTGTCCCCTCGGAAAAAGAGAGGTTGGTGTCGTTTGGAGGTCAGTTTTCCCGGGTTAAAGTGGCAGTCTGTCCGGCGCAATTTAACGGTGTATAGTAACAGTGAATTAACCCTTTTGCATCCTGATACACTACTGCTTGAAATAAATTTGAACGAAAATAAATCGGCATTTTTTTTTTTTTTTTTTATCAGCTTCAGGATGTAATGGATTACCAAGGGTGTAGACTCTCACTTTTCAAGCAAAATGTTTTTACAAAAAATATTCAGGAAAACTTATAAACGGTAGGCAAGAAAAAGCACTGACATGAGAGAGAACTGCGCAAAATTGACCAATGATCATAGTTTTAGTTGGTCTGAACACATGGGGTTGAAACCCGTTTCTATAGCAAGAGTTTTGGACCCCTGACTCGGAGCGTCTACTGATGGAGCATCAGGGGCACGAAACTCTTGCCGTCACTTCGGTTTTCTCCTCCTTGTGGGTCTAAGCGCACTGGTCAATAATGCGCAGTTCTCTGAGTATCATTCATTCTTTCCCCAAATACTTGGCAAGTGTTTCTGGTTTATAAGCACTTCGTAGTAACCACTGTTGCTTTCATCCGTTACTACCAAAAAAAGTTAATATTAAAATCAGTCTTCCATCATACCGTCTGCGACGCGGGAGGTCCAAAATTTCCTCAGTACTTCCTCAGGGTTAGCACATAACCATGCCTGATCAGATTGGCAAGTATAAGGGTTATTGCAAAATTAACTAGACCTCAAGGGTGGTGCCTGATTCGCTTGGCGCATGAGGCGCCAAGCGAATCAGGCACCGCCCTTGAGGTATCGCTGAGGATTTGTAGGCGACTCAGTTGGCTGCGGGTGTGAAATGCGTTTATGGGATCGCGACCGGTAATGCTTTCCTGCGTTAATGGACCCGAGAATCACACGTCGGTTAATTAAAACCAGACCTCTCTCTCTCTCTCTCTCTCTCTCTCTCTCTCTCTCTCTCTCTCTCTCTCTCTCTCTCTCTCTCTCTCTCTCTCTCTCTCTCTCTCTCTCTCTCTCTCTACACTCTCACCATCACCGACATCGACAGCGACAACAGAGCTAGTGCTGCCCCTACGTCTGACGTCAGCGGCACTGGCATCATTAACACCAGCGACAGCGACAACAGAGCTAGTGCTGCCCCTACGTCAGACGTCGGCGGCACTGGCATCATCAACACCAGCGACAGCGACAACAGAGCTAGTGCTGCCCCTACGTCAGACGTCGGCGCCACTGGCACTATCACCACCAACGACAGCGACAACAGAGCTAGTGCTGCCCCTACGTCAGACGTCGGCGCCACTGGCAATATCACTACCAACGACAGCGACAACAGAGCTAGTGCTGCCGCTACGTCAGACGTCGGCGGCACTGGCACCATCACCTATAGCGACAACAGAGCTAGTGCTGCCCCTGCGTCTGACGTCGGCGGCACTGGCACCATCATCACCACCACTTACGACAATTGCAATAACAGTGCCCCCACCTTCGACAACGGCGGCACTGGCGCTACCACTATCTCCACCATCGACAGCAAATATAGTGCTGCCCTTGGCCTCCGACGTCGGCGGCGCTGGCATCATCACCAACGACAGCATCGACAGCGATTGTGCTGCCATCACATCTGACGTCGGCGGCATTGGCACTTAGCCTCCCGCCCCTGCTGATGTCAAGGTTACTGAGTCTGCGTGCCAGACGGTCTGCCCTGTTGTTCTCAACCCAGATCCCTGGCCATGGAGTGCGTAGACCTACAGGCAGAGATAGCTGCTCTCCGCTCAGCAGTTGGAGAGATCCGCCACGCCTACAACATTGAGGTGGACTTACTGCATACTGAAATTAGACACCTTCGACAACGGATCACCCAGCTGGAGGGGAAGAAGGAGGGACAGAGGACCGACAAGAAAGGCAGCAAGGAAGGCCTTTCTCCCCCCTCTTCCACCCAGGCAAAGCAAGCGCCGGAAAAATCGCCTGCCACCACGACCACGTCTGAACCCCCGCATCCAGCTCACGACAACACTGCTATCCTGCAAACGTGCGAGCACAAGGAGCCGGCGCCAAAACCCCGAAGCTCTCCAAGCGCTGACAAACCCACCGACCGTGCTGGGATGCCAGAGCTAAAGCCTGTCACCGAGACGCTCCTTCTAGGTGACTCTGTCCTACGCGGTCTGCACGGAAAGCTGATGTCCGTCACTGGCACGGACAAGGTGCAGGTCGTGTCAGTGTCGGGCCTCTACAGAGCCGGCATCCTCCAGCGCCTTCACGATGCCGAAACCACGAATACAGTCAATACAGTCGTCGTACACGTTGGCATCAACGACTGTAAGAGTGGGTTCGTCATCGGCATAAAGAGCTGGAATAATGTGATTCTGCTGCCGGACGAGTCTTCCCCAAGGCAGAAATCTTCATGTCTTCCATCCTGCCTACGAACAAGCGTCAGCAGCCAGACCCATGCATCACTGACACCAACCTCTGCCTCAGGGAAACGTGCGCATCTCTCAAGGGCAACTTTGTTGACAATGACTACGCCTTCTATACAAGAACCGGCGAGGTAAAGGGCGGCTGGTTCAGAGACGCCATCCATCCCAACAAGCGGGGCACCATTGCTCTCGCTGTGAACATCAAGCGTGCGTACTCTGGCCGCACCTCCAACAACGCAGCCCGACCAGAACCGAATCACCCAAAGTAACGCCGCCTTGAACAGCTGCCCGGGCACGGTGACACACACGCAAGTCTGGTGCCAGAGACAACGAACCTCCAAGAGACTGACGCTCTCATCGCCCAGTCAGTTCCAGCCTTGCACCCAGATTCCGACAGGAGCATGCTGTGGAAAAAGACTGCAGTCAAAAGAGCCGCAGTCAAACCGACTGCACACCGCTAGTCACTCAACATAGCGGTGGATCAAATGCCGGATCTGCTCCGGAACATAAGTCACAGCGGCCCACCTACGGTTACTCCGCACCTCCCATGGGCCCCTCCTTCTTCGTGGCATTCGGCCGACCGGTGTACCCGTACTCTAATCCTTCCGTATTTCCCTATCCCCCACCACTCCCGCCCCCAGGAGTGCCCCAGCTTAGTGAAAGTGACTGCGCAGCCTTGTTTTCTCGGCCGTTGAAATTCAGGCCACGCGGCGGACATTAGGACACGCGTCACTAGATTGACAGCTTGTGTTAGACAGTCATAGGACACACCCCTCTAATTTGACAGAGTGTGTTTCAGACAGGTGTTTTTTTTTCCCCCAGTAGTTTTCTCGCAGCCTTGCCAAAGTTCATTTGTGCGTGTTTCGTAGATCTTTTTGTGACATAAATCCTCGAGTCGAGTTGAATTGAGCGTTTTGATTTAGAATTACATTTTCCACTTATAGTGACTGCGGTTTTGTTTTGTTCGTAGTTAGCTGTGTTTGATTTCAAAGTCGCAGTGATTTATATATATATATATATATATATATATATATATATATCTCTCTCTCTCTCTCTCTCTTGGCTTGACTTCGCGAACGAAGATTTTATAGGAGTTGCCCACGACGTCTGCAGGCTTGTTCGTGGCTGCGGAGGCCAATCCGAGACAGGCAGGTTCGACCGCAGTGGCTGCAGGGGAAGGTATGGCCAGGGTTCTGAGCTGCGGCATCTCTGTTTTTTCTCCTGAGCCGCTTGTCCTTAAGGCTAGCTCTGTGAGAGTCCTCAAAGGAGACAGCTGCCTTGTAAATGGTGGAGCGCCAGGTGTCACGGTCCGCAGCAAGCGAAGACCACTGGTGGTGGTCGATTTGGCAGGCACTAAGTGACTTCTTGAGACAGTCTTTGTATCTCTTCTTTGGTGCCCCTCTGTCACGGTGTCCAGTAGCAAGCTCGCCGAACAGGGTGATCTTTGGTAGGCGATGATCCTCCATCCTGGAGACATGCCCCGCCCAGCGGAGCTGTGTCCGCAGCAGCAAAGCCTCGATGCTCACAGTTTCAGCCCGTTCAAGGACCTCGACGTTGGTGACATAGTCACTCCAGTGAATGCCCAGGATGGTACGCAGGCAGCGCTGGTGGAAGCGTTCGAGGAGTCGTAGTTGGCTGCGGTAGAGGGCCCAGGACTCGGAACCATACAGCAGGGTGGTGAGGACCACAGCTCTGTACACGCTGATCTTGGTGCCTGTTTTCAGCTGCTGATTGTGCCACACCCGCTTGAAAAGTCGCCCGAAAGCGCTGTTCGCTTTTGCCAGCCTGCTGTCAAGCTCCTTGTCCAGCTTGGCGTCCGACGTGATAATGCAGCCAAGGTAAGTAAACTGGTGCACTGACTTTAGTTCAGACTCGCCGATGGTGATGTGAGGAGGGCGGTACACTGTCTTGGGTGCCGGCTGATGGAGGACCTCTGTCTTTTTAAGACTGACCTCGAGTCCAAAGAGCTGGGCAGCATCTGCGAAGCAAGACGTGATGCGCTGCAGGGCTCTCTCTGTGTGTGCAACGAGGGCAGCATCATCAGCAAAAAGCAGCTCGCGAATCAGTTGGTCTAGGGTTTTCGTGTGGGCCTGCAGTCGTCTGAGGTTAAACAGGCTGCCATCGAGACGATACCTGATGTACACTGCATCGTCATCATCGAGGTCCACTGTGGCCTGCTTCAACATCATGCTAAAAAAGATGGTGAAGAGGGTCGGTGCCAGCACGCAGCCCTGCTTTACGCCGTTGAGAATAGGGAATGGTTCTGAGAGGTCATTGTTGAGTCTGACCTGGCCTTGCTGGTCCTCGTGTAGCTGGACAATCATGTTGAGGAACTTTGGGGGACAGCCAAGTCGCTCCAGGATCTGCCACATGCCTTGCCTGCTCACAGTGTCGAACGCTTTTGTTAGGTCGACAAACGTTACGTACAGCCCTTTGTTCTGCTCGCGGCACTTCTCCTGTAGCTGTCTCAGCACGAAGACCATATCGGTGGTGCTCCTGTTTGCTCTGAAGCCACACTGGCCCTCTGGGAGTTGGTCTTCAGCGATGGCAGGTACCAGCCGATTCAGGAGCAGCCTTGCAAGGATTTTCCCAGCAATGGACAATATATATATATATATATATATATATATATATATATATATATATATATATATATATATATATATATATAATATATATATATATATATATATATATATATATATATATATATATATATATATCTTGAAGACTCCAGCATACTTATACAACTTCCCACTTCTTCATTTCTTCAATAACACGGCAGAAGGATAAAATATCTACACTTGGTGTAAGACAGTAAAAGCATCGAGGCTGGCTGCTTTTAACAATCTATTAACCCCAATGAACGCCACCTACCTGCAAGAGGCGTAGATCCTCATGAGAGCCCCGCAGTCTATATCTCTTGCTGAAACCTCATTGTACCTATTCCACTGGACAGTTGTGTTTTTCGATCGTTGAATGAGCAAAGATTTCAGTAACGAAATATTATGCGTCCCGTGGCAGTGAAGGGGTTACTGGCGGAATGGCCTATGCAGTGAAGGGGTTACTGGCGGAATGGCCTATGCAGTGAAGGGGTTACTGGCGGAATGGCCTATGCAGTGAAGTTCATAGATGCAAATGCAAACAAACCATATACAAATATATAAGTTCTTCTACGACCCTTCGACAACTGCTCATATAGCTACGTCTCTTAAGCCATTGAGCCCCCGCGCACCGCAGCAGGAGATGGATCGACCACGATAATTCAAGGGTAGTGCCAGATTAGCTTGGCGCCTGATGGCGCCAAGCTAATCTGGCACTGCGCTTGAATTATCGTGGTCGATTCATCTCCTGCAATTGCTACGTAGTCGTTAGGTGACACTTCCAAAATTGCGGCCATTGGGGCAAAAAATCGGATAAAATTTGTAGTTGTTCGCAAAGGGGAAGTCTATACCCCAGTGAACATAACCTTCTGAGGCTGATGTCAGCCTGTGCTCGGGCCAGCGACGGCTGACGTACGCCCGAGAAAATGTTCCTTGCTGGGCTGGGCGGCGAGTCAACAAACGCAAAAAAAAAAAAAAAAAAAAAAAAAGGTAAAAGTTTTTGGGGTTATTTTTTTTTTTTGGGGGGGGGGAGTTGTTTGTTTTTTTCACGAGTGTGCACAGTCTGTCCCCGTCAAGAGAATTCTTTGCCCGAGAAATCTCAGCGAACCCCTTTCAATCTGCAACAAGCACAGATTGTCGTGAACCTCTGGAAATTCGGTTCCGGTCGAGGGGCATAGATTCTCTTGAGTTTCCTGTACTGCAGAAGAAAGAGGCTTATATCCTCACGACCCCATGCAACTAAAGTCGCAGGGGCTCATGAGGATCTAAGCCTCTTGCTATTAGATTGATTGATTGATTGATTGATTGATTGATTGATTGATTGACTGATTGATTGATTGATTGATTGATTGATTGATTGATTGTGAGGACAAAAGCAGATTTCGTGGTCAGAGAGTTCTGTGACTACTTGTAAGCAAAGCTGGTTCGATTCTTGCTGAAAACTTAGGAGCCTTCCAAATTGTATAGATCTTCCTTACTCAGGTTCAGGAGGTCAAGGGGGATTTCCACCTACGACTAGATCTAAATTGTGGCCCCCGCTTCCTGTCCCGATTTTGTCGTCTTGTCTTTGAGTTGCGTCCCATGGTTGGCCTCTTACGGACAGTGCAATTCAGACGTAGTTTGGTTAGCTGACAGAAAGTTAACACAATGTCAACAGAGTAACGTCCCCTAATCGCCCTACCCTGACCAATCCTAAGCCTAGTTCGTGAATCCGCCAAATTTAGATTTTCTGTTGCACGACGCGAAATGTCAGGAACTCTCTCTTTCTCTCTCTCTCTCTCTCTCTCTCTCTCTCTCTCTCTCTCTCTCTCTCTCTCTCTCTCTCTCTCTCTCTCTCTCTCTCTCTCTCTCTCTCTCTCTCTCTCTCTCTCTCTCTCTCTCTCTCTGTCTGGTATAGCATTTTTCTTACTATTTTAAATAAACACGCGCCTGTGCGGCGGAGGCGAGTCAAACACGCTTCACTCCCGCCGTGGCTGACTCAAGACATCATTCTGGCCATAAGGGTGAGAGATGATCTGAGAAAACAGAAGTGTTTTGCTGAATTTAAACGTGAGCGCAATCGTGTCAAATGTTTAGTGCGGCAGGCTAAAAAATCTTTTATTGATCGTTTGATTAAACAAGACAAAGATATGTCCATGCTCTGGCGCGCTATGGCCGTAGTGACTGGAGGCAAGAGTAGGAAATCCCCTGTAATCCCGACTACTCTGACTGCCGATAATTTTAACGATCATTTCCTTTCAATTGCCGAGTCTCTGGTCCCCTCTAAAACAAATTCTCGGCCTTATACCTGTCCTGACACCCTGATTGATTTCTGTAGAATGCGAACTGCGAGATTTCATCCTTTTGCTGTTCCACCTCTGGCAGTTCACGAGGTTGGTAAGACAATAAGTTCCATGAAGAATAAAAAATCTTCGGGGCCAGATGAAATAAGCCCCAAAATACTGAAACTATCACTTCCCTATGTTGTAGAAACAATAACTTATGTCTACAATTTATGCATACAGAAAAATGTTTTCCCAAAAGAACTAAAAAAAGCTAAAGTTATTCCCCTACCTAAAACAAAGATCTGTCCGATGTTAACAATTATCGCCCCATTTCACTTTTGTCTGTCTTAAGTAAACCCCTTGAACGACACATTCATACGCATCTGTTAGAATACCTGGAAAAACGCAAATTAATCCACCCCCTCCAGTCAGGTTTTCGCCCGAAGCATATTTGTCATACAGCCTTATCGCGACTTACTGACACGTGGCTAAGTTCAATGAACAAAGGCGAATTCACAGGTGCTGTTTTCATAGACCTTCGGAAAGCTTTCGACATGGTAGATCATGAAATTCTCCTTTCCAAGCTTAGTATATATTTGGATGGTTCATTTTCAAGTAACTGTTTTCATACATCAGACGGCAGTTCTCAGGCATCTATTCATTCCTTTAAAACAACCTCGTTTTTCGCTTCCTATCTTACAGACAGACAGCAGCGCGTGATAGCCAATGGATCTTACTCTTCAAGTGGTTTAGTAACAAGAGGAGTGCCCCAGGGCTCTGTCCTGGGACCTCTTCTCTTTTGCATATTTATCAATGACCTGCCACTACATTTCACGAATGACAGAATTGAATGTGATTTGTTTGCCGATGACGCAACAATCCACACCCCCGATAAGTGTCTCGAGTCTTTAAATGATCGTTTGCAACAGGGACTGAGTGAAATTTCCAAATGGTGTGAAAATAATGCTATGATCCTTAATCCCACCAAAACCGAATGTATGACGATAGCAACCCGTCAGAAGCATCAGCTCAAGCCACTTTCGCTTAGCCTGGAAATCCAAGACCACACCATTACGCAAGTAACTGAACATCGCCTACTTGGAGTTATTGTTGATAACCAGATGAAATGGCAATCTCACATCAATGTTGTCTGTAAAACTGTGTCCAGAAATGTGTTTATGTTGTCTAAGCTAAAATATCTTATTGATGTCGAGACTTGCAAACTATTTTACAATGCCCATGTCAAATCCCACATCGATTATGCCTCCACGACATGGGACGGCAGTGGTGACATACACATGAAGAGGCTCATTTCTAACTCCTTGCATCGCAGGGCAGTGAAGCAGATCCTGCCTGATCCAGCTCTTTCTACTGACCAAAAATTTGAAAAACTAAAAATGCTTCCTCTTGACAAGCACCATCTCTTTAACAAAGGGGTAGTCATGTATAAAATCTGGAATGAAATCCACCCAGAATACTTGTGTAATCTCTTCAACAAGGTAGCTTCAGGCTATTCAACATCAAGGCGAAACTTCATCACACCACGCCCGAGGATAGATTTATTTAAAACCACCCTTGCTTTCTCGGGCGCCTCGTTTTGGAATAAACTGCCAGCGCACATAACACACACTGGTTCACTCCCCTCTTTCAAGGAAAGCCTCTTCAAGTACCTGCTATCTAACAGCTCATTCACTGGTTCGGGTATCTCCATCGCCTAAAGCCTTGATATTAACCTCCGCGCGCACGTGCGTGTATATGGGTGTGTGTGCGCGCGCGCGTGCGTGTGTGTGTGTGTGTGTGAGCATGCGGCGCGAGCGTGCGCGCATGTTTGATTTCAGTGAAAGAAGGAATTTTAAAGACTATCTTTTTTTCTTTCTTTCTTTCTTTTTTTTTTTTTTCCCGTTCACATTGTTAGTAATCATAATTGGTGCCCTCCATTTTGCCTTATCCATCTCTTTTTGAACGACTTGTTATATTATGTGCACTTTCATGTTAGTAGCTTTGTGCTTTTGTATCTTAGTAGCTTTGTACCTTTAGCAGATTTGTACCTTTGTAGTTTAGCAACGGCAAGCGTGAAAAATGGCACATGTGCTAACTGCTTCTTCCGTTCAGAAATAAAGTTTCATTTCATTTCATTTCATTTCTCTCTCTCTCTCTCTCTCTCTCTCTCTCTCTCTCTCTCTCTCTCTCTCTCTCTCTCTCTCTCTCTCTCTCTCTCTCTCTCTCTCTCTCTCTCTCTCTCGTGCGTGCGCGTGAGCGAGTGCATACATGCGTCAGTGTGTGGTATGTGTATGTTTACATGTCTATGTCATTTATGTAGTAGATGTAGCAACGGCAAGTTTGAAAACTGGTCCTGTTACCAATAACTTCTACCGTTGGAAAATAAAGGTTCATTGTTCATTGTTCATTGTTCATTGTTCTCTCTCTCTCTCTCTCTCTCTCTCTCTCTCTCTCTCTCTCTCTCTCTCTCTCTCTCTCTCTCTCTCTCTCTCCCTCCCTCCCTCCCTCCCTCTCCTCTCTCTCTCTCTCTCTCTCTCTCTCTCTCTCTCTCTCTCTCTCTATCTCTCTCTCTCTCATTTATTATTGATACATGCCTACAAAACGCACTACAAGCCATCGACAACTGGTGCAGTACCAATTTCATGATCCTAAACCCAGCGAAGACTGAATGTATGGTATTAAGTACCCGTCAAAAGCACCAGCTCGGCTCTCTCTCACTCAGCTTGTCTCTTGGCGGAAAACCGATCAGCCAAGTAACAGAACATCGTCTTCGCGGTGTTACTGTAGATAGCCAGTTTAAATGGCAGTGTCATATTACTAATAAATGCAACATAATACCAAAGAAACTTTACATTTTAGCCAAATTAAAATATATCACTGATGCAGAAACACGTAAACTGTTCTTTAACGCCCACATCAGGTCACATATAGACTATGCTTCTACAGTGTGGGATGGAGCAAGCGAGGTCCAGTCAAGAGACTGAACTATCTTCATCGTAGAGCCGCAAAACTTATCCTTTCAGACCCTAACTCAACTACCGATAATAAATTAAAACCTACCAGATTCTCCCCCTGAAAAAAATCATTTAATGTACAATAAGGGAATAATCATGTTCAAAACATTGAATAGCAAAATGCCTGATTATATTAAGAAACTATTTTCTTTTCCGTCAACAACGTACTCATGATCAAGGCAATTCATTATTGTACCACGACCTAGAATCGATCTCTACAAGACAAGTGTAGCGTTCTCAGGCCATAGCCTGTGGAACACTTTGCCTAGGAAGGTTACAACATCAACAATCCTTTCCGATTTTAGAGCCAGTATTTTCAATTACCTCAAGTCATTATCATAATACTTTCACTGCGACCCTATATTATGCAGTGTGTGTGCGTTCGCGCGCGTGTTTGTGTGTGTGTGTGTGTGTGTGTGTGTGCACGTGTGTGTGTGTGTGTGTGTGTGTGTGTGTGTGTGTGTGTGTGTGTGTGTGTGTGTGTGTGTGTGAACGGTTTTTTTTTAAATTCATTTTTTTTCCATTAATATTTTTCACACTTTGTGCATTATTTGTAGATTAGATTAGCAACGGCAAGTTCGAAAAATGGTAGTGCCAGCCAAAACTTTAACCGTTGTAAAATAAAGAATCGTTGTCATCACTGTCATTTTCGTCATCATTGTCATTCTCTCTGTCTCTGTCTCTCTCTGTCTCTGTCTGTGTCTGTGTGTGTGTGTCTGTGTGTGTGTGTGTGCGTGCGTGTGTGTGTGTGTGTGCGTGCGTGCGTGCGTGCGTGTGTGTGTGTGTGCGTGCGTGCGTGCGTGTGTGTGTAGGTGTGTGTGTGTGTGTGTGTGTGAGAGAGAGAGAGAGAGAGAGAGAGAGAGAGAGGGAGAGAGAGAGAGAGAGAGAGAGAGAGAGAGAGAGAGAGAGAGAGAGAGAGAGAGAGAGAGAGAGAGAGAGAGAGAGAGAGAGAGAGAGAGAGAGAGAGAAAACGAACGAACGAACGAACGAACGAACGAACGAAACTTTATTTTCCAAGGATTGAGATATTAGGCGCGCAGGCCTTTCTTACAATCTGTCCTTGCTAAGATACTTTAAAAAAAAAGAAGGAACACCAACCAAAACAACAAAAACTAACTAATAATAAAGGACACACACACGCATACACACACATGCGCACTTTTGTACATCCACATACACACGTACGTGCGCACATAATTATCTAACATATAAGTAGGTATGATATTTTGTGTACTATCAGAAACAAGTTAGAAAACAGAACAAACAATTTGGAGGCTAGATGGGGAAAAAAATAGCAAAAATTTAAAAACATGAAGCGTATTATGTCGAGAAAAAAGAAGAAGAAAGGATCAGCATAACGTTGTCTTAGAAAGGTAATCATGTACTCTACTTTTAAACAGAGAGAGGGACGTGGTTTGTTGAATATTGGGAGGAAGTGAATTCCATAAAAGAGCACCTGAATAAGACAGGCTAGATTTGAACAGGTCTATACGGGGCCTTTTTATAGAGAGACTGTTCCTGGAGGTGCTGTATTTTTTTTTTCAGTTGGCGAAAAGAGCCTAGATAAGTAAGGTGGAGCTTTCTCGTTAAGAATTTTGTGCATCAGTACACATTTGTTTAGTGCGAGGTGCTTAACCAGAGGGAGAAGTCCGAGGGCCTGCAGCTTGGCATCAGTGGATAAAGACGGATCAGGGAGGATAAGCTTAGCAGCGCGCTTGTATAATGAGTTTATCTTCTTGAAGTGATTTTCACTGCAGCCATCCCATATTGTTGACGCATAATCAATGTGTGGTTTAATGTAGGCATTAAAAAATAGTTTGCGCGTCTTAAGGTCAATGATCGTTTTAAGTTTGGAAAGTAAAATCAACTTTTTGGACAACTGTTTTCTCATATAGTATAGGTGGTTATGCCAGCTTAGATCATCATCTATTATTACTCCAAGCAGGCGGTGTTGACTGACCTGCTCAATTGGGATGGAGTCCAAAGAAAGGCTGAGTGATGGAGGTTTGAGCTGATGTTTCTGGCGGGTTGTGATAAGCATGTTTTTTGTTTTTGTGGGATTTACAAGCATGCGATTTTCATTACACCACCGAGAGACTTCATGAAGATTATTTGCAATTTCAGGCACAGTTTTACCAGCGGAATGTAATGTTGAGTCGTCGACAAACATGTCACACTCAGCCGCAGTACAAGTTACATGTAACGGTAGATCGTTAACGAAGATACAGAACAGTAGTGGGCCTAAAATAGACCCCTGGGGCACTCCATACTCCACAAATTGTTCAAAAGAACATTTTCCATTGACGTAGACTGTTTGTGTTCTTTTTGTAAGATAGGAGTTCAGAAACGAAAGAGCTGAGGGGCTCTTTTTGTTTAAGTAGGTGGCAAGCTTTTTCAATAAGATGGTATGATCGATAAGATCAAACGCTTTTCTTAGATCCAAGAAGACAGCACCAGCCATTTTATTATCATTTATGCTGTTGACCCACGAATTCACAATTCGTGCGAGTGCAGTGTGGCATGAATGCTTGGGACGAAAACCTGACTGGTAATGATATAATAGGGACCTTTTTTCAAGAAATTCCAGAAGATGTTTGTGAACATGCTTTTCCAGAGGCTTCGAGAGAACTGATAGAAGGGAAATTGGGCGAAAGTTATTAATTTCAGAAGAATCGTTTGCTTTAGGAACAGGCACTATTTTTGATTTTTTGAAAGCTATTGGGAAGACATTTTTTTGTATACATAGGTTATAAATATATGTTAGAGGTTCCTCTATGTATGGTTGCGACAGGTCAAGGATATATCCATTGATACCATCACTGCCCGAAGATGTTTTCTTTTTTAGGATGGAAATGTATTTGCCTACCTCGTGTACAGCAATATCAGGGATGGCGAAAATGAGGACAATCTTTGCTTACAAAACTTTGTTAGCTTCTCTGGTGTGGAATATATCGACTGGTTGCGATTGTGAGAACTGAGTAAGTCTTTGGGGGCTGATAGAAAGTGGTTATTAAACTCCTCAGCGGAGAGATTTTCTGGAATGGTATTGCACTGTTTACGCTTGTTCTTGGTAAGCGTATTAAGTGCTGTCCAGATAGATGAAGGGTTTTTGTCTTCTTCAACTGTTTTGGTTATAAAAGATCTCTGCGCCTCTCTAATTAAGTACTTAACTTTATTTCGCAATCTTTTAAATTCATGAAAGTTCTTTTCTTTCTTAGCCTTATTTCTATCATCCATTGCTTGTTTGATTTCGTCGGTTATCCATGAGGGAGGCTGGCGGGATCGGACACGCTTTCTTCTTACTGGCGCATGTTTGTTTAGCACCCCTAGGAACAGATGAAGTAAGACAGAGACAGCCTTATCTGGGTTGGTACAATTGTACACATCATGAAACGGTGTAAGGCTAAGATCGTGTAGAAAAGCATCTTTGTTTAGTTTTTTAAAAGACCTATAGGTAATGTACACATGCTGATCCCTCTTTTGTTTGGGCATCTTACACGACCATGTACAGGTGATGGGAAAATGATCACTGACAGCTAGTGGGGGGACGCTGGTCTCTAGTACTGACTTACAGTTGTCGGTATAGATGTGAGTATGATCAATTAGTGTAGCGGATGATTGGGTTATTCTAGTAGGAGCTTGGACTAGTTGCTTCAACCCAAAAAGAGTTGTTGTCGATTGCCACGTGGGATTTGTTTTCAGTAAGTCAATGTTAAAATCACCTAACAGCAGTACATCTTTGTCAGTGTCATTCACTTTATCCATCATCTGCACAAAGTCATCATACCACTCGACAGTGGACGATGGATTTCTATATACATAACACATTATAATTGGCGATGAGTTATTAATTTTTCCTTCTAGCCCTACACACTCAATCTCAGTTGACTCCAGATCATCACGTCTGCGTACCATGTGTGCAATTGAGTTGTGGACATAAACAGCAATTCCTGTGTGTTTGAGGGTGTTTGGGTCACGACGAATTAAGGAAAAGTTTGGAATGCACAGATTTTCGTCGCTAATTCTTGAGTCAAGACGTGATTCCGTTAGCCCAAAGAGATGGAAGTGTGAAGGCTGGTTTAAAAATATTGAAATGTCGAGAGAGAGAGAAATGAAATGAAATGAAATGAAACTTTATTTTCCAAGGATAAAAGAATAGGTGCGAGAGAGAGAGAGAGAGAGAGAGAGAGAGAGAGAGAGAGAGAGAGAGAGAGAGAGAGAGAGAGAGAGAGAGAGAGAGAGAAATGAAATGAAATGAAATGAAATGAAATGAAACTTTATTTCTCAACGGATAAAGTAATTAGCACGTGTGCCATTTTCATACTTGCCGTTGCTACTCTACAAACACAGGATAATAATTGTAATACTAATAGTACCAAATTACACAAAGAAAAATTAGGAAACATTAAACATGAAGAGACATTAAACAAAATTCATTCATTCATTCGGTCATACAAAAAAACAAACGAAAAATAGAAAGTACACGCAACGCGCGCACACTGACACATACACGCTCGCGCGCACACACAAACACGCGCTAATGATAACTTGACCTATATACGAAGCAAATCATTTGGATCATAGTGAAAATTCACTTCAGACAGCAAAAATTATTTGGATTATAATAGAAAGTTGAATTATGTAATTAGGCGATTATTATTAGTATGCACAAACCATACGGCAGCATGCACTGATTATACGATAAGCACATGTTTGATACGAATACTTGTGGTAGATTATGTATCAGCAGACAAGTACTTGAGGAGGCATTCCTTGAAAGAGGAGAGGGAGCTAGCGTGTGTTATACATGTTGGCAGTGTGTTCCAGAAAGATGCGCCAGAGAAAGATACACTGGTTTTAAAGAGATCTATCCTGGGGCGAGGTGTAATAAAGTTTCGTCTTTAAGTAGAATAACCTGAACTTGCCTTGGTAAAGAGCTTACAAAGATATTCTGGGTGAATCTCATTCCAGATTTTATACATAACCACACCCTTGTTTAAGAGGTGATGCTTGCTAAGAGGTAGCATTTTCAGTTTTTCAAGTCTTTCATCAGTTGTTAGGGCTGAATCAGGCAGGATATGTTTCGCTGCTCTCCGATGCAGGGAGTTAAGCCTCTTCAAGTGTATGTCACCGCTGCCATCCCATATCGTGGGGGATTTGACATGTGCATTGTAAAATAACTTGCGAGCATCAACATCGATAAAGTACTTCAACTTTGAAAGCATAAAAACATTTCTAGCAACAGTTTTACATACAGCATTTTTGTGTGATTGCCACTTCATCTGGTCATCAACAATTACACCAAGTACTCGGTGTTCCGTGACCTGATTAACGATGTCATTATGGATAGTCAGGCTGAGTGAGAGAGAGAGAGAGAGAGAGAGAGAGAGAGAGAGAGAGAGAGAGAGAGAGAGAGAGAGAGAGAGAGAGAGAGAGAGAGAGAGAGAGAGATGGACTACAGTAGCTCGATGCGCGCATTCAAGTTGAACTAGAAGCCTGCAAATTATCGAAATCTGTACGAGTCACGATTGGACTGGTTTCCGTCTACTCTGACATTTTCTCGACAGCAAAATTAGCACCGAGTCAACATCACGTCTGCCGGTATCTCACTAGTTGGCAGCGCCCCGTGTATAACCACAGGTTTTGAAAGCCTGCGTGTGGTATGCGGCCCGCTAGTTAGTAACGGTGATCTGGGGCCGGTTGCTCGAGTGAGCTTAGTCCTGCACCAGCCACTTAGTGGCTGGTGCATGACTAAGCTCTCTCGTGCAACTGGCCCCTGGTCAGTAACCTGGTCTGTGATTTTGGACATTACAGATTTTAAGCCGTCATGCAGGTCCAAAATCACTGGCCAGCATACACAGATGTTGAAATATTTACTGAATTGGACTTTTAGTAATTTATTTATTTATTTATTTATTTATTTATTTATTTATTTTATGATTTTACTTTCTCTTTTTTGTTTTGTTTTTTGTTTGTTCGTTTTTTCGTATTTTTTACCATAACCAGGGGAAGTAACCGCAGAGTTAAAAAGCGTGCACGACGGAGTTGAGTGTGCCTGCCAGAAATTATTCTTAGTGCTGGTTCCTGATTTTGGACATATCGGCTACATGCCGTAAGGTTCAAAATCACAGACAGAACAGACACACTGGCCTACTGTGTGAGTTCTGTGCCCCTACCTCGTTAATAAAAGTAAATGTTCGACGTAATGAAGTGGGTGAGGTTTTAAATTGACACGGCGTCATCACATGAGGCTTACATGATGTGCGCTCATGTTGGCCATACTCGTTAGTAAATGTTTGCTGCTTTGAGATTTTGCACCGCGCACTTCTAAGCTGTAACGTTAAAAATCACAGACTTTCACGCACCACTGATTATTGGAAGATTCAATGACGAAGAGCGTGACAGGGGAAGTAACTTGACTCTTTCACGTTTCCGTAACAGTGACGTAGACACTGAAGCGAAAGTCAACACGTCATTAACTACTCTGACGTAAGCTAGTTTGGTTGCTACCCAAATATCCCCTTTTATTTTCCAACGTGACCTGTTCAGTGCCGAAAAAATTTGAACACCGCCCAACTGCAAGAGGCATAGATCCTCATGAGCCCCCGCAGTTGCGGGGGCTCATGAGGATCTATGCCTCTTGCTCAAACCACTTTGAATGCATGTCCCTGGGGCAGCTAAGGGTTTTTGTGCTGAATTAAGGACGATTGCAGAAAACAAAGCCTGCGTTGAACATCAGTTTTCAAATCTGGGCCTGGGCAATCGAAAAGTGGTGCAGGTTAGGGGGAGAGGGGGGATGGGGGGGGGGAGGGATGAAGTATCGTAATGAAGCATTGGCGTTTTTCGTTTTCGTGATTCCTGACTACGTTGTTTTTTTTTTTTTTAATTCTTGTTGTCCGTGAAAAATAGAGTTCTACGCTAAACGGGAAAACCGTGAAGCTTGATAACGTCCCTTCCCTTCCTCATCCCCCCCCCCCCTAGCCCACCACCACCACCATCACCACCCTCCGCGCCTTTTGTTCAGTTTTCTGGCAGTTGAAGAATGTTTTGCAAACCTGTCTCTGTAAACCATCAACATCCAGTCCCAGCCTTCTCCCCCCCCCCCAGCACCTCAAACAACCCCATCCCCACCCCACCCCCTCCTTCCCCCACCTCCCCCCCCCCCGCCCGCCCCTGCCCTCTCGCTTTAGACCCCTATTCGTCAAACATTGATTTTCGTATTCGCGCTTCGAGAATCGCAAAATAATTCGTCTTGAATCCGTGATAATACCCTCCCACCCACCCACCCCGCACCTCGCCCGCCCCCCCCCCCTCCTCACCCCCCCCCCTCGGCGCCCGCCCCACCCACCCCCCACCCCACCTCCAACCTCCTTTCTACTCTGTGCTATTTCAACTACTTACAGTACTGCGTAACCACTAACATCAGTAACCAAAACTACCACCATACCTGTCGGCAACGGTAACACGAATCTTTGAGACCCTCAGAAATGCAGACAATGTTAACGGTGGTTCCCTATTGTTCCATCTCCTAAGGTAAACATTGCATTCGCAGTTCAGTCTGCTCCTCGACTACAAAAGCACTCGTAAATAGGTCACGAGATACCATGCCCTCCTCTGACGTCATTCAGCCATCTTTAAGAGGCATAGATCCTCATGAGCCCCCGCAGCCGCGAGGGCTCATGAGGATCTATGCCTCTTGCTGACCTTGTAGGGGTTCATGATTTTTAAGCTGACAGGTCGCGAAGCTTTTAGTTGTGTGGTCCTGGAATTGACGTAATGAAACAGCCACGATTTGCACGTGCAAAAGTTAACCAGGTTGCTCTAGAAGGCTAAAGATTTAAAAAAATGTATTAAAAAAAAAAAAACAAGTAGACAGGCGTTTGATAAGGTAATTTCAAAAGAGAAAGCGAGGACTGTGCAGCTAACCTTGCACTGCCAATGCACTGTCATGGCTGATTTATTTATTTTTTAAATAGTAGTCTTTTTGAGAACTCCCGCATATTTTGGGAATTTATGTGATGTGTCAGAAATTGTTCACAAGATCTTGTGACGGAATAATATGTTGCTAAAATAAATAAATAAATAAAAAGAAAATTTTAAAATATAAATTCATAAGACTGTTGGCATCTGTTTGACTGATGTTTGAAAAGCAATTAATTTTGAATGGATCACAACTGTGGTTTTTGTTTGTTTTGTTGTAGTTGTTGTTGTTGTTGCTGTTGTTGTTGTTGTTGTTGTTGTAAGTCCTCAATTTTTGTAACCTACCTAAACTACTGGTAAAAATAAGCCGAATGCTTAGTCCCTCAGTTCACTGGAAACATTTTCAGCGGCGTCATTAATCAGTCTCACGCTTAACGCCTTGTCTGCCAGCCAGATCACTGCGTGTTAGCCCCGTCTGCTTCAGGCACACAGACGTTCATGAACCCACTAGAGGCATAGATCCTTATGAGCCCCCGCGTCAGCGGGGGCTGATGAGAATCTATGTTAGTCGCGTCTGAGTGGTGTTCGATATTCTCCTGCAGTCAAGAGACACTAACTTGGCTTGCAGTAGTATAGCTTCAAGATGTCTTCTTTCTGAGAAACGCAGCTGAAAATGCGGCAAATCGCTGCCACAGAAAGGCATAGATTCTCATAAGCCCCTGCGCGTGCAAGTGTCCATGAGACTATATGCTTCGTGGAGAGTAAAGGGCGTAACAGTGATGACTGTCTCACGGGTTTCATTGATTCCTGGGGAGACTGTTTTCAGACCAAACAGACCGATTCCGTCGGGGTCTCATCCGAAACAGCGTACGTCGCGCACCTACTTCGCAAGTACGTCTACTTTCAGCCCTACCCGTAAGGTGAGCAAACCAAAACCGAAATTTAAATGTAACTGGCTGGGCAGACGAAGTTTTCTACACCAACTGCGTACGGAATTTCGCTTCGTGGCTTTTTTTTTTTTAATTTATTTTTTTATTTTTCGTACCTTATACATTGTGTACATTGTTTGAATATTGCTTAACGCCTCAAAAGCAATAACCTGGTAAGCAAAGGGCTATCGGGCCGACGTCGGCCGCAGTGGGCCCGCGCACTATCGTGCGCGTCCCCACTACGGCCGATGTCGGCCCAAGGACTTCTGCTTGCTGGGAAGACTTTCACAGTAAGTATTGACCATTGGAAAATGCTTTAATTCTCTTCTTATCTCATCAGTGCGTGAGGAAAGTATGTATATTTTCACGCACTGACAAGTTAAATAGCGAAATGTATACGTGTTTCTTTGTCTATTTTGAAAATTAATAAATGGTCATGTGTTGTGACTGTCTTTTCTAAGCGTGCTTCTTTCTGCGTGGGTTATTCTTTACGTTTTCCGCGCTTGAACGTCGGCGTTTCGTCTGGATTTTGGCCGGAAAAAAGAACAAAACAGAATATGATAAAATCATCGTTGTCGTCGTTGTCTTCATTATCACCATCAGCTGCATCAACAAGGGTCAAAAGAGTTGGTTAGTTAGTTAGTTGGATTTAACCCCGAGCAGACGACTAAGGCCATCTCACGGCGGAGGAGTCAAAAGAACGACACACAGCCCGTGTGACTGCAGCTTTCCATTTTGCTTTTTTTTTTAAACGACACCTCCAGGTATACTTTTAGCCATGATTCATTTTTGTGTGGGCGACGGCATATGACATAAAAGACAAAAAGGGTGAGCTAGAGATTAGCAAGATGTGTTTGCTATACCTATTCAGTTGCAAAACATTTGTCTGCCGCATTTCGGTCATATTCAATTTGACGCCCGCTTCTTCTTCACGAAGTAAAGTAATCGTTTACCGTGAACCTTGGGAACGCACAGGAAGAATCACCATGAATTTTCTTGTTCCCGTATGCCTATCACTGCGGCAAAGTTCAGTGGGTCACGTGATCAAAGGGAGTTTAGCATCGCGCACAAAGTAACATTTCAGTGTTCTCCCTTGTCGTGCAACTGCGCGTCAGAATTTTAACGCGTCACTTGATCAAAGGGAGCTAAACACCTTGGGTGAAGTTGGAGTGGTACAAAAGTGAGAATGCTGTAATGTGACAATTAATATGGGTCCGAAATAGCTCAGGCGGTTAAGCGTCGGAGCAGGAGAGCGAAAAGAATCGCCGGGTCGTGGGTTCGAATTCCCGTCCCGCCCCGGTAGCTAGACTCGCAATCCAGGAGGAAAAGACGGGCTTGTTCAATAGCATGTCCGTTGAAAGGTCCTGGTAAATCAAAGTGGCACAGTTGGAGTGCGCCTGAGTTGATCAGTGTTCAGGTCGTACCGTGGCTCCATAGGTAATAGATTTCCCTGTCCCCCATGACCTGCCCGTCAGGGCCGTCCTTTATCACTTCGGTGCCGTGGACGTTAAACCCGAACTAACCAACCAACCACTGAACCATGTGACAATTAACCCTTTTAACCCCAAGGTCCCATTTCTCAAATTTTGGAGGTGTTGCCTAACGACTATGTACCAGTTGCAGGGGATGGATTGACCATGATAATTCAAGGGTAGTGCCAGATTAGGTAATCTGGCACTACCCTTGAATTATCATGGTCAATCGATCTCCTGCTGTATGGTCTCGGGGGTAAATGGGTTAAGGGAGGTAAGCGTGTTGTCGAACTGCTGTCGGATCTAAACGACCGGAGCGAATTATAATATTATCTGGCACGCTTTGAAGGACGATTTACAAAACACTCTCCAGACTTACAGATACGGACAGACAGACTGTTGCATGGGCAGATCAGGGAGTGCGTGTGTGTATTTTGTTGTGTGTGTGTGTTGGGGGTTGGGGGAGGCTCGTACATGGGTTCCGAATAACTAACCCCCGACATCATCCGGGCACCCACCCCCCTCTCCCCACAACCCAGCACCCTCACCCCCCCCCCCCCAACCCCACTCGACCCTGCCCCGTCCCCAACCCCACTCCACCCTGCCTCCTCCTCAACCCCACTCCACTCTGTTCCCCCCTCCCCCCCCCCCACCTGGAATAAAAAGTTGCTAAAGAAAAAGGAAACTAAATTATTGAAATTTTAAATGTTTTGATTTATCGCATGATGTCGTAAACATTCGTAAGGCGAAAGACAATAAGTTATTTTTTGTGAAAAGCGATTTTTTTTTTTTTTACCTCTGAGCAGAATTTTCTTTCTCCCATCTATCCCCGTCCCCCTCACCCCCCACTCACTCTCCCACCCCCACCCCCTCCTCCTCCCCCAATACCACTTTACTTTCGTTTGGTTTTGTTGGCAGGTGGAATGCGTTTGACTGATGTCTAGCACGAGAGGTGTGGCTGACTGTGCGCAAGCACGGCGTACCCGAAACGACCCTGCCATTATTACAGAGTAGGGCAGCTCAAGGGTGGTGTGGGGCTGTGGTATTAGAGTGGCTACGTTTACGCCGAACGACTCCCAACAACGAACGACGGACGAACACGTCACGGCGGATAGCCAGCTTGTACCGAAGGCCGCCAGACAGCACGCTGTACGTCTCCAAGAGGCAAATACCGCTTATACATGAAAAGAAAAGGGGAGACTACCAGTGCTCATATTTTAGGAAGTTTACAAAGTAAAGTAGGTAAGAGCACTGTCAGGGGAGAGAAGTGTGCATGATGGACCAGTGATCATAGATCTACAGTGGCTTTGGCCACTGTAGATCTATGATCACTGGTCGATCATGCACACTTCTCTCCCCTGACAGTGCTCTTACCGCCGCTTATACGTTTGGCGTGTTGCCTATGCTTATGGGTAGAATGTGGTTATAATAATAATAATAATAATAATAATAATAATAATAATAATAATAATAATAATAATAATAATAATAATAATAATAATGAGTATTTATATAGCGCTAATCTTAATTTCTAAGCGCTTTACAATCTGTACACAAAAATAAAAATACAATGACATATGCACATAACACACAAAACACAATACCCGAACACACCACTTTGACAATGAACTGTACAACAATGCATACATAATAATTTTCATGTTCTAATTAACATTCAGTCTAAAACAAGGAGGATTATATAACAAGGAGGATTATATAACAAGGAGGATTATATAACAAGGAGGATTATATAACAAGGAGGATTATATACCGTGACTTTGCTCTCGTTCGTTGTTTGGAGTCGTCCGGCGTAAACATAGCCTCACTACTATTACAGAGGAGGGCAGCTCAAGGGTGGTGTCAGGCTGTGATGTTAGGTTATGTTTTCGCCGAACGACTCCGAGAGCGAAGTCAAGGGGATAGCTGGCATCTACAAACGTGTAGATAACACTCCATACATCCTTAAGAGCATAGTTCTTCATGAGCCCGCAGGGATCTATGCCTCTAAACGATGTATGGAGCGTTGTTTTGCTTATTGTACACACTGGTTACCTGCCATGATTTCGCTTTCGTTCCTTGTTGGAGGGGGGGGGGGGTAGGGGGAGATGGGTGGCTCGGTGGTAGAGTGTCGGTCTCTCGAGCGAAAGGTCCCGGGTTCGAATCCAGCTTGGGTCAAATTTTGTTCAGACCCTATTTCGATGCACCGTCTTTGAAATCACTTTCGCGGTGGTCAAAGGACGTTAAGCCCTAAACGTGTTTTTTTTCTTTCTTTCTTTTTTTTTTTTTTTTTTTCGTTCGTTGTTGGACGTCGTTCTGCGTAAAAGTAAGCTGACTTATTATTGAGGAATTGCCGTGTCTTTGTGGGCGGCAGCTGTGTCACCTGTCTGTACCGAGCCAAACAAATAATCCCATCATCACGATTTGAGACTGATCATCTTGGAACAGCGACACCTGTGCCGAGCGATCACCCTTATGAAAGATCACCTGTCATTAAAGACCACCATTCAGGTGGCTTCATCCACCTGTCATTAAAGACCACCATTCAGGTGGCTTCATACACCTGTCATTAAAGACCACCATTCAGGTGGCTTCATCCACCTGTCATTAAAGACCACCATTCAGGTGGCTTCATCCACCTGTCATTAAAGACCACCATTCAGGTGGCTTCATCCACCTGTCATTAAAGACCACCATTCAGGGGGCTTCATCCACCTGTCATTAAAGACCACCATTCAGGTGGCTTCATCCACCTGTCATTAAAGACCACCATTCAGGTGGCTTCATCCACCTGAATGGTGGTCTTTAATGACAGGTGACGCTATTTTAAATCTGCGCTAAAAACACACCTTTTCCAACTCCATTACCCCACTGATTAATCATTGACTGCTGAGGATTCTGTTGTAGTTTTGCTGTGGTGCCTGAAATGTGTGTGTGTGTGTGTGTGTGTGTGTGTGTGTGTGTGTGTGTGTGTGTGTGTGTGTGTGTGTGTGCATGCGTGTAATATTGTGTACAGTTTTTGTAATTGTATTTTTGAAATTTGTAAGGCGCCTAGAGCTCTACCTGAGGTTAGGCGCCATAGAAATCATTATTATTATTATTATTATTATTATTATTATTATTATTATTATTATTATTATTATTATTATTATTTGCCCCCTTCCAAACCTCTCGTGAACGAACACGTGTCTTTTAAAACCACTTTTTCTTACACCAAAAATAGGTGGTTTGCTCAAAATAGGCTCAGCTGTACTATATGTGAGACTCCTATTACATCAGATTGTTTTTGGCATGCACTCTGTAACCACGCCCAACTTGAATCGCCTCAGGACGTGACGCCTCTATTGAACTGTAAGCCGCAATTGTCATAAGCGCATCGCTTCACGTATCTCGGTCCTCTTCGAGCCATCCGTCACAGTCAGCGAAAGTGCTTCGGGCCGACATCGGCCGCAGTGGGCCCACTGCGGCAGACGTGGGCCCGAGGGTCTGTCGCTTAT
This sequence comes from Semisulcospira habei, assembly GCA_036245525.1. Classification (NCBI taxonomy): domain Eukaryota; kingdom Metazoa; phylum Mollusca; class Gastropoda; family Semisulcospiridae; genus Semisulcospira; species Semisulcospira habei. Next base: position 182,463,329 of record BTPG01000005.1, on the reverse strand, counting down.
TGAGAGAGGTGTTTTCCACTTGAAAAGTCGGCGACAATGACGCACATGAGGCATCATTTTCAGGGTCGAGAAGACAAGTGCACTTAATAATATATGGCTGACATATTTACTGTTTACTGTTGTCAGTGAAAGGAGTGTGTGTGTGCGGGGGAGGGGGGGGGGTTGAGGGGGGGGGGTAGAGGGGGGGGGGGTAGGGCATGACCACACCTCTTCTTTACGTGGATCGACCAGAGCATTCTTTCACTAACTTTTTTTCTGGCGCCATACCTTTCCGGCCTGACATTAACTCATTCGAGGAGTACCGCCTCCGGATACGCGGCATAAGCCGCGTATCCGGAGGCGGCACGTCTCGAATGAGTTAATGGACTGTTACACCGTCTACAGCTCCAACGGTGGAGTTGCTCAGTAGATCTCTTGTCAGTTACAGTCACAGACATTAGCGAAGTGTCACTGTCCTCCAACTGATTCTCAGTGCCGTGATTTGACAAAAGCCAGTTTGTCTATTTTTGAGAAAAGCGAGATTTTCATTCTTATACAACTAAAATTTTAGTTTTCTAAAACATTGGCGTACTGGCTTTTGCAAAAATGGCATGGTTTGTTCATTCTGTATATAAAAATCATGTTGGGATTTTCTTTGTTAAACATTTTTTTTTTTTAATCGCACATAAAGGCTTCGAGGCAGGATTAATTATGGTGCATAATTTACATGTGTGGACACGCTGCGGTTGGCCCTGTTCAGTTACGGGTCACACATTGCTGAATCGCCATCGCCATCCTGTGCCTCCCCCAAAAAAACATCTTCCTACGCAACATAACGATGATGACGAAGACAGCGGGTAAAAAATATCAGGGGGTGAAATTTCTCTTAACACCGGCGTGAATTTGTGCGTCCGCAATGGCGCAGTCAGTGTGACTGCTTTGAGAAGCCGCGAGCCGCGTTGCCGCGCGTGCGCGCGCGTGCGCGCGCGCACACACACACACACACACACACACACACACACACACACACACACACACACACACACACACACTTGACGTGAACTTGGTTAAACATACTTTGACTTACTGCAAGAGGCATAGATCCTCATGAGACCTCGCACGGCAATTGCGGAGGGCCAGCTCGGCACGAAGATCTACTTTCTCCTCCTGATTGTATTGTCATCGATTTTGTTCGGCCTAGGCCGTGCAGAGATGTTTTGGGTTTTTTTCCTTCTTACACGATGTCTTCAATGCTATGTACTTCAGTCACAGAACGATATCACGCAAAGCTGTAGGCTGAAATCGCAACTGCTCCCTCTCTTTGAGAAAGAGACAAGTACATGCCCGAGCTGACCGCTGAAAGCAGGCATTCTATGTTATCAGGCTTCAGTTGTGGTAAAGCTGCGGTATGTTTCTTGTGGCAAAGAGGCGATTTATTTAGGCGGCCAATACAGGTGGTTTGGCACCTGAAGAGGCGACAACTGACACTACGCAAAAGCTTCCTTGAGCGATCTATCTCCCTAGACACTGTATCAGCCTGACAGCCTACTGACTCCTCGCCCATTCACTGCCGAGAAAAAAATTCAAGTTGAATTGAACCCCACCCAACTGCAAGAGGTATAGATCCTCATGAGCCCCCGCAATTGCGGGGGCTCATGAGGATCTATGCCTCTTGCTTGAACCATTTTGTGTCCATGTTCCTTTGACGGCTGGGATCTTTGATTTTGAGTTTACACTAATTTAACAAAAACACACTCCTTTGCACCGGCAGTCGAGAGCTAAACATGAGGATTAGAAGCTTGTCAGTCTTGTTATTTTTGTAGATGGAACTGCTGCGGGGAGAGAGAGAGAGAGAGCGAGAGAGAGAGAGAGAGAGCACTGCAGTGGCCTCAACCATGCCAATGCCGTCAGTCAAGTCGGTGGCTCGCAGAACGCATAACGGGTCTGCCAGCCTGCAAGCAACTCAGTACTGATTTGGTTTGCACAGTCACAGTCGTGTGCGTCTCCGTGTGGCAAATCCTTAGTACCGCTTAAACCAGGAACACGACAATCGGATTTCTGGCTCCTGTGACGGTGTCCTTGTGCGAGCAAAACGCACAGCGTACACAACAGGCTCAGGCTACTGGTGTGTGACAACGGGAGATTTCATTCGTGTTGACAACACTCGCTCGGATTTACTAGTTAATGCCTTCTTGCATTCCGCCTGTTAAGGCAAAAACAGTAGTGATATAAAGTCCGTTTTTTGGGGGTGAAAAGCCCCAAGAGTTTTCCTTGTACAAAAAAAAAGAAAATCTCTCGTTTCACAAACATGGACTTTAAGTGTTTTTTGCCCGCAGACGCGGATGTTTAAAATCATTGTAAAGTGTACGTCGTAGATGTTAAGCCGTCAAAGGAACATGGATACAAATTGGTCTCCAGCAAGAGGCATAGATCTTCATGAGACCCCGCAACTGCGGGGGCTCATGAGGATCTATGCCTCTTGCAGTTGGGTGATGTTTGAAATGAAAATCTCGCTTTTCCAAAAATGGACTTAATGTCTATTTTTCTCCTGACAGGCCCGCATCGCGTTCGTGGAAATACACACAGCCTTGATCCTTGTGAGCCTCGGTGGCCCGATATAGCTACACTGCTGTTGTGAAGCCGTGAGTGGCGGGATACTTTAATTTATCCCTGATTGGATCAGCCATTCGATTATAGACCTTGAGAGCGTTTGATCTCAGCTAATCCTACTTTCAGGACCTGGTATTGTGCAGCGGTGGCCCACGGCGAGATCGCCACGTACAGTTTGGCTGCATTTCGCAAATCGTTTGGCCGCTGTCATCTTGGGTCTATTTTTCGCTGTCACTTGGTAAGAAGCAAACATTAACAGCTTAACAACGTTACCTGACTTTTACCATTCCACCGTGGCTGTGCTATTTTGATTGTGTCGGTGATTTTGTGACATCCTTGTGGATTTTTTAGAGGCTGACGTCGCTTGTGATTGTCAACGGCTGACATCAGCTTTGTGGATTGCCAAAGGCCTGACATCATTTTGGGATTGACGAAAGTTTGACATTGTTGTGGATTGTCAGAAGTTTGATATTTTTTGCGGCTTAGCGAAGGCTGTCAGCTTTTGTCGGCTGTCGAAAAGTGTCTGCTTTGTGGATGTGGCTGTGTTGAAGGGATTGACTGATTATGTGCTGTGGACGACAAAGCAAGTCTACCGCCATTGTACGCCATCGGATCCTAGAGTCGCTTCGGGGATTCGCTTTTTCCCCTCAGTTGAACCGCGTATTCTACCACAGTACAACCACGTATTGGTAAGTCCTTTTTTGTTGTTGTTGTTGAGGAGGGGGTGGGGGTTGATTTTATACAATGACTCCACAGCGAATAGAAACATACCTGCAAGAGGCGGCCTAGGTTTTCATGAGCTCACGCAGCCTGTAGGCTGCGGGGGCTCATGAGAATCTATGCCTCTGGGCGGCCGGACACACTTCTATTGTCTTACCAGTTCCTCAGAAAAGTGGGTCCTCTGTGGAAAATGGATTCTAGTTAGAACTGTCTTTTAAAGCTACGTTACCGGTGATTTTTAGATTCACATATTACAGCCTTAAATCAGCGGTACCAAATTATGCGTAAGCTCATGAGAATGTTATAAGCTGGATTTATTTACGTGTATATTGTCTTTTCCTCAGAAAGATGGAAAATGGATGGTAGAGAGGATTCGCTTGAAGATACATTTCCATTTTTTTCTTTCTTTCTAATTCCCTGGTTCTCTAATGCTTTAGTCAGTGATAACGAGGGTTTACACCCAGTCGATGTTCTTACACTCTGTGTGCTTGTGTGACGCGACAGGGCTTGTTCGCTTGATCGCTCTTTCGAATTCCACGAGAATACAAGAGGCAAAGATCCTCATGAGCCCCGCTTATGCGGCGGCTCATGAGGATCTTTGCCTCTTGTTGACCTCGACATGTAAACATAACTTGTAGATCAACAAGTCGCTAGTAGAAATGGATGCGAGTCGAGTTTGTTAGCGCAACGATAGTCACTGCACTTGAGGCTAGCATCAGGTGTTGTTGTTTCGTTGCTTTCTTCTTCTTTTTCTTGTTTTTGTTTGTTTGCTTGCTTGCTTTGCTTGCTTGCTAGTTTGCTAGCAATTTTTGTTTATTTGTTTGTTTGTTTGTTTGTTTGAAGTTGAAGCGAATCAGGCACTGCGGTCTCAACCCACAGTTTGCCCTATTTTCAGACACAGAAAAACGTCCGCAGATTTCCAATTCAGCGAGAATTGAACTCTAGACCTTTCGATCGCAAAATCAAAGCGCATAGCAGATGCAAGGCAACGTCCCGTAAAACGGGGAAGGAATATCAATAAAAAGCAATCACGTGACCCCCGGAGTGTGGGGCACAGAGCTACTTTGAAATATTACCACCGAGAGGCATAGATCTTCACCAGTCCTCCAAACCTGCTGTGTTACATGATGTTCTGTGTGCCCGGCCACACGCACGCATCAACTTGTTGCGAACCGTAAAATATAATATCAATAACAAACACAAAAGTAGATGCATGACTTTAGGGATGTGGGATCGATGCAAAATACACATGCAAGGGACGCATACCTTCATGAACCCCCGCAATTGCGGGGGTTCATAAAGATGTGTGTCCCTTGCAGAGGGTTGGCGTCAGCCGCGGAGATGGAAATAATTTATCAATAAAAGAACAGACGCACCAATGTGCCATTTTATGGGGTTACGGCTGCTTCAAAAACCTTATAATGCAGGGAAGCAAATCGATGGTAAATTCTCTAGCCGTCTTTCCGCCTTCATTTGAATTCGCAGCAATGGCTTACGGGAGCCATAGATCTGTGACTTTAAGCCTTAGTGCCTAGAACCATAAGTGCTGGGTCCAGTGGCATGAGTGAGCTTAGTCCTGCGCCAGCCACTAAGCAAGGTGCTCCGTTAGCCAGTTGCACGAATGAGCTTATTTCTCCGCCCGTCACTAAGCAAGGTGCTCCGTTAGCCAGCTGCACGAATGAGCTTATTCTTGTGCCAGCCACTAAAGCACCTTGTTTAGTAGCTGACGCATGACTAAGCTCACTCATGCAACTGGCCTCTGGTCTGTAAGGTCCAGATTTATAGACTAGCTCTCGTCAGGAGTGTTTGGAGCACAGGCAAAACTTTGAGAAATGTTGTTTTCTCGATGTGTTTCAGTGGTCAGTATTTATGTTTGTAGTCACTGATTTAGTTCTACAGTAGCGAGTCTAGGCACAAAGAGAGGCTTGTTCTGTAGCGTGTCGAGGAAAAGGTTCTATTAAATCAAAAGTGGAACAGCTGCAGTGCGTCTTAATTGAGCAGCGTTCAAGTCGTACCCACAGGCAATAGCTGTTTCTGTCCACCTGACCCGCCGTCCATTATCACTCCGGTCCCGTGGACGTTAAACCCCGAAATAATCGATCTACACGTGAAAAAGGCATTTATCTGAGCCTGTAGCTAATTTGGAGTGTGCGCGGACATTTTGCATGGCCACACTGGTTGTCTCCCGCGATTTGCTAGTAGCGAATTGAGGGAGGCAGCCAGCGTGTGTGCATGGCATGACCTTGTCTGGATTGTAAGAATGGTCACACTATGCCGCAAGAAGGGCCCGCTAGTTGTGGACGAATGTTCCGTGTGAAATGCAGAGAGCATCCCAACGAAGAAAAAAAAAAAGGCTTAGAAAAGACAATTACAACACAGTTGTGTTGTAATTGTCTTTTCTAAGCGTGTTTTTTTTTTTTTCTTCGTTGGGATGTTCTCTTGTTTTACTGTGATTAGAATACATAACACTGTGCATTGAAACACATCGTGAAAACGCAAATTAATACGCCAGCCAGCGGGTGTGTGTGTGTGTGTGTGGGGGGGGGGGGGTGGAGGAAGAAGGGCGCTTTTGCGGCTAAAGAGTTGGAGATTGTTGGGTAGGGCACAGGACGGAGGGGTGGGGGGTAGAGGGGCGGCGACTGGGATCAGGGTGATGGGGAGTGAGGGCGTGGTGGACGGCTGCAGATCAAGTCTTAATCGATGGACGAGACTTCAGGATCAAATCGTGTTGTCAATGCTTCTGGGCTGGCTAGCGTGCACGACTACGCGCGTAGACTGACCAGTATCATCAACTCGACACTAACGCCCGTGACCCGCATCGACCATGAAAGCTCCACGGGTGGTGGTTGCCTGGTGCCAGAATGACAACAGCAAAGGCAGTGCCGCATTTAGATTTCCACTCGGGACTGGATATAATCATGTGTCTAAGGCCAGATTCAATCAATAAACACCGCTATGGCAGGTTAGAGTTCTATTTTCGGGCCGCGCCAGTTTTCTACGCCAGTTAAGCACAAAGTCTTTGGGCCGGCGTGGCCTGCAATGGGCCCGCGCACGAACGTGCGCGGGCCCATTGCAGCCGACGTCGGCCAGTGGACATTTCGCCAGCTTTCTAGCTTGTTAAATTCGCTCAGTGACGCCATGCGCTGGATTATTCTGAAAAGTGTATACTGAGACTGTGCACGGTGCAGAACCCGCGGCGATGATCAGTGTTTAATGGCGACAGGAGCTTTGAAAATATATTGGACGTAAACACGGTGGGTTATTTTAGGGATTAACCCCTTCAGTGCCCTGGTGACGGAAACTGTGTTTCTGCAGTCATCGTCAATTCAACATCAACAAGCACCTCGCTGTCCCAGGAACATGGATTCAAAGTGGTATCAGCATGAGGCATAGGTCCTCATGAGCCCCCGCATCTGCGTGGGCTCATGAGGCTCTATCCCTCTTGCAGCGGGGCGGGTCTGTTCAGGTTTTCTCTGCACTGAACGTGTTGGAAATATAGACTTAATCATTCGCAATATTTTTTTTTTTTTTTAATTTACGGCAATAAAAGAAAAAATGTCTTACAATATGGCTGAACAAAGGAACCAACTTAACTTATCAAGTGTAAATGCCTTAACCAGTTTGAATGCCTTGACCCGTATCATACTGAGGCTAAAAGCTTCAATTTTGTACACTGCCATACGCAAGCTACATTATAGTACTTACAGATAAGGATATAGACCAATGGCTTTAGTTCAAGGGTGGTGCCAGAATAGCTTGGCGCCTAGAGGCGCCAAGCTATTCTGGCACCACCCTTGAACTATTTTAGTCAAACTTATTTCACACACTGGTGTATTCCGAATGATAAGGGTTAAAATAAAAGACTTTTCTGCACTTCTTTCCCTTTGTACGCAGGAGAGTTCCCAAGGGTGCGCACATGCACACTCTTTTGCGTGTGCCTACTTATATTTATTGTGAAAGGAAGGGTAGAAAGTCTTAGCTGAAGCATGACAACAATGAGAATTCTTTGTATCGGCAAATTTTAGCAATTAAAGCCCTGACCCGAGCAGATCGCTGTTTTGTTTTTGTTTTTTTTTAAACTCATTCAGCCCGACGACGGTATTTCCCAAATTTTGGAGGCGTCATCTAACGACTATACATCAGTTGCAGGAGATGGATCGACCATGATAATTCAAGGGTAGTGCCAGATTTGCTTGGCGCCGGCAGGCGCCAAGCTAATCTGGCACTACCCTTGAATTATCATGGTCGACCCATCTCCTGCTGTAGTGCGTCAGGGCTAAATGGGTAAAACGACATTTTAAAACCTAGTGCCTTTTATAAAAATTAATAATAAAAGAAAATTTATTCTCTGTTATATAAGGCGCCTTTTCGCTCTGTATTGTGGGAGCTCATAGGGATTTTAACCGTGAGTCTCTCAGACAGAGGAAGTCAGTGGGAGTTCTCTTAATAGCGGCGAGGCTTGCTCTGATCTCTCATTGGCTGTTTATTTTTACAACAATTACGATCATTAGCCCAATTTGAGGAAGAGAAAATACACGGATTTGGAGATTTCCTCATTCATTTGCGCTCCTCTCCAAGATGGATAGAAGAGTGAATGATTCACTTTTCCAAGTTGTTTAAAATCAGTTCTTGTTTAAAATCTGCAGCCAATAAACGAAGGAAAATAGACGCACCAAGTACCCCAAAAGCCTTCGGGCCGATGTAAGCCGTATTTGGCCCGCGCACAGTCGTGCGCGGGCCAAATTCGGTCTACATCGACCCCAATACATTTTGCCCACTGGGATTTTCTTCATCAGTAGCGGGATAACAATTTCAAGAAAAGCGGATTATGCACGAAAGAGCACTGCGCCTGTTTTTTTCGAAAACATTGACACCGACTTCAAAGGGAGAGATTTCTCCGGCATTAGGTTCTGTCATCTGTGAGATAGATGCGTGTAGGCTTCTTGCCTGCGGAGGGGATAAAAGAGGGAGTATTTTCGGCAACAAACAGCATGTTTCGTAGATAGCCAATTTACGTGCAAGGACCGGCCTTAACTCCGTCACAGCTGAGAAATGGTTAACACCACCCAACTGCAAGAGACATAGATCCTCATGAGCCCCCGCATTTGCGGGGGCTCATGAGGATCTATCAGTGCCTTTTGCCGACACCTCTTTGTGTCTATGCTCCCTGGACATGCAGCTAGAGGTCTTTGCAGCGTTGAATTAACACAAATTTCAGAAACACAATCTTCGACTACTTGTAATGAAGGGGTACACCTTGTCAGTAATAGGGACTTAGAGCGACGTCAACAACGCGAGATGTATAGATCCTCATGAGCCCCCTTCATAGATAATAATATTACATGAAAGGATTTTAAGCCGGCCTCAGAGCTCAAGAACTACGGGCGACGCCCCTGTGCAAGAGGTATAGGCTTTCGTAACTCCCATTTTTTTTTTTTTTTTTTTCTAAAGATAATTCGTTAACATGCCATTATTTTCACTCTTCAGTGTTGGGAACTGTGAACATCTCTCTCTCTCTCTCTCCCCACCCCCCCCCCCCCCCCTTCTTTCCATAACCTCCCCAAATGCAAACAGCATAGACCTTCATGAGCGCCCCACCTCCTCCCTTTCATATCATCAGTTATCATAATAATAATAATAATAATACCGTTATTATATAGGCGCTTTTTCTCAATTTTGGGGAAATCGACTCAAAGCGCCGCGCCTGAAACCCAACACACACACTAACGAAACAGACACGGATTTACGCCATTTAAGACAAACACAGTACAAGACAAACGAAGGGCCAGTCAGCTACTGAAGTTACAGAGATTTTTGATCGCTTGTATTTGAAATTTGTAAAGTGGCCTGAAAACGGTACCAAAGTGGGGGGGGGGGGGGGGGGGTGGAAGAACCGGAGTACCCGGAGAAAGAACCCCCGACGGTCCGCCCGAATTAACGGTGACACTTACCAGAGGAGAAAAGTCCAACGCCGGAACCCGGTATCGAACCGCGCACCTTTGGCATTGGTGGCAGGCGCCTTAACTACTGCGCCACGGACCGCCCTATATATAATATAATATATACACAGATTGTAACTCCGTCACTGCCGAGAACACAGCGCAGTCGGGTATATCGTGATGAGCCTCAACACGTTTTTGGATAATCAGTTTATATTCGTGTACAGATATTCAGTTAACCCTACCACTGCCGTGGACCCGGCACAAACAACTCACGAACTGGAGCAAGAGGTAATTTAACTCATTCTACTCCAAGACCGAAATCCCCAGATTTTGACGTTGTCCTCTGAAGACTGCGTTGCAGTGCAAGGACACAGATCGACCATGATAGTTCAAGGGCGATGCCAGGATAGCTTGGCGCCCATAGGCGCCAAGCTATCCTGGCATCACCCTTGAACTATCATGGTCGATCATTATCTTGCTGTGGTGTGTCTGGGGTAGAAGGAGTTAACGGAGACGTTCGAACCTGTTATGGCTAGGTCCAAATGTGTGCTGACTCTTTTCGGTGCCCCGACTTGAATGCTCTCACTGCTGTGGGAGCCTGAGGCGGGGAGGTGGGGGGGTGGGGGGGGGGGGGGAGCGAACATCTCCCCAAATGCAAGAAGAATAGATCCTCATGAGCTCCCGCATCTGCGGGGGCTCATGAGAATCTATACCCCTTGCTGACCTTATTCACATCCGAGTGCGTATGCGATTTTTTTTTTTTTTTTTTTTTTTTTAGGCGGATGAAGCCGTGTGGAAATGGAATTTGAAATTGCGACGGCTGGTTCTAGTTAGAGGAATAACCCTCTGCCTGATCATGAGGATATACTGCGCTGTGTTCTCGGAGTGACGGCGATTCTCCTGGACAAAAACAAACAAACAAACAAACAAACAAAAAACCCGCTAACGACAGACAACGGGTTAAATAACAATTTAAAAACAGGGGCGGTAATTTAGTCTTCATTAAGAGAGATCACAGCAGAGTAGCAGTGTCAGTTGTGATTTGTCAGTGACGTGTGCAAATGTGTGGTTGTACTGAAAATGCGTGTGTGATGGTCTGTGATTTGCGACCTTGCGCACAAACTGAAAGAGAAAAAGAGCAAAAGTAGTCTTTCACTGTACGATAACCAAACTGCGTAATTTATGTTTGACCTTTTGTCCGGCATTATTGTATGGCATACTCAGAGGATCTGTAAAGGAGATATTGCGAAGTATTAACCTTGTAATGCCTAGAGTAGGTCGCTTTAAATTCAAAATGAACACTTATAAGTGCCAACCTCAGTTTTCTCTTTGTTTCTTTGTTGCAGCCTTTTTTCTTCTTCTTCTTCTTCTTCTTTTTTTTTTTTTTTTTTTTTTCTTCTTACAGCTTGTTGTGATAAACAACGACTACAAAATGCCGACTGAGTGATTTCAGTTTGAAGAAATTATGCGCTGTAAAAAAAAAGGTTGACAACGAAATGCTGCTACTTGTGCGTGTTGTTTTTTTATTTTTATTTTATTTTAAACGAAGCGTGTTCTTTCTTCCTTTGTTATTTCACGGCATTTTCCACGCTAGGTAGTCAGTCAGCTCTTCAGTATGTGCCTGAAATCGGACCACAGCATAATGCCGATTTATTCCGATGATCTCCTTGGAAACCCAATTCATCTTTTTTGTATCAAGAACAGAGACAAAGCGTGCGTCATTCTAACGTTGGTTAAAATCCCTAAAGCCTCTTTCATTCGAGAGAGGCAGGTGTAAATTGAGCTGAGCGTTAAGAGGCGTAGATCCTCAGGAGACCAGCAGTGGAACTCTATGCCAATCAATGTCAGCGACAGATGTACTTTCTTAAGCCCGACAATCTTCGACTTCGGGTTTTTACAGCAAGAGGCATAGATCCTCATGAGCCCGTGCATTTGCACGGGCTCACAAAGATCTATACCTCTTGCAGATGGTGCAGGAGCCCATGATGATCTATGCCCTTTACAGATGAAAGGGGAAAATGAGAGAGTGTATATTAGAATGATAGGCATACGACATGACAGCCCTGGTCTGTGTAACTCTCGTCTGAACGTAATGGAGGGGAGTAGGAGGCAACGATTGGGGGGTGGGTGGGGATGGGAGTGGGGGGTGGAAGAGGAGAAGCGGGGGAGCGAATGTGGAATGTCATTGATGCTAAAGTGGTCTTTGTCGTAGATTTTTGTCACATTGCAGGTAAGACGTCGTGAGACCGCAGTGCCCTGACGGTACTTAAACCGTGTTTCAGAAGTCTTTTGTTAATGTATCGTCAAGGAGCTCCACCGTCCACGTAGCATGGATACAAAGTGCTTTCAACAAGAGAAAGAGATCCTCATGAGTCTCCGCAAATGCGGGGGCTCATGAAGATCTATGTCTCTTGTCGTTTGGTGTGGGTTTTTTCCCGACGGGGAAGTAGTTAAGAATGTTTGGTTGGTTAGTTGTTTGCTGGGTGGGTTGGTGGGTTGCTATTTAGTTGGTTGTTTGGTTGGTTCATTGCTGGGTGGGTTGGTGGGTTGCTGTTTGGTTGGTTGTTTGGGTGGCTGGTTGTCTGGCTGGCTGGCTGCGTGCATTGCTTGCTTGGTTCGTTCCTGTGTCCGTCTGACCGTGCAAATCATATGCAGCGATGACCGCCCTACTGAGCAGTCGCGCTGTGTTGGTTAACCGGATTGTTAAGATCGAATGTCGGATGTCAACGCTGAGGTCCGTTCTGCACCCCCACCCTCATCACGCACCCCCTCTCCACCCCCCCCACCCCCCACCCCCATTACTTTTATCTACTACCTGCACCCCACCCAAAATGGCCCCTCTCCCTTCTGTCTCTCTTCAGTCACAGTTGAAATTCCTTTGACATCCCCCGTCCAAGGTACAAAGAGGCGCTCCTCTGTACAAAGACGAAACAAACAGTACTTTTACCTGAGTTCTTTATCATTAGGTATACAGCCTTTATCGTAAGCCCTCCAAGACGCAAAGATGCTCATGAACCTCTGCATGATGAGCAAGAGGCATAGATTCTCATGATCCCCTGCGGATGCAGGGGCAAATGAGAATCTCTGCCTCTTGCAGACAAAGACTTGCTTGTTAGAATTCGTTAGTTTGCAAAAGCCAGTACGGCCATTTTTTTAGAAAAGAGAAATTTTCATTGTTATTTAACGAAAATTTCGCTGTTCTCAAAGATGGTCATTCTGCCTTTCCATTTGTTATGATAGCGATTTTTGTTTCATACAGTGGAAAAACAAATCTCGGGGTTTTTTTTCAAGAAAATGACAGTACGGTTTTTTTTTTTTTTTTTTTTTTTTTTTTTTCGTTTTTTTTTTTTTTTTTTTTTTGGGGGGGGGGGGGGGGGGGCGGGTTTGCCATTAAGGCCAAAGCTGTCTTTTTATTGTCAATGTGACAAGAATTGTCCTGTGTGACGCAGTGTTTCTTGATCGCTCAGCTGGATGTTGTGTGGGAACTTTCTCGGTGTCAACAAAACAGTCATTCCTGTTCAGTAGACATAGAGCTTCATGAGCTCTTATGACGCTATTGAAGAGCCGTGGCTCTAATTTGTCTCTCAGTAAAGAGTTGAAGTCACTTTGGACAGAAACTCTCTCTCTCTCTCTCTCTCTCTCTCTCTCTCTCTCTCTCTCTCTCTCTCTCTCTCTCTCTCTCTCTCTCTCTCTTCCAAAAACAGCAGATAACGCTATTACTTAACTCATTCTACCCCAACACCGAAATCCTTAAATTTTGCCGTTGTTCTGTGAAGACTGCATTGCAGTGTAGGACACAGATCGACCATGATTGTTCAAAGGTGATGCCAGAATAGCTTAGCGCCCATAGGCGCCAAGCTATTCTGGCATCACCCTTGAACTATCATGGTCGATCCTTATCGTGCTGTGGTGTGTCTGGGGTAGAATGAGTTAACCTTTCACTTTACGGTAGTCAGGTAGAACAGGTAAATGAACATCGCGTACTAGGGATTACAATCGACAGTCAGCTAAAATGGCAAGCTCATACAGACGCCTTATGCAAAACAGTAGCAAAAAATCTCTTTATGTTATCAAAACTGAAATATTATACCCGTAAACTATTTTATAATGCTCACATACTTTCTCACGTCGATTACGCGTCAACGGTATGGGGTGGATGTAGTGAGGTCTATTTAAAGAGACTCAATTCCCTACACAGACGGGAGGCCAAAATAATCTGCCCTGATCCACACCTAACCACAGACGAAAAGCTCACAAAAGCAGATCTCCTGCCTCTTCAAGGTCATTTCAAAAATAACAAAGCAATTTTTATTTTCAAAGTGTGGGAACGCCTAACACCTGAGTACATCTCCACTTTGTTCCGCAAGTCTGAGTCCCAAGCTTGGAAACACCAGAAAGCTTTTCATAGTCCCAAAACCAAGGATCGATCTATATAAAACCAGCTTATCCTTCTCAGGGACACATATCTGGAATGCTCTTCCCGACCATGTAAAATCCGTCTCCTGTTTTAAAAAGGGTCTGTGCAAGTATTTTGTGAATCACTCGTAGGGCCTATGGATGCCTTAACTACATGTATTATATGTCTCCTTTTATGCTGGGTCCAATTTATTCTATCATTTGAACTACTTAGTTGTGTGTGTGTGTGTGTGTGTGTGTGTGTGTGTGTGTGTGTGTGCGCGTGCGTGCGTGCGTGCGCGCGCGCGTGTGTGTGTGTGTGTGTGTGTGTGTGTGGAGGGGTGTGGGGGGCGGGGGGGGGGGGGGGGAGGAAGGGCGGGAGGGGGTGGGGATGGGTGAGTCGGGTGTCTGAGAGTCTATGAGTATGTCTGCCTGTGTAAACAGTGTTGTCCATTGTCTGCAAGTATTATGTTTTACTTATATGTATGTGCGTGTGCATATAGTCTTGTAGGTGTTAGCAACGGCAGGTTTGTAAAATGGCTGTGTCAATGACGATGTCAATGCCTTAACCGTTGTAAAATAAAGTTTCATTGATTCATTCATTGATTCTCTCTCTCTCTCGAATTAAACACTCATCATCACCATCATCATCAACGTTCAACGTTAGCATTATATCCGTCGTTTCCGGCCCTTCCCCCTCCGAACGTCAGTCCACTGAGTAGAAAGGCAACCTCAGTAAGCAATAGGTAGTCGGGCCGACGTCGGCCGCAGTGGGCTGCGCGGCCCACGTGGCCGATGTCGGCCAGAGTACGTCTGCTTCCCGGGCCTAGGTAACCGTTTTGTAGACGAAAATGATCTACGTCACGTCGGCTTTCGCAGACGGTGGAGATCTAGGTGGTATTAGCCTACAGCTTGTGAAAGCAAAGTGCGTGCGTCATCACAAGGTGCAGGGGAGGGCAGGGGACGGCTGGGGAGGGTAGGGGAAAGGGGAGGGGGGGGGTGAGGGAGACGAGGCAGAGGGTTTGTTGCTGTCTCCGGTCTGTCAGAAAGGGTCGAGCAGAAAATGGGGTGCCGCTATTCCTGTAAGGCTTCCGTCCAGGCAAAAAGACGAGCGGCTTGTCCTGTATAGCGTGTCCGTTTGGAAGATCGTGGTAAATCAAAGTGGCCCACGGTTGGCAGTGCGCCTGAATTGATCAGTACTGAGGTCGCACTCCATAGACAATAGTTGTTCCTGCCCACCCCCCCCCCCCACCCCCCAACCCCCACCCACCCATTACGACCAAACCGTATCACTCCGGTGTGCTGGACGGTGAACTAACCTAACTGTAACCTAACCACGTGTTTGCAGATCTCAGATTTGAAGCCGTAAGGCCCAAAATCACAGACCAGCGGAACACACAGTTTCGTTGATGTCGGTCTATCTGTGTTCCGGTCTGTGAGTTGTGATCTTTTCGCTCTCCAAAATCGTTGTGCGGGCAGGCAAATCATATTCAGAAAATGAAACTTTGTAAGTAGCGGAGTAACATTATCAAAATAGCACCAGAACGATGGTGACACTACGCTAAATCTGCCATCACACACACACACACACACACACACACACACACACACACACACACACACACACACACACACACACACACACACACACCGCACACACACACCACACACACACACACACACACACACACACACACACACACACAAACAAACCACAACTAGCTTCCAGGCAAACAACCAGCCAACACACAACAGAAACTCTCACTGGATCTTAGTCGCTTAGATCAGAGTCAGTCTTTAGCACAAATAAATAAATGATTTTTTTTTCTCGGTTCTCTTGCTCTTTTAACCCTTTGGATGTCGGCAGCGTAGTGTCGCGGTGATTCCTGCAGGAATCACCGCGACAAAAAAATCGCTGCCGACAGCCAAAGGGTTAAAACTAAATTCTCAGTCGCGATATTCATGAATTGTCTTGTCCTAAATGCGCCAGAAAATCGGTTAATCGGCAGACATGGAATGTCGTCTGGCCATGACATCCACTTGTAAACAAACCAGATGGGTGCGCACGCGCCGCAAACGCTTGGTCAATCAGCGAGAGCCTTGCACATCACCTGATCGCATTATTTCAACCAATCGCCAGGAGCGTACGTCACTCCATCATGTCCGACGGAAGGCCGTGCCACGAGGCGCATGAAATGGCAAATCTAATAACCGTGCTTACTCAGACTGATAATAAACAGTCATTGCATGGCCACACTGGTTATCTCCCCTTGATTCGCTATGCATGATAATGCCGCAGAGTGAATCAAGGAGAGGTCAACAGTGTCTGAGAGCAGTCTCTCTCTCTCTCTCTCTCTCTCTCTCTCTCTCTCTCTCTCTCTCTCTCTCTCTCTCTCTCTCTCTCTCTCTCTCTCCATTTTTCTGTGAAGCTGTATGGGTACACACATTTGTGCATACCCAGCTCCCACGGCCCTGCATTTGTGCCGGGTTAGCCCTCCATCCCCATCTAACCCCTCATACCCCTCCACCCCACGCCACCCATCCACACACACACACACACACACACACACACACACACACACACATACACACACACACTAATGTCCTATGCCACTAGCCCTTACTCTCAATGGTACCGCGTGACAGTGTCATATTGTCATCATACTATCTCATCAATCTACGCACGCATTCTTTAGTCCTCCCCACCCAAACCCCCCCCCCTCCCCCTCACCCCCTACCCCCTCCATCCCCGCGGCATCCCCCAGCAAAGTACTTACATGTGCAAGAGGTGTGAATTCTCATGAACCCCTGCGACCGCAGGGGCTCATGCCAATTCACACCTCTTGTGTACACCTTGTTGATTAAACTCCGGTCCTGTTGTCAAACAACTGTTTGTTCTTGCTCGGAGGGACGGGGCGCAGTTGTGTACCGAGCTTTTCACTCATTCTACCCCAGACACACCACAGCAAGAGATGGATCGACCATGATAGTTCAAGGGTGATGTCAAAATAGCTTGGCGCCTATGGGCGCCAAGCTATTCTGGCATCACCCTCGAACTATCATGGTCGATCTGTGTCTTGCACTGCAATGCAGTCTTCAGAAGACAACGGCACAATTTGGCCGGGGATTTCTGTCTTGGGGTGCAATGAGTTGAGGCAATGACCGAGCATAGCTTTTACCAAACCACTAGAGAATGACATGGGCTTGACATTCTCCTACAGCAAAATTAAACTAGTTTCCAGCCTCCAGTGGCACAGATCTAAGTGAACCTCTGCAGACGTTCGCGTGGTAACCGCTTTGACATTAGTGCCGGTCTCACCTCCGCGGGGCGGGTTGACTGTAGACGGACGCTCAGAGTGTGTGATCGCAAAAGGCAAAATCTACAATATGTATTCATGTTAGTTTAGTTAAGTTATTGTGTCGTATTTCTCTGTTTTCTATTTCTGTGAGCCATGGGAACTGTTCCATTGTATGCATGCCGTGTTAGTGGACGATACAGTTTATTCAGTTCAGTTCAGTTCAATTAGCTAATAGGCATCTTTTTCCTCCGCTACCCCATAGCCTAGTGACCTGCACGCGAACACCAGAACTCTATCTTACTAATGTTTGTGCCCGTCTGTTATTTTGGACCTTAAGGCTGTTAGTCGTAAGGTCTAAATTCACAGACGACCACACACTTGTACATTTGCGTGTGTGGCTGAATAAACAAACTAAAGAAAAACAGAGGACCTGAGCGATCTTAGTTTGAAGTATTGTATCCACGCTGTCCCCAAAAAAGTGTTCACAACGAAATGATGCTACTTTTGCATGCAAGATAAAAAAAATATTCTTTCTCATATATATATATATATATATATATATATATATATATATATATATATATATATATATATATATATATATATATATATATATATATTATATATATATATATATATATATATATATATATATATATATATATATATACAATTCCCGTGCACTCTTTGCGCATTCTGTGCCCTACCTACCAGGATTTCTTCTTTGAGGAGGAAGTACGTCCTACAAACATGTCTGTTGGCATATACCATAGCAAAGGTAAATGCAAAAGGTAAATGCAAAAGGTAAATACAAAAGACTCCCAGGTTTAGATCCTCACGAGCCCAGCCCCACGCCACCCCTCCACCTCCACCGCCATCCCCCAGACAGTCAATGCTGTTGACTGTACTGAAGACTCTATTTGCTGCCTTTTCATTGCAGTTCTTACCCCCACTCGGGAACCATGCCCCTTACCCCCACTCGGGAACCATGCCCCTTCTACCCAGTTAGGAAACAATTATTCCACTAACAATTACCGTTTCTGCATGTGGCTGAGATAGTTAACATTGTCACTGTCGGTAGCGCGTTTTGTCAAGGTGATTCCTGCAGGAATCACCTCGACAAAAAGCGCTACCGACAGTACTCCAGGTGGTTCCCAGTCTCTTGATGTCTGCTTGGAGGTCTCGACGCCAGGAGTTTCTCGGCCTACCTCTTTTCCTCTTTCCCTGGGGGTTCCATGACAATGCCTGCCTAGTGATACTGGAAGCTGGCTTTCTCAGACTGTGACCGATCCATCCCCATCTTCTTCGCCCAATTTCATTCTCTGCTGTTATCTGCTCTGTTCTCTCCCAGAGTCTGACGTTGCTGATCTAAATATATAAAAAAAATTGCCTCGAACTAAAAGACGATATACTGAACAGTGAATGTCGGAATACACAACCCGGCGGCCTCCTCACCAAACCTCCACCCACCCACCCAACCCACCTCCCTCCTACCCTCTAAAGAAAGGACCTGCTGTGTCTAATAGACTAGACAGCAAGAGTAATAGATCCTCATGAGCCCCCGCAGATGCGGGGGCTCATGAGGATCTATGCCTCTTGCAAACTAGTCCAGTTGGCCTACAGCAATGCGCAGTGCTTTATGTAATAAGTGAACGTTATGGCAACATGGATGTTCTGTTTCCGACTTTCTGCGCGAATGTGTAAACACACACGTGCCGCTTCAATTTGGAGAAGCGTTGAAAACAATTGGCAGAGCCGCAGGCACTATTGAAACCCTGTGGAAGACACTCAGACAACAGAAATGTGGAAGCATCATAATACTAAGTTGAACGTATGGCCAGATAGACAATACTGAATCGATGCCTAATCTTTCCTGCGGCTGAAATGTTGAGAGATGGTTTAACACAGTTTATTTCTCGGTTTTTGTTGCGCGCGCGCGCGCGCGCGCGCGCGTGTGTGTGTGTGTGTGTGTGTGTGTGTGTGTGTGTGTGTGTGTGTGTGTGTGAGGGGGGGGGGAGGGGGGTTAATCAGTAAAGTAAATTTTTTTTTGAGAAATCGTATTCTGGTTCAACAATGTTTAACCAATTCTATACCGAGGACCGAACTTAATCTCCAAATTTTGAAGTTGCCCTCTGAAGAATTGTATTACAATTCCAAATACAGATCAAGCATGATAGTTCAAGGATGGTGCCAGAATAGCTTGGCACCACCCTGGAACTATCATGCTCGATCCATGTCTTGCTGTGGTGTGTCGGGGATAAGTGTGATAATCGTTAGCAAAGCTGTGTTTGAACGTAGAACCGTTTAACTCTCAATGCTAAAAGAAACATGCCTTTGAAACCAGTAAACCACTGTAGATTCACCACTGTAGATTCACCACTGTAGATTCACCAATGTAGATTCATCCTTTTTGCTGTCGGTAGCGCTTTTTGTCTAGGTGATTCCTGCAGGAATAACAACACTCTGACATCCTGCAGGAATAACAACACTCTGACATCCTGCAGGAATAACAACACTCTGACATCCTACAGGAATAACAACACCCTGACATCCTTCAGGAATAACAACACTCTGACATCCTGCAGGAATAACAACACTCTGACATCCTTCAGGAATAACAACACCCTGACATCCTGCAGGAATAACAACACCCTGACATCCTGCAGGAATAACAACACTCTGACATCCTACAGGAATAACAACACCCTGACATCCTTCAGGAATAGCAACACCCTGACATCCTGCAGGAATAACAACACTCTGACATCCTGCAGGAATAACAACACCCTGACATCCTACAGGAATAACAACACTCTGACATCCTGCAGGAATAACAACACCCTGACATCCTGCAGGAATAACAACACTCTGACATCCTACAGGAATAACAACACCCTGACATCCTTCAGGAATAACAACACCCTGACATCCTGCAGGAATAACAACACTCTGACATCCTTCAGGAATAACAACACCCTGACATCCTGCAGGAATAACAACACCCTGACATCCTGCAGGAATAACAACACCCTGACATCCTTCAGGAATAACAACACCCTGACATCCTGTAGGAATAACAACAATCTGACATCCTGCAGGAATAACAACACCCTGACATCCTGCAGGAATAACAACACCCTGACATCCTACAGGAATAACAACACTCTGACATCCTGCAGGAATAACAACACCCTGACATCCTGCAGGAATAACAACACTCTGACATCCTGCAGGAATAACAACACCCTGACATCCTGCAGGAATAACAACACTCTGACATCCTGCAGGAATAACAACACTCTGACATCCTGCAGGAATAACAACACCCTGACATCCTGTAGGAATAACAACACTCTGACATCCTTCAGGAATAACAACACCCTGACATCCTGCAGGAATAACAACACTCTGACATCCTGCAGGAATAACAACACCCTGACATCCTACAGGAATAACAACACCTGACATCCTGCAGGAATAACAACACCCTGACATCCTGCAGGAATAACAATACTCTGACATCCTGCAGGAATAACAACACCCTGACATCCTGCAGGAATAACAACACTCTGACATCCTGCAGGAATAACAACACCCTGACATCCTGCAGGAATAACAACACTCTGACATCCTGAAGGAATAACAACACTCTGACATCCTGCAGGAATAACAACACCCTGACATCCTGTAGGAATAACAACACTCTGACATCCTTCAGGAATAATAACACCCTGACATCCTGCAGGAATAACAACACTCTGACATCTTTCAGGAATAACAACACCCTGACATCCTGCAGGAATAACAACACTCTGACATCCTTCAGGAATAACAAAACCCTGACATCCTGCAGGAATAACAACACTCTGACATCCTTCAGGAATAACAACACCCTGACATCCTGCAGGAATAACAACACCCTGACATCCTGCAGGAATATCAACACCCTGACATCCTGCAGGAATAACATCACCCTGACATCCTGCAGGAATAACAACACCCTGACATCCTGCAGGAATAACAACACCCTGACATCCTGCAGGAATAACAACACCTGACATCCTGCAGAAATAACATCACCCTGACATCCTGCAGGAATATCAACACCCTGACATCCTGCAGGAATAACAACACCCTGACATCCTGCAGGAATAACAACACCCTGACATCCTGCAGGAATAACAACACCCTGACATCCTGCAGGAATAACAACACCCTGACATCCTGCAGGAATAACAACACCCTGACATCCTGCAGGAATATCAACACCCTGACATCCTGCAGGAATAACAACACCCTGACATCCTGCAGGAATAACAACACCCTGACATCCTGCAGGAATAACACCCTGACATCCTCGACTAAAAGCGCTGCCGACAGCCAAAGGGCTCATGTCAATTGATTTCACATGCAACCTCAAAAGTGACATTTTGGCGTGAAATCATGTTTTGAATCGATTGCGGTTACCTCCTTTGATTGCTTTCCCATTCTAACGAAATCGGGAGCCTGCAGCTCGACAGGAAATGCTCATCACCACATTGTGAACAAGCCTAGGGTCACACACTCTGACAAACATGAAAACAGTCTTTTGTTGTTTGTTTGTGTTTGCTTGTTTCTTTCTTTCTTTGTGTTTTGTGCTTGTTTGTTTGTTTTTCTTTCTTTCTTTGTTTCTTTGTGTTTTTTTGCTTGTTTTTTGTGGGTTTTTTAATTGTTTTTCTTTCTTTCTTTCTTTGTGTTTCTATGCTTGTTTGTTTGTTGTTGTTTTTTTGTGTGTTTATTTTCGTTTTTCTCGAAAGTGCAAATGTGTTAGTTGATTTGTTAAATGCAAACAGATAACCCTATACGTCTGTCCATCTATCTGTCTGTCTATCTGTCAAACATCACATACCAAAATACTGAGAAATGGACGAAACCGATCAGTTATTTACAACAACAACAACAAAAAAACAACAACAACAACAAAAAACATGCAAACGCGGTCACGTGGTGCTCCTAGAAAATGCATGTAGGATGGTAAAATGATGAGTGTAACCAAACAGACAGCCCTGTCTATCTGTCACTTTTCTACAGGTTTGTCCACAAAAAAGCAGCTGCTTGACTTTCAAACCAATCGCCAGTGCTTAAGGGGATAAAATCGCCACTTTTTTTTTTTAACTTTTTGCTATTTTATTCGTCGACCTGCTCTCCTGCCATATGCAAGAGGTACAGATTCTCATGAGCCCCTGCAGCTGCAGGGGCTCATGAGAATCAATGTCTCTTGCTAGTAGAGACTGGGCTCATTTACAACGATTTACTATTTGGTACAACACGTTTAAAAAAAAAATTAATTGGAAAGGTTTAACAGATATATATAAATTTCTAATAAAGAAAACAGCGGCCAGTTGCTTAGTAATTTTCAAGAGCCAGTAACCGCCTGAAATAGTCCTAGTGGTTTAGTTTCGGGTACTTTTAGTCCCATTCCAATATCTCAATTCTCTAAGCAAGAGCCAGTAACCGCCCGAAATAGTCCTAGTGGTTTAGTTTCGGGTACTTTTAGTCCCATTCCAATATCTCAATTCTCTAAGCAAGGCCTAACCGCCGAATGTCCTAGGTTGTTTCGGTACTTTAGCCCATCCAATCTCAATTCTCTAAGCCCACACAATGCAGCGGGACAGAACATTGTCCTGCACTCCGGCCCTGTTTGTAGTGATGGTACAAAACAGTAGCCGCGAACTGACCACGACACTTCGCGATAGAGTCACCAAACGCGAGCTATCACGGTCGATCCAAGTCCTGCTGTCAAAGCCGGGTGGTCTGACCCTTTCACTGTCGAGAAAAGGGGTACTACAACTGACCAACTGCAAGAGGCATAGAACCTCATGAGCCCCCGCAACTGCGGGGGCTCATGAGGGTCTATGCCTCTTGCTTGCCCTATTTTGTCAGTATCCATGTTCCTGGGACTGACAAACTGTGTTCGCTCATAATGCGTGAATTTTATACTTCGTGTATGCAGATGTAGAAAACGTACGCTTTTGGCTGCTGGTACTGAAAGAGCTAAGGGAAGATGGGGGTGGAGGGAGGGTGAGTGAGGGGGGGGGGGGGGGTTGAGTTGAAAAGGGCAGTATAGAGGAACATTGTTCCAGAACGGAACTAGCAGCTTCCTACGAATTTCCCCCGTAAACTTTACCGTCAGTTCTTCAAGATGTTGTGTGTGTGGTTCCCTTGAAGTTCTACGCGCTAAGGTAATTGGATTTGTGAATGTAGGCACAGGAAACTGGCTTTCATCTAGGTGTGTGTGTGTGCGTGCGTGCGTGCGTGCGTGTTTGTGCGCATGCGTGCGTGTGTGTCCGCGTGCGTGTGTGTTTATATACCACTCGCAGGGCATTTTCAGGGGTTGCGAAAAAATCTGTGATTTACCTAACAACGAAAGGTCTACGCCTATCGACAGCCATCTTAATTTTGTATCGTGTGTTCGCGCGTGCGCGTGCCCGTGCGCGTGCGTGTGCGTGTGCGTGCACTGCACATGCAATTACATTTTCTACTTGACAACGTCGGTAGTATACCAGAACATTACTGTACGAGAGTACCCTCTATTTATTTATTTACGCTGACGCGTTGCTGAGCTTGTAATTTTGTTCACCTGCTGGTGATGTATTGACCTCACTGACCTTGGCGCCTGTCGACCATGATAGTTCAAGGGTAGTGCCAGGCTAGTTTGGCGCCTTCCCAGGCGCCAAGGTAGCCTGACACTACCCTTGAACTATCATGGCGCTACCTTGAACTATCATGGTCGCCCCGTCTCACACTGCATGCAGTCTTTCTGGTATTAACGAGTTAATAAGCATTAGGGCGGACAGATTGCTTTGGTTGTTGTTGCTAGTGGTGGTGTTGTTGGTGTTGGTGTTGTTGCTGCTACTGCTGTTGTTGTCGTCGTCGTTGTCTTCGTTGTCATCGTCGTTCAACCGTATTCGAACTACCTCAGACATGGACAAACGATCAGAGATCACGCTTGCTTGTTGAGATACACTGCCGAGCCTAATTGTCAGAAATGCCAGACGTAGCGTTAAGGGGAGGTGGGGAGGGGGTGGGGGTGGGGGTGGGGGGTGGGGGGTGTTAGTCTGACACCCATTTGTTTGTGAAGTCTCTCTCTCTCTCTCTCTCTCTCTCTCTCTCTCTCTCTCTCTCTCTCTCTCTCTCTCTCTCTCTCTCTCTCTCTCTGTTCTCGTGTGTGCTCTGCTCATAAACAGCACAAGAATATCAACAATGCCCATTGGAGATATTAATACTGTACTTATGACTCAGTCACGTTTTGCTTGGGTTCAAATGAAGCATGCTATTACTTGTGGTCGATTGCATGGCTTAGGAACATAAGTAGTCGGGGGAGATTAAGTTTCCCATTACTGAGAATGTAAGGGCTTAATGTGGCTGGTTCTTAACAGCAAGAGGCATAGATTTTCATGAGCCCCTGCGGCTGCAGGGGCTCATGAGAATCTATGCCTCTTGCAGGAGGAACAGAAGGACTAAAAACCAATTTCCCGTCGAGACGAAATGGACTGTTTTGGCTGACTTGGCCGATGAACTGAGAGTTCAGTGATTGTGTGTGTGTGTCTCTCTCTCTCTCTCTCTCTCTCTCTCTCTCTCTCTCTCTCTCTCTCTCTCTCTCTCTCTCTCTCTCTCTCTCTCTCTCTCTCTCTCTCTCTCTCTCTCTGTGTGTGTGTGTGTGTGTATGTGTGTGTGATTGAATGAGTGAATGTCGTGCGTGTGTGTTGTGTGTAGTTGTGTGTGTGCGTGCGTGTGCGTGTGTGCGTGCGTGCGTGTGAGCACGCAGTGTACCTTATTTATTTATTTATTTATTTTGTTTTATTTATTTATTTATTTATTATTTGTTTTGGTTTGGTTTTTTTTTTAATTTCAATTATATTTTGTTTTATTGTATTGGCCTCTTTATTCTATTCTGTTTTAAGTGCGTAAGCCCTCGCGAACACATGCTCGACACAGTGTGCTTGTACATCACTGATCTAAATCTAACAAGTGTGATCAATGTGAAAAACATGATAATTTGATTATTTTGTACACTAATCAATCCGCAACGCTTTGTGACGTCAGTCGAACCCCTTGGAAAGCAACCCGAAGTCCCCTTGAGGGGGACAACGTGAAATCAAATTGAATTAGCAGGCATGAATCGATACATTTTGTTTATGCTAATTCATTTTTGCCACTCTGTGCTAGCACAGTTTGTGCAATTTTATTCTCACACTGGTTGTCCCCCTCGATTCGCTGAGCAGCATCGAATCGAGGGGGACAACCAGTGTGAGAGTAACATTGAACAAAACACTTTGTGTGTCATTTTGTGTCATCTATCAAGGGGGATAACCTTGTGCCCTAGACTCGTTTCAATCCATATTTATGCTCCCGCGTACATTGATTGTCTTTTATCTCTGCTTCTGTGGCTGGCATACAACCATTTAGGATGCAGACACACACATGCTGTGATCACATTATATGTAAGTGTTCTTTGCATTCCACTCCAAAATTTTACAAATCAAGGTTTAGTATTAGCTTACACGTGCCAAGCGCTGGACAGACACACGCTTTTATTATTAAATATTGACCACACTCGGTTGTTAGAGAGAATAGAATGGAATAATGATCACACCTGTTAGAATAGATTAGAATAAAATAAAATAAGATAAAATAAAATAAAAAGAAACGAATAAATTAAATTAAATTAAAATAAACGAAACGAATTGAATAAAATAAAATAAAATAAAATTAAACGAAACGAAATGACTAAAACTAAATTAAATTAAATGAAATTAAACGAAACGAAATGACTGAAATAAAATAAAATACAACGAAACGAAATGACTAAAAGTAAATAAAATAAAACGAAACGAAATGAATATATAAAATTAAATTAAATTAAACCAAAACGAAATGACTAAATTAAATTAAATAAAATAAAATTAAAATTAAACGAAACATAATGACTAAAATGAAACATAACGAAACGAAATGAAATAACACGTATCTGGTTGTAGTTTGTTCGTTTTATAAATTTGCGTTGGAAACATGCCGCTGGCACGACTGAAGTTCAACATGCTGTGCGAATTCCAGACATGGCTTTCGATGTTCCAGGTTGACGTACGCGGCGGCGTCAAAACGTCAGCTAGGTATGACGTTAAGCTGTCCTACGCGCTCTATCAATGCCTTGCGGAACAATACATTGTGCTGCTCGATTGTCCTCGGTGTCTTTGCCGTTGAAAAAAAAAATCAATTCCTGTGCAAGAGACATAGAGTCACATGAGCCCCTGCTGTCTTAACTCATTGTACCCCAAGACCGAAATCCCCAATTGCTGCCGTTGTCCTCTGAAAACTGCATTGCAGTGCAGGACACAGATCGGCCATGATAGTTCAAGGGTGATGCCAGAATAGCTTGGCGCCCATAGGCGCCAAGCTATTCTGGCATCACCCTTGAACTATCATGGCCGATCCATCTCTTGCTGTGGTTTGTCTGGGGTAGAATGAGTTTAGGGATCATGAGAATCTATGCCTCTTAACCCATTCAACCTCACAGGCGCATTTCCCAAATTTGGGAGATAGCGTCTAACGACTACTTACGGCAGTGGCAGGAGAGGTAAATCGACCATGATAATTCAGCTAGATTAGCTGGTGCGCCATCAGGCGCCACGCTGATCTGGCGCTCTCCTTGAGTTATCATGGTCGACCCATCTCCTGCTGTAGTGCGTCAGGGATAAAGTGTTAAACCAGATTGTGTGCAGCGTTGCCTGCGACAGTTATTTCGGGGTAATTAACCCATATCATCCTGAGGCTAGAAGCTTCAAATGTGTTCACTGCCATATGCAAGCTACATTATAGTACTTACAGATAAGGATATAGACCAATGGCTTTAGTTCAAGGGTGGTGCCAGAATAGCTTGGCGCCTAGAGGCGCCAAGCTATTCTGGCACTACCCTTGAACTATTTTAGTCAGACTTATTTCACACACTGGTGTATTCCGATTGATAAGGGTTGCTTAAACAACCGCGTGGCTTGATGAATGCCGAGAGAAAACAAGAAATTAGATCTCTCTGCTGTGTTAATTCTAGGACTTCCCTCGCCAACTGCGGGACCATGATAGCTCGATGTTGTGTATGCTTTGACTGGTTCCTTGCCAAGCGAGATGGCTCGATAACGGTAGTTTAAGGGTGTTACGATTGTGGTTATGTTGTCCTGTGAGAGCGTGCATGTGTTAATCGTAGGAAACGATCCGATATTTATTTGAGCTATCACGGTTACGATTCACGTACCTTTTTAAGTAACATTTTCTTTTGGTCGCGCAGAGCGGAATTCACTTCGTTATGATACGTTAAATTTAGTCCAGAACGTTCTATAAAAGGTCGCACTGTCTAGTAACTTCGTATTTGTGACGTGGGGGAGTTCGTAACAGTTTGCTACATTTTGTTTTTCTGTGCGCGTGAATTGAGCAGCCTTTTTTTTTTTTTTTTTTTTTTTTTTTTTTTTTTTTTTTTTCTTGAAGGATCGTGGTTGTTCTCGAAGTTTCCGACTAGTTTGTGAATTGGCTACCATACTTTTATGTGACTTTATTATACACTAAGATTTAGAGCTGAAGTTAGCAGCCGAATTTTCGTAGGCTATTGTAGTTTTTCTAGAAAGATTATTTTAATGAGTTTCGGTTGCGTGTTTCGTTCTGATTGGTTACGTTGTATGATTTTCGTAGATGATTCTGGAAATTGGTAGTATATATAAAGTGGGCGCTAGGAAAGCACGTTCGTACATTGTCTTGCATTTATCAGTTGTAGAGACACACAGTTATCGTAGGTACGTGGCCCGTATATGGTGTACATTGTGAGAGATACAGCGTAACGGTGTGGTGTACGTTGTAGAGAGACTTTGTGTCGGAGTGTGCACATTGCAGAAGAGACTTTGTATCAGTGTTAGTGCATTTGGAACTGCATTGTGTGCAGATCGCATCGCTGAATTAAAATATTGTTGGAACTGTTACTCCAGTCTACATCCTTAAGCCACGTGTGACGGATTGCAGCTGAATGAAGTTTAATTAAAAGAACCTTACGTGCATGCGTCTGGTGTGTTTATCATACTACGACTACAACTCCACCACGTAACAAAGGGTAGTGCCAGACATTAGCCTGGCGCCTGGAGGCCAAGCTAATCTGGCACTACCCTTGAACTATCGTGCTGAAATCTTTCAAGAAATCACTGTTCTAAAAATTGTCTAAAATCGCCAAGAGGGACAAGTTGAATACAGCGTATTCCTTCATTCATTCACTGTTCCAAAATGTGATTTGCTTGCCTCGAAAAGTTTTCACCGAAGGAAAAAAAGCTGCACAAATTTGAATTTGAGACTGCTCTTAGCCGAATTCAATTAGATGTTTTGTTTTTGTCTTCAATTTGGGCTTTTTCGCATTAATGTTTCTTTAATGCGTGGAAAGGCAGATTAGTTCCTCTTAATGAGGATGGGGGGTGGGAGGGGGGTGTTAGAGGGTGTATTCGGGGTGGGATATGGTGTGGGGGGGGGGGGAGGGGAGAGAGGAGGGGGTCGAGAGGTTACAGGAGTTGGATGCAATTTGCTTGTTAAAAGATAGTCTGTTTTGTTTGTTTGTTTTTGCCCGAAAGGCAGATTAGTTCCTCTTAATGGGGATTGGGGGGGGGGGGAGGGGGGTTAGAGACTGTATTCGGGGTGAGATGGGGGCGGGGGGAGGTGGAGGTGGTCGAGAGGCTACAGGAGTTGGATGCAATTTGCCCGTTGTAAAATAGCCTGTTTTTTGTTGTTGTTGTTTTGTTTTTTTTGTTCTTCCTTTTCATCATTCCTTCAATAGTGTGCCCCATCACAAATGCCCCCCACCCCTACACCACCCCCACCCCTATCCCCAACCCACCTCCCACACCCTCCCTATCTCCCTTTTCCTCTCTCCCCATGTGCCTCCATGGAATCGAACAGACATGCAGTAGAACAACCCCATGCAATCTGGTACGGCTTATTTGCTCCCTCCCTGCCGCGGATCGCAAATTGCCTGTCTACAAATCTGTGTTTTCTATGCGGAAGACTAAGGCGAAATCCTTCCAAGGTACTTGGCTGTACACAGTGATGTCAGCAAGAGGCATAGATCTTCATGAGCCCCCGCGACTGCGGGGGCTCATGAGGATCAATGTCTCTTGCAGTCGGATCGTCACTTTTTTTCCTCGACAGTGAACGGCGTTTAAGTTAAAACCACCACGCTACGTACGATCTTCCTACATTTCAGAGTTTGTCAATTAGACACCAGTTCAGGAGGCCGCGCACAGAGTGGAATACACTTTCTAGTTATTATGGCACCACCCTTGAACTATCACAAGGATCTGTGCGCATGACTTTAACGCTTAAACTGCCACTGGCCGCAGACAGCATTCCTGAAATCTCTGATCACGCAACGCCAAAAGAAAAACCATCCGCCGAAGGAACCATGGATACTCATAGATTCTCATCAGCTCCCGCGACTGCGGGGTGGGGAGGGGGGTGGCTCATGAGGATCTACGTCTCTCGCAGTTGGATCGTGCTCGCTTTGTGACGGCAGTGAGGAGTTAGCGCTCTAAGAGGCTTGGCTGAAGATTCCATGGTCGATATTTTGTATCGAGCATTTGTCAGCTGAGCACTGAGGCAAGCACCTACGAGGCCCTGATCAAAACAGCCGGCGCTAACTCCAAGAGGCATAGATCCTCATGAGCCCCCGCAGGGCGGGGGCTCATGAGAATCTATGCCTCTTGTGGGTAGAGGGCTCATCAGAATGTATGCCTGCCATCTGCTGGCTTTATACCAGTGCGGATACTGCGAGTGAGGGAGTGTGTGGAGTGGTGGTGTAGGGTGTTTGAGTGACAGTAGAATAGGGTTCGATTCCACTTATTCGCTAAACGCGCTTTGTGTGCAGCAGGGGGTAAAGAGCCTAAGGAGCCCTCCAAAGGCTCCCCTATAACATACAAATGCACACACGCATGTGTATGTTCGGGCACGCGCGCGCACACACACACATACACACACACGCTAAAGCGCACGCGCACACGCTCACGCACACGCTCACGCACACGCTAAAACGCACGCACGCGCGCACACACACACTCAAACGCAAACACACACACACACACTACAACCCACGAACGCATACACACGCACACTGAAGTACACGAACGCATACACACACACACATACACACACACACACACACACACACACACACACACACACACACGTCACCAAAACGCACGCAGGCATACACACACACCCGCGCGCGCACACACACAGTCGCACTCTTTTCAATCAGTTTTCACGCAGAATTGCCATTTTTCTATAAATTGATTTTGTTTTGAATTCCGAATGAAAGCATTCACGTTTGTTGGACCTCTCGGCTACCAGTGAACAAAATGCTATGCTGACGTCGGCCGCACTGGGCCCACTGCATCCCACGTCAGCCCGAGGGTATTTTGTAAGACTCTCGGATATGTTTTTGTTCCTCGGTAACCGTGCATGACACGCTGTGACAGAAAATTCGATATGAGTTTGATGATGTTTTGTTGTAAGTGGCAGAACACAAATGCGCCAGCACACAAGAGCTGTATCGCCCAGATTCACAGAGTAGCACTCAGTTAATTGTTTGTCAGTGTTAGAACCAAAATATAGAAGAACGTTGGGTTGTTAATATTGTTGTTGTTGTTGTGTCAGGATGAGAAGCAAACGAATTTCGTGGGTTTTGAATTCTGACCGAGCCAAAAGAAAGGCCGTTGTTGTTGTTGTTGTTGGCTTTTGAGAATGGGAAGCAAACGAAATTCGTGGGTTTGAATTCCGACGGAGTCAAAATATGTGCAGACTCTCTGTCTCTCTCTGTCTCTCTCTGTCTCTGTCTGTCTGTCTATCTGTCTGTCTGTCTATCTGTCTGTCTGTCTGTCTGTCTGTCTGTCTGTCTCTCTCTCTCTCTCTCTCTCTCTCTCTCTCTCTCTCTCTCTCTCTCTCTCTCTCTCTCTCTCTCTCTCTCGATGTATATTTATGTGTGTGTTGAGTAGCATGCCTAAAACGAAGTTTATCCTGAATGAAAACGTTTCATCATCATCATCTCTCTCTCTCTCTCTCTCTCTCTCTCTCTCTCTCTCTCTCTCTCTCTCTCTCTCTCTCGTTTTAACTGTTGACTGACTGCCTTTTATTCTGATCCTAGAGGAAGTGAATGTAAGGTGTTGGTAAGAGATGGGGTGGTTTAAAGTAGTGTATAATCGTGCGTGTGTCTGAGAGAGAGAGAGGCGCAGTGAGTCCAGTGTTTTTCTGGAGAACAGCGCTAAATAATAATAATAATACCGTTATTATATAGGCGCTTTTTCTCAATTTTTGGGGAAATCGACTCAAAGCGCCGCGCCTGTAACCCAACACACACACTCACGAAACAGACACGGATTTACGCCATTTAAGACAAACACAGTACAAGACAAACGAAGGGCCAGTCAGCTACTGAAGTTACAGAGAATTTTGATCGCTTGTATTTGAAATTTTGTAAAGTGGCCTGAGACCGGTACCAAAGTGTGGGGGGTGGGGGGTGGGGGGGTGGAAGAACCGGAGTACCCGGAGAAAGAACCCCCGACAGTCCGCCCGAATTAACGGTGACACTTACCAGAGGAGAAAAGTCCAACGCCGAAACCCGGTATCGAACCGCGCACCTTTGGCATTGGTGGCAGGCGCCTTAACCACTGCGCCACGGACCGCCCCAACCGCTATACAAGAACTATGTATTATTATTTAGTCCCGCGCACGGCTGTGCAGTCGTGGGCCCGAGGACGTTTTGCTATTGGGGTTTGGACGCTAGCGATACGTATCTCGAGAACTACGTGTCGAAAGCACTACGATCGTTATCACTAAGTAGGCCTATAGATAGCACTATGATTACAGGTTGATAGCGCCACGTGTGGATAGCACCACGTAACGCTCTATCACTGCGTAGTTCAAGTGCCCTTAGATCTAAAAGGCCTTACAGCCATCGAGTGTAGTGCGATCGACACGTAGTGCCTTTGGCCCGCAGTTCTAACGGCTGTAGTTCTATCGACACGTAGCTCGTGATACGTGCTAGCGATACGTTTAGGCGTGATGTGTTCTATTGTTCTCAGGCTGACTCTTCCACCCTTAGTTCACCTGATGCTGTTACTGCGTTTTCGTAGCGGCCTCATTAGACTGCAAACAAATCTGTCGTGGCTGCCGCAGAACCAAACTAGGCGAACCACACACAAACAATGCTTTAGTCATAATAAATGTTTGTCTGTGTCGATCAACGGATTCTGAACACATCCTGCCACAGGACTCAAATCATCAAATTTTTATGTTGCCCTCTAAAGAACTGTATTGCAATTCTAGAGACAGATCGCGCATGATAGTTCAAGGGTGGTGCCGGAATAGCTTGGCGCCTTTGGGCGCCAAGCTATTCAGGCACCACCCCTTGCACTATCATGCTAGATCCATGTCTTGCTGTGGCGTGTCGGGGCGGAATGAGTTAATGTCCACCATTAAACCGCCCAACACACACACACACACACACACACACACACACACACACACACACACACACACACACACACACACTTGCAAGCATTCCATTCTCCTATAACTCCCCATTTTCTTTACCCACTCCCACCCCCACATCTACCCGACCAACAACCTTTGCCCCACCCATCCGCCCCTCCATCCTCGGCCCGCTTAACAAGTCCAGTGTCTCCCTCGATCGATACCCACAAGTCCCTTTCACCCACAACGCCAGTTTGCGTGAGACAGAATGGCCGTGTTAGCTCTGAGGGCAGTGCCGGATTTAGCTTGGCGCCTGGACAGGCGCAACGCTAATCATGCACTATCTTTCAACTGTCACGCTCGATCTGCGTGCTCTCTCTCTCTCTCTCTCTCTCTCTCTCTCTCTCTCTCTCTCTCTCTGCATCTTGTAATTAGTGCTTGAAAGCCAAGCCAGTGACAACGTGAGCTGACTTTGATGGCCTATGTGAAACCAATGCGATTACGTTCTCGAGTACAGCACTGAAAACAGTTGTCGCCCCTGGCTGAGCGTAGACTGGCGAATGTAGAACGTTAACTCCGTCACTGCCGAGACTGAAGAAGTGAACACAGTCCAAACACAAGAGACATATATCCTCATGAGCCCCCGCAGATGGGGGGGGGGGGGGTTGGGGCTTATGAGGATATAATTATGCCTCTTGCCGCTGAAACCACTTGGATTCCACTGTCATTGTGCCGGCTGCTGCTGTTCGACTTTAATTCATTCTACCCCAGACACACCACAGCAAGATAAGGATCGACCATGATAGTTCAAGGGTGATGCCAGAATAGCTTGGTGGCTATGGGCGCCAAGCTATTCTGGCATCACCCTTGAACTATCATGGTCGATCTGTGTCCTGCACTAGAGTGCAGTCTTCAGAGGACAACGGCAAAATTTGGGGATTTCGGTGCTGGGGTAGAATGAGTTAAATTAACTGAGCAAAATTTCAGTAACGTAATCTGCGTCCACTGGCGGTTTAAGCGGTTAACCATTTTGGGATTAACCATTTTGTGCCACCGTGAAGGTGATTTCGAAGACAAAGAACCGAAAAGAGTCCAAACAAATTTTGACTCCCACCTGCTTTCGAACTCGCGACCTTTCAGGCGAAGGTTATACGCTAACGACAAAAAAGGTAGTTTTGTCAAGAGAGATCGAGTTCTACTCGTAACACTTGCAAAGCATACGCACTCACGCATGCACACACGCACGCATACACGCGCACACACACGCACGCGCACACACACACACACACACACACACACACACACACACACACGTTGACCTCTTCACCGGTCAAATCAACACAGTCACCGTTGTGTCAGGAAATTGATCAGAGCTCTTTTCTAGAGTACTCTCTCTCTCTCTCTCTCTCTCTCTCTCTCTCTCTCTCTCTCTCTCTCTCTCTCTCTCTCTCTCTCTCTCTCTCTCTCTCTCTCTCTCTATCTATCTCTCTCTCTCTCTGTTCCAAAACCCCGAATAGATTTATTTAAATCCACTTTGTCATTTGCGGGTTCCACAGTGTGAAACTCACTCCCACATGACGTTAAAGCCACGCCGACATTATCTCGTTTCAAGATAAGTCTTTATAGATACCTGACATCACTTAAATAATAATATCTAGTTAAACGTAGACACACAAATGTACGTGTATATTCTAACTATCATGTGTATGTGCGCGTGTATGTATGTTTGTGTGTATGCATGAATGTGTGTGTGTGTGTGTGCACACGCGCACACGTGTGTGCGTTTGTGCGTGCATGAGTGTGTTTGTATTTAGTGGACTGTATATTTTGTATCACTGTGCTTTGATGTCCCTGTTTTATGTATATTTTGTACTTAGTTAGTCGTAGTTTTAGCAACGGCAGGTACGAAAAATGATATAGTCACTGACTGTGTTAATATCTTCACCGTTGTAAAATAAAGATTCATTGATTCATTGATTCTCTCTCTAACGTACATGCCCCACTAGCGTGTAGCACCCTTTACCATTTTCGCTTGTTCCAAGACACCCGCATCATTAGCTGCGGGAGTGTATGATGCCATACTACACTTTCGCAGCTAATGGTGCGGGCGCCTTGAATAAGTTAGGTCTTTTATCAGTGGGCGCAAACTGCAGCACGGTCTGACTGAGGGGCTCAGTGAGCGACATGCACCGTCGCTTCCAACCTGTAGATCTATGTGAAGTGGTGCCAGAAAGAGGTATAGATCCATGAGGATCTATGCCTCTTGAGTCCAAATGTTGAGCAGTTGGCTCCAGACTCGAACGGCCTGACTCCCCGCATCCCAGCTAGTTAGTTAGTTAGTTAGTTAGTTAGTTAGTTAGTTCGGGTTTAACGTCCACAGCACCGAGGTGATCATGGACGGCCCTGACGGGCGGGTTATGGGGGACAGGGAAATCTATTGCCTATGGAGTACGACCTGAACACTGATCAACTCAGGCGCACTCCAACTGTCCCACTTTGATTTACCAGGACCTTTCAACGGATATGCTATTGACCAATCCGTTTTTCCTCCTGGATAGTTGTGAGTCCAGCTACCGGAGCGGGGACGGGATTCGAACCCACGACCCGGCGATTCCCTTCGCTCTCCTGCTCCGACGTTTAACCGCCTGAGCTATTTCGGACTCTATCGCATCCCAGCGCCCTAGTCTCACGAATTTGTACCTGCCGTTTTTACGAGCCTAGCTCTCTTTGAGAGCCCACACCTTGCTAGTATGCTGCTAACGCACGTTCAGCCTGCTTCGCTTCAGGAGGAGGCGGGAAAAGACCACCATCTTCGTACTTACCCATTATAAGGCCATCGGGCAGAAGTCGGCCGCAGTGGGCCCGCGCACGACTGTGCGCGAGCCCACTGCGGTCGATTTCGGTCCGATTGCCTTTTGCGTGGTGATTTAGCCTTGGGTGAGCAGCGATAATTATTACCAAGAGAAACAGAATTGCATATGTCCTGCTTAGTGAAGTTTCTTCGCCTAATACGATGAGATGTAAGTACATGTAGATGTAGGCATACCGCACCGTCCTCCCCTCCCCCCCCCTCCCCCTCTCCTCCTCTCCTCCTACCTTCTCAGCCCCCCCCCACCCCACCCCCACCCCCTCCCCCCGAACTTCCACCCCACACAAACCTACCCCTGCGACCCCTTCCCGTGAGAGGACTATAGATTCTCACGTGGTTCTTGTATTCGCTTGCGTACCTTTTTACGTTTTTCACCTGTGAAGGAGAGAGAGAAAGATATATACAATCTATATATAGGGTCCCTTCTCACACAACGCATACACAGACGATTCAATCTGCGTCTGGGGCCTGTACCCACGAGATGCTTAGATCCTCATGAGCTTACTGAACTCATTCGAGGCGTGCCGCCTCCGGATACGCGGCATAATTTAAAAGACTTTCCTTATTTTGTATCTACTAGTGATGAGCTAGTGACCACCACCACCACCCTTTTCACGTTGTCTTTCACTCTTGCCCTACTTACCCGCCTCTGGAATTATAATGCTGCCTGCAAGACGTCTAAATTTTCATCAGTCCTTGCATGCTTAGCAGGGCCGCATGAGAATATAAGTCTCTTGCGGATAAAACTCCGGCGCAGAGAATCCACCAGAGCTCTTGCAGAGGGAAAGGGCAAAATGAGTGACGCTTTTACTTAATCGGTTCTAGGTGTCTGCACTAACATTGCGCGCATAAACTTATTTTCGGCTCGCACCTCAGCGATCTTTTAGGTTCCCAGCCGCCCTGCCGCCGCCAAACTGAACAAGTTGCTGCCAGAAGTTTTGTCTGTACACCATATATACTAACGAGCAAAAGAAATGCGACATTTTTGGAATCATCGGAAACACGATGATTCCCAAAATGTCGCATTTGGCTTTTGCTCGTTAATCATTCCAAAAATGTTGCATTTCTTTTGCTCTTCAGTATACATGTACCAGTCCTACCTCATCTAGTGACTAACTTGTACGTATATGACCGTCGTGTACTTCATGTTGAGTGTTTTTAGTGGGCTGGCGATTATGTGCCTATACGACGGGGAAGGGGGCCTAATTGCTTCTTTGTCCAGCCCAGAGTAATTTCCCTTGGTATGTGTACATAACCAGTTTGCATACGCAGGAAAATCACTCTACGCTGGAAAACAAACAGTTAGATCCCTTGCTTCAAGTTTGATATGGTGCCACCTCGCCAGCCGGCGACAAATAGAAACCATTTAAAAGTCTTGGCCTCCCAAATCATTATTGTCCATTGTCTATAACCAGCCCTCAAACGGACCGGACCAATCTTGCTTATGCTCCATCTCTAGACAGTACGGGCGACCACTCCGTAGAAGAAGTTAATTATGGCGAGTTATTAATAGTAAGGGAATTCCTTTTCTTGATATAATAGATGTAAGTCTGTGATTTAAGAGATTTCCTGGTTTGACGGTACGACAATGAAAGCGATGGCGCAAAGAGTTATAAATAGAAGAGGAATTCCTTTTCCCGGATTTAACTTATTTACCCCCGGCACACTAGTAAGATCGACCCTGATAGTTCAAGGGTGGTGCCAGAATAGCTTGGCGCCTATGGGCGCCAAGCTATTCT
The DNA here is from genome assembly GCA_036245525.1 of Semisulcospira habei. Lineage (NCBI taxonomy): Eukaryota > Metazoa > Mollusca > Gastropoda > Semisulcospiridae > Semisulcospira > Semisulcospira habei. Next base: position 182,426,248 of record BTPG01000005.1, on the reverse strand, counting down.
GGCACCACCATTGAGCTATCAGGGTAGACCAGTCCCTTAGATTATAATGCAGTCTTCAGTTGACACCTGAAAATTTAGGGTGAGTTGGTTATTTGGTTTTAACGCCGAGCAGGCGACTAATGCCATCTCACCGCGGTGCAAAATTTATGGCAGTCGACATTAGGGACATTGTGTTGAAGGTGAAAGTCTGTAATTTATGAAAAGGAAAGTGCAGATGTGAAGAGTTAAAAATAGAATAGATTTTCTGTTTTCTGTCGGAATAAATCAAGTCTGTGAGTTTCGGGTTCAAGCGACGCAAGCACAGCACTTACATCACTCACCCGGCCTGGCGGATGACAAGGAAAGTGCTGATGGGAAGAGCTATACTGAAATAGAAGGGGATTCCTTTTTTTTTGTTGCAGTTAATGGCCGGTGTACGTCTGTGATTTTATGAGACGGACTAGAAAGGCTGATGTTAAGAGTGTTAAATAGAAGACAGTCTGTTCAGTTTCTGACAGAATAAATCAAAGCCTGTGAATTTCGAGACAGGCGTTTCAAGCAACGCAACTACAGCACCCACAACACAATTCAGATGGGTTTGTCACTCTGATGCCATCCATCATAACTCTCGCTTAGTCAGACATACGCACTTTCAATAGCACAAAACAACGACACAGATTTAGAAACCGATTTTGCGCTAAATATGGATGCTGACCTGTGATTTTGAACCTTCCGGCCTGAGGCTGTAAGGTCCAAAATCACAGACCAGCACACAGATTGAGTTTCATTCTAAGCATAAACGATCTACCCTTGCCAATGAGCAAATGAGGAAGCATACAGAGTAATGTCTTTGTGACGTGCGTTTCCCCCTAGCGAGAGGTTGATGTGGCCGGTCTGTGACAGAGGGCGCACCCAGCTATCACATTGTTCGGCTCGTTGAGTGGTGAAACGTAGCGAAAAGACGAAGCGGACACGAGGCATATGTCAGTACGTCTAGTGTTTAACCCACAGGTGCCTGAAGTTGAAGTACGGTGAGCTCAACCCCTTCCCTGCACTGTATGTGCATTACCGCTGTACGTACATATTTTTTGTTTCTGAAATCTCGACCAAAAGCCAGCACCGTCCGACAAACATGGATACACATTGGTCTCAGCAAGAGGCATAGATCTTCATGAGCCCCCGCAGTCGCGGGGGCTCATGAGGATCTATGTCTCTTGCAGTTGGATCGAGTTCCCTTTTTTTTTTCTCGGCAGGCGAGAGGTTAACACCCTCTCCGAGCCACTGCGCAGCTTGCAAGGCGAGAGGTGGACTTTGTGTCCCCTGATGAAGCAACTGTACACAGGGACGTGGGCTTCCATGTGGGGACCTATTTCGTGTAAATTTGCATGCATCAAGGGGCTGAAAGTCCATTGTTTGCGATGCATGCCCTGCTTATCGAGGAGATTGCACAAAGTGTGCTTAGTAGTCACTTATTTAGTCCCCCCCCCCCCCACACACACACACACACACACCCACCCACCCACACACCCACCTACCCCCTTTTATTTTTATTTTTTATTGATTTATTTATTTATTTACTTCTTTTTTTTGTGCTAGGCCAACTAGATCTAAGATGTCTTCTCAATGATACCACAGTTCCCTCCCTTTCTATACTGCTTCAGTTTCTCTTGTCTACTGCAGGTCTACCTCACACAACCACTGAATTATTTTCTTTCGGCGCACAATTGACAGATTTATTATCGGAAGCATGTGTAGGCCTACCTGCGCTTACCTCAGTGTTTCCTGAAGCGAATTCCAGGTGAGGTTTTTATAGGTAAGGTCATTTGTTCACGCTTAGTTTGTCTACGTTGCCGCCGGTTGCCAGCTGTTAGCCGCAGCTGAGACGGAGCTCCTTCCAAAACCGCAGTGTGTGTTTGTGTGTACGTGTGTGGGAACATTCCGCTCTTGAAAGACGCGCTTACACGAAAACGGAGACAGGAAAGCATGTTCGTTGAGAGGTAGGCATCAGTCTGTTTCAATTGTATGTTTGAGGCGTGTTGTTATTCAGATGTCCATAACACTGGTTGCCTCCATCGATCCGGCCGCTCCGCGGCGTTGCGGAGCGGATCGACAGAGGCAACCAGTGTCGGTTTAAAAACTTGTTTTTGTGTTTTCACGATGTCAGTTATGTCAGTTAACCCATTTAGCTGTTAGTCCCTACTGCAGGAGATGGATAGACCTTGATAATTCAAGCTAATCTGACACTACCCTTGAAATAGTATGGTCAATCCATCTCCTGCAACTGGTACATAGTCAACACCTCCAAAATGTGAGAAATGGGACCTTGGGCTGATAAGGTTAATGTGCTTTATGGGGGGATGAAAGGGGGGGGGGGGCGTCACTGTTGTTTATTAAAAGTAAACAGGAAAGATCAGTATTGTACCTAGGTAGACATAGTGGAAAAAAGTGTTTCCCGGGCAATACCTGCGTATCGTGTGGTAGGCTCTATTCAGACTCCCCATAAACAACCATTCTATGGCCACACTGGTTACCTCCCCTTGATTCGCTCCGCATGACAATGCGGAGCGAATCAAGAGGAGGTATCCAGTGTCTGAAGGTAGAATGACTCTCTCTCTCTCTCTCTCTCTCTCTCTCTCTCTCTCTCTCTCTCTCTCTCTGAATGTAATAATTCGACTGTCTGCATTAATATGTCAGGTTCATACCTGTATATATATATATATATATATATATATATATATATATATATATATATATATATATATATATATATATATATATATATATATATATATATATATATATATATATACATCTTTCTTTTCTTTTCTTTTCTGATCGTGGGGGTGGGGGGGTGATGGGTATTTTTATTTAAATATGTTTTATCTCTTGCTGTATCGTCTGATGTATTTTTATATGTGTAGAGTAGCAGGACAGTTTGGAAGATAGGCATTGCTATGCCTAAAACTTTTTATCATCCTGAATAAAAACGTTTCATCATCATCATCATCATCATCTCTCTCTCTCTCTCTCTCTCTCTCTCTCCTCTCTCTCTCTCTCTCTCTCTCTCTCCTCTCTCTCTCTCTCTCTCTCCATCTCTCTCTCTCTCTCTCTCTCTCTCTCTGCGCCTAATATCTCAATCCTTGACAAATAAAGTTTCAGTCAGTCAGTCAGTCTCTAGAGAACTGTGTCAATCAGTGTAGCCTGATCACTCATGATAGGCCTCTTACACGGGACAGGTGACAATCAGCGGTCGATTTGTACCTGACATTTGTCTCGGCAGAGCGAAGCCTTCACTGGTGTGAACTGGAGATCCAGGCACACGAATAAGTGACTACTAAGCCTGTAAGATGCCAAGCGTGAAAAAAAGATAGAAAAAAATAATAACCCTGAAGGCGCCAAGCTAATCTGGCACTACCCTTGAATTATCACGGTCAAACCATCTCCTGCAACTGGTACATATTCGTTAGACAAGACCTCCAAAATTTGAGAAATGGGACCTTGGGGCTGAAAGGATTAAAAGAACTGAACGTTCACTGGTTCTGGAAATCAACTGAACGTTCACTGGTTCTGGAAATCAACTGAACGTTCACTGGTTCTGGAAATCCAGACCAAACAAAGTATTGAAAGGAAAACAGAAAACAGAGGTTGGAAACCCTTTAAGCTAGAAACATTATTATGATTATTATTATTGTGTATGTATGATTCCCCTTGGTTTGCATAGAAACATTATTAAAACAAATTATTGCCGAGGACATAGAATGTAAGGCAAAAATGACCACATGGTGGTATTTAAGTCCATGTGGCTCCGAAGCATGTTTGCTATGAACAAACATGCTTACCCCATTTAACTACAGCCGTAGTCGGGGCTTCATCGCGCTGGGACCATATGGCGTTGAGGCGCGTCCCCTGGGTGGTGGATAGGGGGTCCCTCGTGAGAGGGGTGCACCGAATGATTAAGGTGCCGTGAACCAACATGGTCTAAGGGAAGGTGACCCTGACAGAAAACCCCTGGTCCTCCTAGTAAGTGGGTTGGGCGTGGGGGTAGCTTCCCCACCCTTCAAAAAAGGAAATAGCTACAAAAACGCCGACGAAAAGACAAACAGTAATTCCTTTCCTGGAGGAGGAAGGTTCTTCTACCAGAAGACTTATGACGTCCTGTGGTGAAAGCCGGAAGTCTTCGGAAGCCACAGGACCGAGCCGCCTCTCTCTATCCAGGGATACAACCATGGGCACATGGAACGTCAAGACCATGTACCAGAGCGGCAAGGCCGCCCAGATAGCAGCGGAAATGCAAAAGTACAACCTTTCCCTGCTAGGTATCAGTGAAGCCAGATGGACGCAGTCTGGCCAGAAAAGGCTGTTAAGTGGGGAGATGATTTGTATTCAGGTCATGAAGAGGAGAATGCCCCCCATACAGAAGGTGTAGTATTCATGCTGTCACCAGTGGCACAGAGAGCGCTGATGGGCTGGGAACCTCTTGGGCCAAGAATCATCACAGCAGCCTCAAGAACCAAGAAAAAGCTCAAGCTGAACGTCATCCAGGGGAGCTGGGTGGCTCGGTGGTAATAGCGTTTGCCTCCAGACCAAACGGTCCCGGGTTCGAATCCAGCTTGGGTCAAAATTTGCTCAGACCCTTTTTCGTTGTCCCCGTCTTTGAAATCACCCTCGTGGTGGACAAAAGACGTTAAGCCCTACACATTTAACATTTTTGAACGTCATCCAGTGTTATGCGCCCACCAATGACAGTGACGAGGAAGAGAAACAAGAGTTCTACGACCGACTCCAGAGTGCCTTGGACAAATGTGCGGAGCGAGACATCACCATCGTCATGGGCGATTTTAATGCCAAAATAGGGGAGGACAACACCGGATACGAAGAGGTGATGGGGAGACAGGGACTAGGCTCGGAGATGAGTGAGAACGGGGAGAGGTTTGTAGACTTTTGTGCTCTAAACCGACTTGTCATTGGAGGCAGCATCTTCCCACACAGAAGGATACACAAAGCAACTTGGGTCTCACCTGACCATACAACAGAGAACCAAATAGACCATATCTGCATTAGCAAGAAATTTAGAAGATCCCTTCAAGATGTTCGAGTGAGGAGGGGAGCTGATGTCGCCTCCGACCACCATCTGCTTACCTTAAGAATGAAGCTCAAGCTAAAGAAAAGCCGCACAGAGACAACAAGAAGACAGCGCTATAATGTAGGCCTCCTGAGAGAAACTGGAGTTAGAGAAGAGTTCAAACTGGTGCTGTCCAACCGGTTTCAAGAGCTACAGGAGCTAGTAAATGAAGAGGAGGCGGTCACCACAGAGCAGCAGTGGAAGGCAGTTAGAGAGGCGCTGAACTCAACCTGCAAAGACACTGTAGGGTTCAGGAAACACCATCACAAGGACTGGCTGTCGGCACAGACCTTGAAGAAGATAGAAGTGAGGAAGCAGAAGAAAGCAGTTGTCAACAACAGTCGCACGAGAGCAGCCAAAGTAAGGGCACAGGGGAAATACTCAGAAGCCAACCGCGAGGTGAAGAGGAGTATCAGGGCAGACAAGAGGGCCTACACAGACAGCCTGGCAGCAGAGGCAGAAAAGGCAGCAGGCAGCGGCAACATGAAACAGCTCTACGACATTACCAGAAGATTGTCAGGCAAGTATGGCCATACAGAAAGACCAGTAAAAGACAAAGAAGGCAAGCCTATTGCAGACAGAGCAGACCAACTCGACATATGGGCCGAGTATTTTGAAGAGTTACTGAACAGACCTAGCCCACCCGACCCCCCAGACATCCAGCCGGCAGAGACCGACCTACCCATCAGCTGTGACAGACCCAGCCGGGAAGAGATCAGAAGAGCAGTGGCATTTTTGAAGAACGGCAAAGCAGCAGGCCCAGATGGCATCCCAGCGGAGTCTCTGAAAGCAGACCTAGAGACAACAGTGGAGATGCTGTACCCACTGTTTGGAAAGATATGGGAAGAGGAGGTGATGCCGGCTGACTGGAAGGAGGGGTACCTAATCAAGCTTCCCAAGAAAGGCGACCTCAGCAAGTGTTCCAACTACAGAGGAATCACCTTGCTGTCAGTACCAGGAAAGGTCTTCAACAGGATCATCCTGGAGAGAATGAAGAGCTCCGTTGACCCCCAGCTGAGAGACCAGCAAGCAGGATTCAGGAAGAACCGATCATGTACAGACCAGATCGCCACTCTCCGCATCATCGTGGAACAGTCTCTGGAGTGGAGCGCCCCGCTGTACGTCAACTTTGTGGATTACGAGAAAGCATTTGACAGTGTGGACCGAGAGACTCTGTGGAAACTCCTACGACACTACGGTGTACTCACAAAGCTCAACCGCGTGATCAAGAGCAGCTACGATGGCATGACATGTCGCGTGATCCACGAAGGGCAGTTCACCAGGGAGCTCCAGGTCAGAACTGGTGTCAGGCAGGGGTGTCTGCTGTCTCCGTTCCTCTTCCTACTGGCCATAGACTGGGTCATGAAGATGACCACAGAGCACAGACGAAGTGGAATACAGTGGACACTGTGGACACAGCTTGACGACCTCGATTTTGCAGACGACTTGGCATTACTGTCCCACACTCATCAACAAATGCAGGACAAGACCAGGAGGCTTGCTGACATCTCGTCCCAAGTGGGCCTCGCCATTCACAAACAGAAAACAAAGACAATGAGGCTGAACGCAACCAGGGAAGAACCAGTCTTGCTTGCTGGCACCCCGTTGGAGGAGGTGGAGTCCTTCACCTATCTCGGGAGCATCATAGACAAAAAAGGCGGCACTGATGCAGATGTCAGAGCACGAATCGGTAAAGCCAGAGCAGCCTTTATCCAGTTGAAAAAAGTGTGGAGTTCCAGAGAGCTGTCACAACACACCAAAGTCCGGATTTTCAACTCCAATGTAAAAGCAGTTCTCCTATATGGAGCAGAGACTTGGAGATTGACAAAAACCACAGTCAACAGAGTACAGACCTTCATGAACAGTTGCCTTAGAAGAATTTTGAAAATCCACTGGCCAGAGAAGATCAGCAACGTCAGACTCTGGGAGAGAACAGAGCAGATAACAGCAGAGAATGAAATTGGGCGAAGAAGATGGGGATGGATTGGTCACAGTCTGAGAAAGCCAGCTTCCAGTATCACTAGGCAGGCATTGTCATGGAACCCCCAGGGAAAGAGGAAAAGAGGCAGGCCGAGAAACACCTGGCGTCGAGACCTCCAAGCAGACATCAAGAGACTGGGAACCACCTGGAGTAGAATCGAAGGAGAAGCACAGGACAGGAGTTGCTGGAGGTCTCTCGTCGACGGCCTATACCCGGGTAGGGATGACAGGCGTAAGTAAGTAAGTAGTCGGGGCTTATGTTACATAATAAGTTTTGCCTTGTGTGCTATGTTGTCGGCAATCATTTTTCTCAGACGTGTTTCGGAACCGCAATGACTTACATGTGTCTCTCCTCGTTACTACGGCTACTGTCCCCGTGTATTGCCTAAACAAAACTAGGAACTAAGCGGAAAATCCACACTGTAACCCGTAAAGCCCTAACATGATACGACAGGACGCGGATCGACCATGACATTTCAAGGGTGGTGCCGGAATAGCTTGGCGCCTGTAGGCGCCAAGCTATTCCGACACCACCCTTGAAATATCAGGGTCGAGCTATATCCAGAACTGTGACTTAGACCTCAAAGGACATCTCCATAATGTGATTTCATCCTCAGATCTGGCCGTAGGTTCAAGGCTCCTCTTGTTTAAACCAAACGCTACAAGGGCAGCTTTGTACCCTCGGCCATCCGTCTCCTAAATGAAGAGTGTGTTAACTAGCGTATCTCTCTCTCTCTCTCTCTCTCTCTCTCTCTCTCTCTCTCTCTCTCTCTCTCTCTCTCTCTCTCTCTCTCTCTCTCTCTCTCTCTCTCTCTCTCTCTCTCTCTCTCTCTCTCTCTCCCGATATATCACATCGCTATTTACCGTCCAGTCATCAACATACTCCAGATCAAGAAAATCCCTTATTGTGCCGCGACCTAGAA
>BTPG01000005.1:181998244-182415744 GCA_036245525.1 Semisulcospira habei | reverse complement strand
AAGGTGTTTTTCCAGATGCCATGAAGGATGCTAAAGTTGTCCCCATTCCCAAATGTAAAGATCCCAAAAGTCCAAACGATTTCCGTCCTATTTCAGTGTTATCAATATTGTCAAAGCCAATAGAAAGACACGTTCACAAGCACCTACTCCAATTCTTGGAGAATCAACGCCTACTCATATCACTTCAGTCCAGTTTTCGACCTAAACACTCGTGTCATACTGCACTCGTTCACATCGTTGACTCTTGGCTCTCATCAATCAACAATTCCAAATTAAATGGTGCAGTTTTTCTGGACCTAACCAAAGCATTTGATTTAGTCGATCACACCATTCTTTTAAAGAAACTTTCAGTATATAAGTTTGATTCGAACTCTATTGCGTTTTTCTCCTCCTACCTAAGTCGCCGCCGACAAAAGGTGTACTCGAACGGAAGGTATTCGAAAGAAGGTACAGTGAGGCACGGAGTTCCCCAAGGAACTATCAAGGACAAAACAGCTACTGTATTGTCCTTGTAATTTCGAAGCGTCTTCCTTTCTTACTGTTCGTCCATGTCATTTCGGAGCGTGTTTCTTTCTTACTGCATGTTGGATTCATGTCTTTTTGAAGCGTGCTTCTTTCTTACTATTTCAGTCGTCCATACTATAGCTAAGGGTGGGTTTTTTTCCTTACTGTTTCGTCCATGTTAGTTCAAAGCGTGTTTCTTTCTTTCTTTCTTACTGTTTCGTTCATGCTATATCGAAGCGTATTTGACTTTGGTCCATCACTGCTCGTTTTACGTACATAACAGATTCCACAGTAATAGACTAGGTCGATGTGCAGTTGCTCGGATAAAATTAAATTGTCAGGTAAACATGGCGTAAGGGAAGGGGGTGTGGGGGGGGGGGGAAAGAGGGGGGGGGGGTAGAGAGAGAAGAAAGGATGGATTAATACAGTGGTTTTTATTAATTGCCTAAACGCAACTGCTCTGTTGTGTGAGTGCGCTCCATTGTTATGTTTTTGTTAAGTCCCTTCTATTTATAGGTTAAGAGAGCCTCCGAGCATATTGTAATTGAATGTCTGATTGCAGACATAAACAACCGTTTATAGGAAGTCGGTTGACCCAGATTTGAATCCGTAATTTTTGTTATATTTACTTGAACGTTTGCATATAGCTAGTTTGGAGAAAGACATTGGATGAGTTCGTTAGCTAGCTTTGTATCCTTTCAACTTCTTAGTAAAAATTAATTCTTTTCAGAAAATAATTAAAACAGTAAAAAAAAAAAAAAAAACGTCACTTTTAGGCAAAGTCAGACAGTGCCGGTGACGTAAAAGAAGCAACTCCGTCACTACACAGACACTGATACTCTAAATATAACGTAATTCTCTCTCTCTCTCTCTCTCTCTCTCTCTCTCTCTCTCTCTCTCTCTCTCTCTCTCTCTCTCTCTCTCTCTCTCTCTCTCTCTCTCTCTCTCTCTCACACACACACACACATATCTGCGAGGCTTTTTGAGAAGGAGATATATTTCAACATCAGAATCAAGTCAAAGACAAAAGGTAGAGACCCTTGACAGCGAAGACAGCTCTCTTATAGAAGGTACTTTGTGGGTTACGGTTCATCCCATCTTGTTCAGTTTAGGTGGTTGTTGTTGTTGTTAGTCCTATTTCATGTCTCTCTAGCAATAAAATTGATCGGAGACTATCACTTTTGGCGTATTTATAATCTATGGGGGTTTGGTACCGGATAAGGCCGGTTGCGCCGGGGTGGGACGAAAAAAGTTCGTTTGCCTGGGTGAGTAGTAATTTGCTTAGGTCGCTTTGTACCTCGGCCCTATTAAAGGTTGTCCGACACTGCTGCCAGCGAGCATTAGGTCCTCGGGCCACAGTGGGCCTCAGGTGGTCCGCGGATCATGCCAGCTGCGGCGGACGGCCACCTGAGAGGATTTTGCTTAACTCATTCTACCCCAACACCGAAATCCTTAGATCTTGCCGTTGTCCTCTGAAGACTGCATTGCAGTGCAGGACACAGATCGAGCATGATAGTTCAAGGGTGATGCCAGAATAGCTTGGCGCCCATAGGCGCCAAGCTATTCTGGCATCACCCTTGAACTATCATGGTCGATACTTATCTTCCTGTGGTGTGTCTGGGGTAGAATGTGTTAATGGACTGTGCGACACGATAAAGCCCTCAGGTGGTAGTGTGATCACACAAGGTCTTGTTCTCGTTCAGTTTCGTAAGTCACTGCCTATAGTCGTGAGTGCCTTAAAGTTCCTGCATATTCAGGGCCAAGTGTGGCAGGTTAACAGCTTAACCCTTATGCTGTCGGTAGCCCTTTTTGTCGCGATAATTCATGCAGGAACCATCGCGACAAAAAGCGCTACCGAGAGTCAAAGATTTTCAGGAATTATCGCGGGGGCACGCTTGAATAGAAATGGAATAGCCTGGTTAAGGACTGATTGTCGTGCATGATCAAAATGACTTGGCTTTTCCTTACAACCCTTTCACTGTCAGTGGACGCAGATTGTCTGTTGGTCTCGCTGTAACTTCATAGATCCCCAGCTGTCAAAGGAACATTGCTGCAACAGTGGCTTCAGCAGAAGTCATGAACCCCTGAAACTGAGGATCTACACCTCTTGCAGGTGGATGGTGTTCAATTGTTATCGGCAGTGAAGGGGTTGAAATTCCTCTTCAAACTCGTCACGCCAATGTGACTCCCCCCCCCCCCCCCCAATCCCCCCCCCCCCCATATCCAGCACCCGGGTCGAAACAGCAACATATACACTTACCCGGATTTTTTTTTTACTTACTCCACAGCGGCCCTGTGGCGATCTGACGTGAGGGTCATTTGTGTCGTGTTACACCTGGCACACCTGTCGAGCCATACGGTATTGTAATAACTTACCTGTCAAAACTACACAGCTTTACCGGATGCAGGCTTATCGCTATAACATGGACATACAGACAGACCTCGCCTCCTCCAAGTTCTAAACCAGCGGATAGCGAGCCGTCAACTCAGTAGGATAGTTCCAGGGTAGTGGTGCCCTTTTGACCCTATCACCTTCGAGAAAAATTGAGAAGATAAGAGACAGACCAACAGGAAAGAGAAGATATTTATTGCCATAATATAAAACTAGGAACTCGTCTTGGTGATGCGTACAATAAACATAAAACATATAATTAAATTGCGATCAGATATCACACACACTCACGCACGCTCGCACGCTCGCACGCACGCACGCACGCACACACACACACACACACACACACACACACACGCACACACACACACACACACACACACACACACATACACACACACACACACACACACACACACACACACACACACACACACACACACACACACACACACACACACACACACACACACACACACACACAACTTTGCCCACGGTTTTTATGGTCTCGACTGACTTGAAAGGCAATAAACAACGTCTGCACGTTAACTCATTCGAGACGTGCCGCCTCCGGATACGCGGCTTATCCCGCGTATCCGGAGGCGGTACGTCTCGAATAAGTTAAACATCATAAAGAACATCAAAGACTAAAACAGATGTAAGTTACTCTGATTGCTACGACAACAAAGATCTACATCAGTACATCATGAACGCAACCCAACTGCAAGAGAGACAGAACCTCATAAGCCCCTGCATCTGCGGGGGTGGGGGGAAAGTGGGGGGGGGGGGGGCTTATGAGGTTCTGCGTCTCTTGCTAGCTCATGAAAATACACTAGGCTAACAATTCAAGTTCCTGATATCAGCAATCGGTAGAAGTACGCGTCTTAAGTGAAATTGTTGCCTACCAACTTTTTATTATGGGCTTGTCGCGTTCACAGGGTTGTAACGTAATGGAAACTCAGTAAACAGAAATCGTTTTTTTTTTTTTTTTTTTTTTTTGCTGCACACATAACGACATACGCGCATTTTAAAACTTTTTTATTTTTATCAGTCGGGTTTTCAGAAAAATATTGCCTGCAGAAATTAGTAAAGTTTCTTTTGATACGTAGTGTATGTAGGACACTTTCAGATGGAATGGACTGGCTGGAATCGCTGTACGTGTGAACTTCGTGCACTTAACACATTCTACCCCCAGGACCGAAATCCCCAAATTGTCAAGTTGCCCTCTGAAGGACTGCCCTCTAGGGACAGATCGAGCATGATAGTTCAAGGGTGGTGCCAGAATAGCTTGGGCGCCAAGCTATTCTGGCACCACCCTTAAACTATCACCCGGGATGTTGCCCCGGACAAAATCTTCAATTTCTTGAGAGAATGCAATATTTTTTACCAGATCTGAGCATTCATAGACTGTGAATTTCTTTATTTTGCCCTTTTTGAGAGTCTGTAGACATTTCTGACATATTTTTAAGATATATTTACATCTTGTCTTAAGACCTTGCTTTTAGTCTGGCTGACCAGATTTTTACCCATCCCGCCGTGAGATGGCCTTAGTCGCCTGCTCGTCGTTAAACCCAAATAACTAACTAACTAACCTTAAACTATCACGCTCGATCCATGTCTTGCTGTGGAGTGTCGGGGCTGAATGAGTTAGTAACTAACTGATATTATGGAAATAACGAACACAGAATAAACATACTTTGGCAAACATAGGACAAAATGTTTACTTAACGGGCTGGTAACATTGTTGTTAAGTAGACAATTAGTTACAACTTCGCGTATACTCAGCATGCCAAACTTAATCACATTAGCTTATGTAGTTTTCTATAATTTTAATGGCTGTCTTAGATGTATTGCGTGCTGAGTCAAGGATACTATATAGAATCCCTGGTATAATGAACTTATGTGTGTGTGTTTGTGTGTAAACAACGTCAAAAGACATGGCAATGAAGAATCGTTATCGTTATAGTTATTATTACATGGTATTTATATGGCGCATTTCTCATATTTATAATATAACTCAATGCGCAGAATGTAGCCGCGAACTGAACCCAACAAGCGCGCTCACGTGAAACACGCGCATTCACTCACACACTGTACGTAAACACAGAACATTCACGTGGTGCTAAGGGCAAGCTCAAGCGAGCTACTGACGGTATTTGGAAATCGTTTTGTATTTGAAATTTTTATTAAGTTGGCTGAAACTGATACCAAAGTGAAGGGTGAGGAAGAGCCGGAGTACCCGGAGAAAGAACCCCCGACGGTCCGCCCGAATTAACGGTGACACTTACTAGAGGAGAAAAATCCGACGCCGGAACCCGGAATCGCATTGGTGGCAGGCGCCTTAACCACTGCGCCACGGACCGCCCCAGTTATCGCTATGTGTTTGTAATCACAGGTACAGGAACTCTAATTTCCAAATAACTCGTTGTGGTAGAATTGTTTGGAGCCATCTTGATTGGGACGTCGACATTACATCATATAATTATGACATCATCAGCGACAGTAAAGTTTGGTCAATAACTTTCAGAATGGCACGATTATCTGCTTTTAATATTTATGAAGAACATTTACATCACGTGATTATTACGTCACCTTTTGTTTAACTTCTGATGTTATTTTAACATCTCGACACATGGCAACGTTGGCTAAAGAAGGCTTGTAAAACCCAAGATGACGTTGGGTGTTTCTTCATCATTTAACCCTTACCATTCGGAATACACCAGCGTGTGAAATAAGTTTGACTAAAATTGTTCAAGGGTAATGCCAGAATAGCTTGGCGCCTGCAGGCGCCAAGCTATTCTGGCACCACCCTTGAACTAAAGCCATTGCATGTTCTTTATCCTTATCTGTAAGTACTATAATGTAGCTTGCATTTGGCAGTGTACAAATTTGAAGCTTTTAGCCTCAGTGTGATATGGGTTAATACGTGTATTTCCAAATAACTTGTATCGAGGCGTAGTCAGTCTATTTTTTTTTTTTTACAAACACTGGTTGTCTCCTTCGATTCGCTACAGCGTTTCGGACACAGCACATCAAATTTACAGGGCCGGGAGCAATGCCCCATTGGATGACAATGCTTCCGTGTGATGTAGGACATTGTGAAAGGGTGGGGTTGGGGGTGTAGAGGATAGAGGGGGCTGGGGTGGAACTTGGATGGTGAGGGCTGCGAAAAAGAAGGAGGGACGAGGGGGGGGGGGAACTGTTTGATGTTCTTCAGTGGCGTGATAATCCGACCGTAGTCGATCGTAGTTGCCATGGCAACTGGGAGATAATGCAAGTATGGTGATCATTGTTGCTATTATGATGGCGGGCGGAAAGCTTAAATTAGCAAGATGCCGGTCGGTGATGGGGTGGGAGAGGGAAGAGGGGTGTCAACACTGGCTGTCGGGAGATGTATCAACATACACTGGTTGTCTCCCTCCATTCGCTACCGCTGATAGCGGTAGCGAATGGAGGGAGACAACCGATGTGGTATCAGTCAAACGTGATAGACGTGTCAGACGTGCACCTCTCTCTCTCTCTCTCTCTCTCTCTCTCTCTCTCTCTCTCTCTCTCTCTCTCTCTCTGTGTGTGTGTGTGTGTGTGTGTGTGTGTGTGTGTGTGCGTGCGTGCGTGCGTGTGTGTGTGTGTGTGTGTGTGTGTGTGTGTGTGTGTGTGTGTAAGGTCCTAAATGACAGACAGGCACAGGGGTGGACCAGGTGGGGGGGGGGGGGCGGGGGTCACTGAGGCCCCCCCAAATTTGTTAAAATGCTTAACAAAGTCCTTTTTGGCGGTGTTTGCCCCCCACCCCACCCCCCCCCACCCCCCGCAGCCCCTACTCGTCCTTTGATATTTGGGGGAACGGCAAATGTGTAGTAGTCCAAGGAAGCAAGGACTAGTACCTTTCGCCCCTGACCCCTGGCGGAAACAAGATCTAGCGTGGTGTATCAGGTTCAAGGTCCCAAAGAAAAAGTTGGACCCCCTGCCCCCCCCCCCGGGCCCTCTCCGCTGGAGGTAAGTGATCCGGCCCTGCGGCATACACAGCGCCCTTTGCACACTGGTTGTCTCCCTCGTTTCGCCACCACCGATCAGCTGTAGAGAATCGGGTTAGGCAACCAGTGTGTGCCCGCTGATTCTCTCTTACGATAACTGACTTCCAAATCACCTTCTCAGCGAAACCTGGTCAGTTCTCAATATCAAGATGGTCATTGATAATGTGTTTTTCTGTGACTTTGAACCTTAAATCGTCCATGGGCATTTGACTGCATTTATGACCGCCGAAGCGTCACTCCAGTGCGGAAAGGCACATACTATTTTATGCGCCACCAGATCAACAAGAAATTGATTCCGACTTTTCAGCAAATGCGAACCATGCGAATGTAACTGAGGTCAATATGCGAGAAACAGTCGTGATGATTGTGTGCCGTATATTTAGCCCGCTGTATATCAACATGTATTACCTGCTGTTGAGCCGGACGAAATCAGCGATAGCTGGAAGTCCCGGTCCCTGTAAAAATTGCACTTGCACCTGCTGTTAAGCAGTAAGTCCGCACGCTGTTTGCATACAGACATGTGGCACCACTGCCAACTGCAAGAGGCGTAGATCCTCATGAGCAGTGCTGAGCTTAGCAGAATCTGTGTCTCTTGCTTAGCCTACTTGCATATGTTTCTAAGGCAGCTGGGGTCATGGGGGGTTAAACTAGTGACGTTTTTATCCCCTTCTGTGCATGCAGCGACCGGTTCTGTGGTCGCACGCAGAAAGGGAACAAATAAAAGACGGGCATGTTAAAAAATATTTAGCGGCACGTCCGTCGCGCCGAAAGGTCCTGATAAATCATTGGTAGGCCTACAGTTGCAGTGCGCTTGAACGGATCAGTGTTCAGGTCATACTCCATAGGCAATAACCCTCCCCCCACCCCCCACCCCCACCTCCCATAACCCGCCCGTTAGGGCTGTCCATTATCAGTTCGGTGCCGTGGACGTAAAACCCGGAACTAACCAACCAACCAACCAACCATGCAAAAAGGGAGAGGAAGCGGAGGGAGGAAGTGGGGTGGGTGGGAGGGAGGGGGGGGGGATAAAAGGGGCTAATCCCTTCATTGCCGAGAAAAAGACTGTAATGACCTGTATATCAGAGTGGCGACACGATCCCAACTGCAGGAGACATACCCAATGCGCAAAAAGGCCATCGGGCCGATGTCGGCCCGATGGCCTTTCTGCGCGTTGGAATAGACCCTCATCAGGCTATGGAGGATCCTTGCCTCTTCCTGCCACCGCTTTGTATCCATGTTCCCTGGGCGGCTGGGGGCTGTCTGGCTTTGTATCATGGCCGGGATCAAAATCTGCAACCAATTGCAGTGAAGGGGTTAATCGACATGTCGCACTCACTCGCACGAGCACCGCTCTAAAATTTTGAAGACGACTGACGATAAATCTTGACTTGACTGGAGGCGGCGAGTACGTTGTCCACAATAATATTTGGCGGCCCCTAGTAATTTATGCCTTACTTCAAGCCAGTTCAATAGCACGCTTATAAATCACAGATCATTTCTTTACGGCATCTTGTCCGAGTACCTACGTGATGGTACGCCTAAAGTCATACAACACACCAGCATAGCGCGGAATCGAATACAGTGCCGGCAGGTCTAAGTCTCGCTGTCAAGTCAGTCATTTTATGCTCGGAGGGCAAAAAAAAAAAATCTTCTGGCCGATGTCAGCCTTAGCAGGCCCGCGCCGGCACGACCGTGCGCGGGCCAGCTATGGCTGACATCGGCCCAATGATTTGTTTTTGCCGGTTTGAGTGCGTTTATTTGACGGTGTATTTTTGTGGTTTTGCGCCCCTATGTAAATTCAGACACACTGCTCGGCATCCTGTCTCGGAAGACAATGGAGTATGCGCTTGCTGGGTCAGTCACTGGAGTGACCTCTCCAGTGCGTAAGCCTGGGCGAAGTGTATGGAGATCCTGGGATGCCCAGTCGTCAAGATCCCCCTCTCGGCCTCGCTGATGTATCCAAAGGAATGCAAAGCAGTACGTTTGGCACCAGTTTGGTTGCAGGAGCTGCCAGAACAGTGCGTGAATACAGGCAGCTGTCTGCCTTCGGGGCTCCACTCCTGATTTGAAGGGTTTACTCCCCCACATTTGGCCGTTGGATCCAACCTGATCTCCTCCGTCCTCTAGCCGTTGGCTGTCAGAAACAGCTCATCCGCCTAGTGGTGCAATGTGAACACCACCCCCTCACGTGGTTTAGCCCACCAGCTGAGGTGGTTTGCCAGGGTGTGGCGCTTGGAGCCAGCACGTGAGAGATTAAGGAGATGGATGAGGACCAGTGATGCCCGTCCGTCCTATGTAGGACGCAGCTGCCGAACAGCAAAGGTGCTACCTCTATCCAGAGCCCCCTACACCCCAGTAACGCCAACAAAAACAAAACAACACACACACACACACACACACACACACACACACACACACACACACACACACACACACACACACACACACACAAAAAAAAAAAAAAAAACGGTCTGATTTTCTGGCTCATGGGTTCATGTACCGCGTTATCAGTGAGGCTGACCTGTATAACTCGCAACTGGCGTCCTGTGGTAAGGGTGATGTTTACTGTGGATTAAAATCCTTGGCCAATATACAGGTGACGTCTATGAATTGAGTGCACTGACAAAACTGCCGGTGAGCTGGATTGTGAAGCCTGTTTGTAAATCAGCAAATGAAATACTTATGCAGTTATATACTCGGCTTCGATCTTGACTTTTGGTCAAATAATCCCCGTGTAACATATTCTCTCATTTGTCTTTTAGTGATCAAATAATGGAGGAAAAGGAATGCTTCTTTGAAAAATTCACCTATTTGTCGTTGATCTAATATTCCTCCTTTAACACGTTAATGTATTAAAGGAGGTTTAGTTGATCAAAAGACAAAAGTTCGCCCATAAGTTTTCCCAGGGTTTCGTGATCAAATAATTCCCCTTTTAGCAAAAAACGCCTTTAGTTCTGGCCGACTGTGTTTGTACTAAGCAGATTTATGAGGTTAAGTCTGAGGTCACGGTTCGTGTCACGGTTTGTTGGCAAAGCCATTTGGCAGTGGCACTGTTCATGTAGGTATTGTACCTTGTCATTTCCGAATTTGTTGGCTCAAGCCAAGGCTCCTGACACGGTGAGGTCACTATAACACGGTGCATCTGCATATTTTGAAACCTAATGTAGTAAAATAATGGCTCAGTTTCGTAACTTTTGAAGAGGTCTATATGAACTGTATGCCAGGTGTGGGAGATTAACCCTTTGGCTGTCGGTAGCACTTTTTGTCGCGATGATTCCTGCAGGACTGAATTATCGGGACAAGAAGCGCCACCGAGAGCCAAATTGAAGGTTAACTGAATCATTTAGTTAGGTTAGTTAGTTTTTATTTGGGTGTAACGCCCAGGAAGCGAATAATGCTAGCTCGCGGCGGTTTAACTGAATCGGCAATGATAGTTAAAGCGGTAATGCCAGATTTGGCCACCTTTAAAAGCGACGAGCAGTGGGGCAGTGGGCAGATGTTCACATCTGCACGGGACATAGACGACCCCGCCCTCCACGAGTCCCCTGCTGCCTTGCAGGTTAGGTTGTGGATAACCAAAGGCTAGGGTGCTGACACGGTACCTGATTGGGTGTACGAACTTCCTTGATGAAGTCACCACTCAGGGCGAAAGAGTCCCATGAGGGTCTCATCGGCCACGTGTCCAGGACCAAGGCGAGCCACAAGTTATGTGGAGTTTCGGTTGTGGTTAACATCCTGGAGAGGGATGGGCTCCGCCAGGTTCTTTTGCCCAAGACACACCACATGCAATGACAACCTTAGCTCAATCCATACCGGATCGGTCGTCGCCCGGAACAAGGACCGCGCCTTCTGTCTTGCGCCAGGGCAGAGGTGTTAAGTGTGTTACTGGTGCACCATCACCATCAAAACTCCGTGCCAGAAACAACATCAGCATTGGCACTTGGAACGTCAGAACATTAAGAACGCCTGGAAAGGTAGAGGAACTGACACCTGAAATGAACAGATACCATTGGACCATCCTAGGACTTTGCGAAGTACGATGGAAGAACCTTGGGGAAACATCATCCCAGGAAAACCACAAACTGTACTACAATGGCAGAGAAGACAAACACGAACAGGGTGTCGGATTTCTCGTCCACAAAGACAACGTGAACACTGTCATGCGTTGTCGGCCAGTCTCCAGTAGGCTTATCACCATACGCTTGAGGGCAACCCCATTCAATATCACCATTGTACAAGTTTATGCCCCAACAACAGACTATGGCGATGAGGAAATAGAAGACTTCTATGACCAACTGCAAGAAGTTCTGGACCAGACCCCCAAGAAAGACATTTTTGTGGTGCAGGGAGACTGGAATGCCAAAATAGGACAGGATGCTGCTAGGAACTGGAAAGGCACATGCGGACGCTAGAGACCAACGACAGAGGCTTAAGGCTCCTGGAATTTGCCAGTTCAAACGATCTAAAGCTGATGAACACGTTTGGCCCGCACAAAGCATCCAGAAGGTGGACATGGCACAGCCCGAACGGAGAGCACCATAACCAAATTGACTACATCATGGTGAAGAGACGCTTCCAAACCAGTGTGAACATTGCCAAGACAAGAAGTTTTCCAGGAGCAGACATTGGAAGCGACCATGACTTAGTGATGATGACCTTCCGACTCCGCCTAAAGAAGGTCAACAAGCAGGGTCCCACCAGAATCAAGTTTGACCTCGAGAAGCTGAAAGACCCAGAGGTAGCGGAAGCCTTCCAGGCAAAGATAGGAGGAAAATTCGCACCACTGCTACTTCTAGGTGCAGAAGACACGGACGTGGACACACTGGTTGACACATTTAACACTGTTGTAACCCAAACAGCCAGTGAGATCCTTGGCAAACACCGACAAGCAAAGAAACCTTGTGTTACAGCTGACATCTTTGTTCTATGTGACAAGCGTCGAGAATTAAAGAAAAAGAAATCAGAGATAGAAGGAGCTAAACAATACAGGGAAATTAATCAGGATATCAAGAAAAGGATGAAAAAGGCAAAGAATAAGTGGATTGAAGATCAGTGTAAACACGTAGAAGAAAACCTGAACAAAAATAATAGCAAAAAAGCATACCAGCTGGTGAAAGACCTGACCAGTGTAAAACAAGGACGCTCCTCGATCATTCAAGATAGTGAAGGGAACTGTCTTACGGAAGACCAAGACATACTAAAGAGATGGACAGAGTACTGCTCAGATTTGTACAACCACCTAGCTGCAGGGGACCCAGGCATACTTGTCAACCCACCCGTGACCAACAATGGCAACAATCCCATCCTCCGAGAAGAAGTAGAGGCTGCAGTGAAGTCGCTGAAAAAGGGAAGGCAGCAGGAGCAGACAACATCCCTGCAGAGCTAGTCCAAGAAGGGGGAGAAGACACGAGAAGCGCCTTACTAACAATCTGCAATAAGATCTGGCAGTCAGGGGATTGGCCCACACCATGGACCCAATCACTTATAATAACTCTCCCCAAAAAAGGCAACTTACATCAATGCCAGAACTATCGCACGATCAGTCTTATATCCCACCCAAGCAAAGTCATGTTAAAGATCCTACTGAACAGGCTGAAGCCACAGGCAGAGGAAATCATAGCTGAGGAACAGGCAGGCTTCAGACCAGGGCGCAGCACAACTGAGCAGATCTTCAACCTGAGAGTTCTATGTGAGAGATACCTCCAGCACCAGCAGGACCTCTATCATGTCTTTGTGGATTTTAAGAAAGCGTTTGACAGGGTGTGGCATGCAGCCCTTTGGTCCACCATGAAGCTACACAACATCAATGCCAACCTGATCAAAGTCATAGCAAACCTTTACAACAAGGCCACTAGCGCAGTCTGCTTCAACGGCAAAATAGGAATCTGGTTTAGGACTACAGTTGGAGTCAGACAAGGCTGCTTGCTCTCACCTACTCTTTTCAACATCTTCCTGGAAAGAATCATGATGGACGCTCTGAAAGAGCATGAGGGAACTGTCAGTATTGGAGGCAGAACAATCACGAACCTGTGCTTTGCGGACGACATTGATGGCCTTGCAGGAACAGAGAAGGAGCTAGCTCAGCTGGTGGAAAAGCTGGATAGTACAGCCGTTGCATATGGGATGGAAATCAGTGCAGAGAAGACCAAACTGATGACCAATAACGCCAGTGGCATTGGCACTGAAATCATGGTTGGAGGCCAAAAACTGGAAACAGTTAAGAAATTCAAATACTTAGGAGCCATTGTGACAGATGAGGGATCAAAACCAGAAATACTGTCTAGGATTGCGCAGACAACAACAGCACTGACAAGATTGAAGACCATATGGAAGGACAGAAACATCACACTCTGCTCCAAGATCAGACTGATACGCTCCTTATTCATCTCAGTGTTCTTGTATGCCTGCGAGTCATGTACCCTCACAGCAGACCTTGAAAGGAGGATACAAGCCACTGAAATGAGATGTTTTCGAAGGCTGCTTAGCATCTTATACAGAGATCACATCACAAACGAGGAAGCGGGAAGCAGAATCAGGCAAGCCATCGGGCCCTATGAAGACTTATTAGCCATTGTGAGAAAACGCAAACAGAAGTGGTATGGGCATGTCACGCGTTCAGCAGGGCTTGCCAAAACAATCCTGCAAGGCACTGTGCAAGGAGGACGAAGGAGAGGAAGACAGAGGAAAAGATGGGAGGACAATATCCCAGAGTGGACAGGACTGAAGCTGGGCGATACGCTGAGAATGGAAGAGAACAGAGAGGATTGGAGGGAGCTGGTTGCCAAGTCATCAGTGGTGCCCCAACGGTTGGCAAGATTACGGGATATAGATAGATAGATAGATAGATAGATAGATAGATAGATAGATAGATAGATAGATAGATAGATAGATAGATAGATAGATAGATAGATAGATAGATAGATAGATAGATAGATAGATAGATAGATAGATAGATAGATAGATAGATAGATAGATAGATAGATAGATAGATAGATAGATAGATAGATAGATAGATAGATAGATAGATAGATAGATAGATAGATAGATAGATAGATAGATAGATAGATAGATAGATAGATAGATAGAGAGAGAGAGAGAGAGAGAGAGAGAGAGAGAGAGAGAGAGAGAGAGATAGATAGAGAGAGATAGATAGAGAGAGATAGATAGAGAGAGATAGATAGATAGATAGATAGATCGATAAATGATAGATAGATAGAAAGAAAAGCGACGAGCCTACCCGGCTTACCTAGGCTTTAAATTGTGTGTCTTGGCGCCTTAATATAAGTTCGGAGCAGAGCAAATGCCAATCAGACACTACCTTTGCACTTCACTGAGTATTTACGACGTCAGTCTTCTAAACTGGAACCACATTGGTTTTTCCCCTCGATTCGCTATCGGTTGCGAATCGAGGGAGACAACCAACATGAGATGGACTTGACTGTGTACGGCCACGACCAGTTCTCAAAGTCGACTGGCGGCGGTAATAAACGCATTGATTTTTTTTTATGTACCGTTGTGACACTCTTTGCGGACGTGAGTATTACATATAGATAGCTATTATATAGCAATGTGTTCTATGGTCGATAAATGTCACCGCACTTTCTCTCTGTCTCAGTCACTGACAATCGTTAGATTGACACAATTCGATCGGCTTTGTCACGTTTGGTGCACTGGCAAGACAAGGTAGCGGCCTACACTGGCGAATATAAGACTGAGTCCAGACATAGCTCCACGTGGCAACATGGTAAATAACTGAAGAGAAACAATATGTTTTAAAAAATAAATAAAAAAAAAATACTGAGTCGTTATCAGTCATGGCTCTGGCACAACCCTTTAACTGTCATTAGTAGTGTGGGCGGCGGTGACCAATGTTTAAAAGTATCTAACTGTTTTGTAACTAGGTCTGGCTCTCTGAAGTTTCGTCTTTTGCCCAGCCTGAGTCCAGGGCTTTTAAGTCTTCCGTGTTTTGTTTTACTCTTTAGCACAGGATGCGGAAAACTATACGAGTTAGTTCAGCTTCACCGTCAAGTCATTCCCACGTCCATCTCGGGGTGGCGGTCTTGCCATCATTTTTCGAGATGACCTTGTGCCCTACTTCTCCTGTAACACTGCATTTGCCTTCGAACATTGTTCCTTTGAACTAGCACACGTAACACTTACGCTACCAAGCAAGCCAGTACAGTTCTTCATTCTCTACCGGCCCCCTCCTAACCGCAAAAATAAGCTGACTGATGTCATGTTCCTTGATCAGTTTTCTGATTTACTTGAATACAGCAACTCACTCCCAGGTAACCTTGCTATTTTGGGAGACTTCAACTTCTACTTTGACTGCCCGCAGAACTCTAGTACTATGAAACTAATGGATCTTTTGAGTGTTTTTGACCTTGAACAGTCTATTCGTCAGCCAACTCACAAGCATGGTCATACTCTTGATTGGCTACTACACCGACCAAGTGATAATTTCGTTCAGTCTACTTATGTGTCATATGCACTTGAGTCTGATCATCTATGCGTGATTGCTGATCTAGTTGTTTCAGTGCCACCCTTTCAGCCTGTATTTGTGCAAAAACGAAACATTCGTGCTATTGATCGCCTGGCTTTCAAAGCTGATTTGCATGAATATCTTAGCAAACACCCTGATCCCTCTGTGGGACAGTTTAACTCGGGTCTGAGATCACTACTTGACAAGCATGTTCCATCTGCTCGCCGTAAAGTGTCATGTCGGGCATCCTCACCGTGGTTCAGCGCCGTGGGAGGCAAGCTTCTCGCTGCAAAGAGAGAGCGACGACAAGCTGAGAGACTATGGCTGTCCATTGGACTTACCGTACACAAGCAGATTTTCAGCGCTGCTAAGAAATATGTAACTCGTCTGGTACTCGTGGCGAAGACAGCTTTCTTCAATGCCGAGATTGCAGCGTGCACCGCCAGCAAGCAGCTTTATAATGTAACCAACAAACTGACTGCTAGAAGGGATCCATCTCCACTCCCGACCATTTTCTCGCCATTAGAGCTGCCTGATCAGTTCTCAAATTTCTTTAATGAAAAAGTTCAGAACATTCGTGATAGTCTTGATGGACTTATTTCACAGTCTCCATCACAGTATGACGTTTCCTTTTCTGGTCAGTGTCTCTCGTCCTTCAGACCTGTCAGTGAACAGGAACTTCATGCTGTGCTGAAGAGAACTGCACAAAAGACGTAGTTTAGACCCACTTCCTACTACACTGCTGTACGAGTGTATTGATGTTGTGCTTCCAGTCATGACCAACATTGTCAACTAGTCCCTGAGGTCTGGTGTTTTTCCGTCGGATTTCAAATCCGCCATTGTTAAACCTTTGCTAAAAAAAAAAAAAAAAGCCCTCTCTAGACCCTAACAATCTACAGAATTACCGCCCTGTCTCAAACCTCCCTTTTCTCTCTAAGATCGTTGAGAAGGTTGTGTTGTCGCAACTTCTCGACCATCTGAACCTGAATCATCTTCTTAGTCCGAATCAGTCTGCGTACCGTGCAGGTCATTCCACTGAAACTGCGCTTGCAAAAATTCTGAATGACCTCCTCGAGGCTCTTGATGATGGCAAATTATCTGTTCTCGCACTGTCAGACCTATCTGCTGCCTTTGATACGATTGACCATGACATTTTGCCACAACGTCTCTATGCTGTGTATGGCATTCATGAAACTGCTTTATCGTGGTTTAGATCATATCTGACAGACAGAACTCAGTGCATAGTTGTTAATGATAAACTATCCTGCCCATCCACCGTGAGCTTTAGCGTCCCACAAGGTTCAGTTCTTGGACCAGTCCTCTTTATCCTGTATGTTCAGCCACTGGCCAGTGTCTTTAACCGTTTCTCTATATCACATCATGCATTTGCAGATGATACTCAACTCCGTGACTCATGTTCACCTGATCAGATTATGGACACAATCGAGAGCCTTCAGGAGTGTCTTGGATACTAAGATGTGGATCCGGCACTTCAAACAAATTACAGTTGAATGACGGAAAAACTGAGGCCATGATCATTGCTTCCCCGAGGTTGACGAAGACGCTGACACTCCCCCAGTCATTACAAATCTGTGGTGCCACTGTCCCCTTCTCCCCCCATGTAAAAAATCTGGGTGTCACACTTGATAGTAGCCTGTCCATGCGCCTTCATGTGAACAACGTTTGCAGATCCGCCTATACTAAACTGTGACGTATTGCTTCAGTCCGCCACTATCTGACACCTGAAGCAACTAAAGTACTTGTCTGCGCTTTTGTTTTGTCTAAATTAGACTACTGCAATGCTCCTTTGGCTGGCTGTTTCCAGTGTCTGATTGGCAAACTCCAGAAAATTCAAAACTCAGCTGCTAGGTTGATTCTTAGAGTCCCTAGATCAGATCATATCACACCCCATCTGTCTGCTCTTCACTGGTTACCTGTAACAGTTGTAGGATTCAGTACAAAATTTCATGCATGACTCACAGTTGTATTACGTGTTCCTGCCCACACTACCTTGCCTCTCTTCTCCAGCTGTATACGCCCTCAAGACAGAATTTGCGCTCTGCTTTTGAATGGTGACTTTATAGCTTGTTTACAGAGTGCGTTGTATTATGTTTTTTTGTACTTTTTGTAAATTGCATTTCAACTTTTGTAATTAGTTATTTTTGTACATTAGTTTTTGTTAAGCGCCTAGAGCTCTAATCTGAGGTTAGACGCTATACAAGTACTCACTATCATTATCAAGTTTCCGTGACAGCGGCTCTATAGCCAGAGTTGCTGTCAGGAAAAACTAACTCGTTAGTATAGGTTTCCGCGTCAGGTTTCGGCCAAACGCAGGTACAGGTAGTCAGTCGTCAGGATACCTAGCTCTATAACAGGGATTCCTCGTCCTGGTTTTTTTTTTTTTTTTTTTTTTTTTTGGGGGGGGGGGGCTGGGAAGGGGGAAGGGGGTGTTATGGGTTTGATTTTTTTTTGTTTTAAGCCCCTTCTATTTATAGAAGGGACTTTTTAGGACGGGTCGCGGTGGGGTGAATTTAATAGCATGTCCATGATGTCAAAGGCGGGCAGGCTAAACCTGTAACAACTGAAGTAACAAGATAAAATTACGTCATGTCTAGTTACGCTAACCTCGATGCTGAACGTACATTTGGCGCGAAGCGCCGTACGTGCGTACGTATACATGTGCGTATGTTTATATGTGTGTGAGTATGTATGTAAACAAGAGAGAATCTCCGATATTTCTGTACACACAAGCTTGAAACTTGGCGGCGACATAATTTCTCAAGAGGCTGGCTAAGCCGGAGAGCCTCCGAGCATATTGTAATTGAATGTCTCATTGAAGACATAAACAACCGTTTATACGAAGTCGGTTGACCCAAATTAGAGTCCGTAATTTTTGTCATATTTACTTGAACTTTTGCATATCTAGTTTGGAGAAAGACATTGGATGAGTTCGTTAGCCAGCTTTGTATCCTTCAACTTCTTTAGTAAAAATTAATTCTTTTTCATAAAAGAATTAAAACATACACAAAAACTTTGCTTCTAGAGAAAGTCAGACAGTGACGGTGACGCCAAAGAGGCAACTCCGTCACCACACAGACACTGACATAATACTCTAAATATGACGTCTCTCTCTCTCTCTCTCTCTCTCTCTCTCTCTCTCTCTCTCTCTCTCTCTCTCTCTCTCTCTCTCTCTCTCTCTCTCTCTCTCTCTCTCTCTCTCTCTCACTGACACACACACACACACAAACATGCGCGCATCTCCAGGAGGAATAGATCTTCATTCGCCCTCCAGGCGCATGAGGATCTATGCCTTTTGGAGATGTTTTGAGCGCGCACGCACGCACACACACATCGACGCGCTTTCCGAAGAGCATGCAGGTGTCCCGTGTACTTAGTATAGTCAAGCCGCTTTCACACAAATTATGGCAAGACTGAAAGTGGAGTTCTCGTGTTGTCACCGTTTTCTCAAGCCTATGAAGCGAAAGTGAAACTCATATCACGTAAAATATAAAATTACGTAAAAACTAAAACTTGCGTCATGACAAATGACGTTTGACAAACTTGAATCCGATGACGCATATGTCCTGCGCCCCTTCATAGAACTCACTAACGCATTGGCAGATCTGCAAGACTTTTTCAATAGGAGATAATTCAACATCAGAATCAGGTCAAAGACAACAGGTAGAGACCATTGACAGCGAGGATAGCTCTCATAATGAATGGACTTTGTGGGTTATGGTTCATCCCATCTTGTTTTGTTTGCGGCTTGTTTTGGTGGGGTGTTGTTGTTTGTTGGTTTTTTGTTTGTTTGTTTGTTTTTATCTTAGCACGGTTCTCGTGAGGTGCCGCATACACTGACGTAGATATCGACCGGACTGAGTCTCAAGTACGGCCATAATGAGTAAGTCCGAAAAGGTCTCAAGCGGTGTAGCGGCTGAGCGAACTAACTGACCTCCGCCTAAAGGTGTCACGGCAGCCACATAAGTATTTATCAGTGTCGCAATGGCAGTCCGAGTTAGTCACTGAGTACAGCTTTTGTCATTTACGATTTGAATGCAAATGATGTCTCTTTTTCTACTGTGAGAGGACTCGTAAAAAAAAAAAAAATAGAATACTTGAAAACCGTCCTTAGGAAAAAAAGTCCAAGTGAAAGACGCGAAAATATACAATTACAACCTCGAGAAAAATGATAGTAATACTAATATTTATAATGTATTTTTATAATAATAACAACAATAATAATAATAATGTATTATTATCATTATCATTATCATCACTCATTATTATATCCATCGTGAGTTGGTTGTTCCATCTATTTCCAGCCAGTGCAGTGTAAAACTTCGTGCTATGGTCTGTTATTGGTCGTGGTGAATTATCTTCAAAAAGTACAGCGTACGGTACGCGAAAATTTAAATACGTTTACTCAAATCAAGTTTACCATCACAAGAAACAAAAATGCCTCGTCACCGTCTGATAAGCGAACACCTAGTCCCGAGTTACGTCCCTTGGGCCCTCTCTTGCGAATGCAGGTCGTGCAATATTTTTCTGTGGTGAGTAATATTTTACGGTTTGTCACTGTCACACATTTTGCTTCTTTGTAGATGAGGCGTTTTTTCGATTCTTGAATCTGACTGTTGATGTAAATACAGTGTTCTTGGCAAAACAGACGACAGGTTTTTTTCAAGAGTTCGGCGCAGCGCTTGCGCCATTTGTAAACAACATGGCGCTAGTCGTTCCTTGATGACAGTCATTGCTCGCAGGTTCGTTGGTAAACGCGGATGTCATTTAGTTTATTTTATTCCTGGTGTGGCAGCCGGTCGTCAGGGAAGCGTTTTCTGATATTACTTAGGTTTGCTTTGTCTTTGTTTGAAGTGGTGTAAAATGCGGTGTGTTTTATAAGGAAAACTGGGCTCGGCTCCCGTTTGTGACTTGGGGGAAAAGCCTGTCGGCCTGGTCGATTTCCTGTGTAAGTTGCCGTGCTCTGTGATCGAAAGACAGGCTGTCGTTCTTGTCGATTGGAGCCAGTGTGTTTATGGACATGCATTGGTTTATACACATCAGCCGGCGCTATCACAAGCGAAGCGGATATTCGCGAAGCGTATGATGGCGACGGTTGGTGTGTCGTTTTGTTCAGTTTAATTGACTTAAGGGACTCTCTCGGCTTGAAGTAATGCATCATGTAGGAAGCTTATGGCTTGATCTACAGGTGTCACAGACAGGCGGTATTGACCTGCATAATGCATTGTTAATGTCGTCACAGCGGTATTGACTGAAGACGGCTATAACATAATGCCATAATGGTGCTTAAAATCATCCATAAATATTGAAACTTGCATGATAACAGCAGCACAGCAGAATTGATTGTACAGAATGGTCCAGCTGTAGGCAACACTGTGCCTGCTTAAATTTGAATATCCATTTTTCATAAACATGTGTTGATTGATTGATTGATTTTTCTCAGTGTAGTGTGATTAGAAATAGAACATGATGCACAGTAATTTACAGTCATATGTATTGATCACAGTATGTAATTCTGATACTGCCTGAGTGGGCTTTTTCCTTTGATTTTATGGGCATGTCTTTGCGAACTACTTAGTTATGTTTTATGGAATCATCTGTGTTTTTTTTTCCTGTTATTGCTGTAAAAAAGTGTCACAAAGTCATAGTAAGGCCTCCAATTTGGCTTGGGTAGGGACCGAATGTACTAGGACCTAGTACAAAGTAGTAGCCATTTTGATTCACACAGCTATACAAGTGAAATCATCCCCAGAAAATTTGGGATTATACAATCCCGAACATTCTTGTATGTGTGCACACATTGAATTGTAAACTTCCACTTCCAGAAAAATTACTAATTACTTTGCCATCTCGTCAAGGAATCGCCTCGCATTTGGGAATGGGTGAATGGATCTGGTCTTAACTGGATATATGCTTTCCTTTGTTTCAAGTCCATGTTTTTAGTCTAACATCCATTTCACACAGATATTGTTATGAAAATGTTTGAAGTAAACAAAAACTTCACAGTTGTTTCATTATGTTCATAATCTGGACTACTTTGATCTATGACTTGATTTTGAGATTATGATTTGATAAATTTTAAAACGTTTAGCTGAGGTTCAATTGTTTAAATGTGGAAGCATGATTATTGATGATTTACCTGTAAAATTGTGTCAAAATACTGAACCCTACGAATACAATACTAATAGAATTCCGAAATTTAGTTATTGTTCTTTTGAAGTCAGCATTACAGCTCTGAAGTTTCAAACATGATGAGGAACCTGAATACAATAGCTTGAAGTCTGTAATTGCCCAGCTATTTTGGCACTAATCTTGAACTGTCAAAGTTGTTACACATCTTTTTCATATTGTCACCTGAAGATAAGTGGCTCTGGCCCTTGTGCCTCAGGTCATTCAAAATCTCAGTAATTTTGCATAATGCATATCTTCATGACATTTTTTTATGTCTTAACCCATTACATTCTGAGGCTGATTTTTTTAAAAACAAATTTGCTTATTGTCCTATGAAGGCTACATTATACATTTGGAGATAGATCAACCGTTTTTGTTCGAGGGTGGTGCCAGAATAGCTAAGCGCCTCAGGCGCCAAGCTATTCTGGCACCACCCTTGAACTATCATAGTCAAATTCATTTCAAGCAATGGGTGTAAAAGGATGAAAATGGTAAATGCAGGAACACGATTTTTACATTGTATCTTTTTTTTTTTTTTATTTTTAATCGTTGCTGGCATAGATGGTTCAACAAGAGGTAAAAAGGACATGCATCAGTGTTCTGGCAAGTCAACCAATGCCCAGTGACCAATAAGTCATCTGGCCCACACACAGCCATGCACAGGCAGGTGACTGCCCAAGGGCATTGTGCTTACTGAGTCTTTAAGTGCACTGGTGTGTGCCATAGGTAGATTAAGCATGTTGATAAGTCATGATTTTACCTGTGGATATTTAACCCCTTCACTGTTGAGAAAAATGAACACAATCTAACTGCAAGAGACATAGATCCTCACGAGCCCCTGCGACTATGGGGGCTTACAAGGATCTATGCCTCTTGGTGAGATCAATTATAGTCTTAA
The DNA here is from genome assembly GCA_036245525.1 of Semisulcospira habei. Taxonomy (NCBI): domain Eukaryota; kingdom Metazoa; phylum Mollusca; class Gastropoda; family Semisulcospiridae; genus Semisulcospira; species Semisulcospira habei. The sequence continues at coordinate 182,393,248 of BTPG01000005.1, read as the reverse complement.
GTCATGTTTCTTGGACGGTTTTGGCATTTAGTCATTGAATGAACAAAGATTTCAGAAACCAAAAAATGCTGGTATGGCGACAGGGAAGGGATTAAGTGGATCAGATGTTCTCTGGTCTGTGACTTTTTGCCTATTGTCCTGGGGCATTTTTAAAGATAAGCAGATACATGCATGAGCGAGCACACACACAACACATTTGTCATCCATCTAGTATGTCATACCTACTCAATATGACCACTCATCACAATATTTATGAAATGTACAAATGATCATAGCATGTGTCAGTGCTTTTTCTCATGAAGTGAATGGTAGTATGGATATATCTTAACTACCCAAATAGTTTCAGTGAACGAGTATCTGGTTCTTTTCTGTGTAGATTATAATTATGTTTTAGGTTAACATGATTTTACAGATTAACCCTTATTCGGAATACACCAATGTGTGAAATAAGTTTGACTAAAATAGTTCAAGGGTAGTGCCAGAATAGCTTGGCGCCTCCAGGCCATTAGTCTAATCCTTATTTGTAATTACTATAATGTAGCTTGCATATGGCAGCATACAAATTTGAAGCTTTTAGCGTCAGTATGATATCCAGGTTTAATAATAGTTTGCTGTCATGCTTGTTTATCATCAAATTACAAACTGACCACCGCTGACATACATTATAAATTCAGCATACATTGTCCATTGTTTAATGCAGGGCATAAATTCAGCACATTGTGTGCTTGCACACAACTGCCCATAGGTGTTATACAGTAATACTTTATGATCAGGCAAATACTGGATAGGTTCATTGTGTTTGAACTTTTTTATATCATAATAAATTTTCTGTTGAAGGTGCACTTAACTGGGTATTTTGTGGTGTTGTGTTTTTTTTGGGTGGGGGGGGTGAAACTTAGTTTGGCTGCTCATGCAGGAATCACCTCGTCGAAAAGCTTTATGCCTGTTATGGACAGGCATTGTGCATGGAGCCATGGGCTGTTTACAGTCAGTCTTGTATTTAGGCGAGGGGGGTATTCCAAAAGATTCCTATCATTTCGAGGATGTGTTGTATATAATAGAGGGAGCAAACGGCAAAACGCCAGCAAAGAGCTTAAATTGTAAGAGCTTCTGCACCCTGCAGGGTCTCGTGGAAATCTGTGCCTCTTGCAGACCGATCTGGCTAGTGGAGCAATTGTCAAGGGACATTACTTGACCTGGGGTGAGTGTGCACAAGCAAGCGTAAATCCTGCACAAGCCACTAAGCAAGGTGCTCTGCACCCTGCTTCACTAGTAGCTTGCGCAGGATTTAGCCCCAAGTCCCTACAGCAGGAGATTGATTGACCATGATAATTCAAGGGTAGTGCCAGATTAGCTTAGCGCCTGAAGGCACCAAGCTAATCTGGCACTACCCTTAAATTATCATGGTCAATCCATCACCTGCAACTGGTACATAGTCATTAGGCAACACCTCCAAAATTTGAGAAATGGGACCTTGTGGCTTAAAAGGTTAAGCTCACTCGTGCAACTGAGCCCAGACCCTTGGGAATAAATTCTACTTTCACATGAATACTTAACCATGTTCCCAATTTTAAGTCCCTTCTATTTATAGAAGGGACTTTTTAGAACGGGTCACGGTGGGGTGAATTTAATAGCATGTCCATGATGTCAAAGGCGGGTAGGCTAAACCTGTAACAATTGAAGTAACAAGATAAAAATTACGTCATGTCTAGTTACGCTAACCTTGCTGCTGAACGTCCATTTGGCGCGAAGCGCTGTATGTATTATGTATTATATGTATACATGTATGTGTGTGCGTATGTATACATGTAAACAAGAGAATCTCCGATATTTATGAACACACAAGCTTGAAACTTGGTGAAATACTTTCTTAAGTGAGTGGCTAAGAGAGCCTCCGAGCATATTGTAATTGAGTGTCTCATTGAAGACGTAAACAACCGTTTATAGGAAGTCAGTGGACCCAGAGTAGAGTCCGTAATTTTTGTCATATTGAACTTTTGCATAGCTAGTTTGGAGAAAGACATTAGATGAGTTCATTAGCCAGCTTTGTATCCTTTCAACTTCTTTAGTAAAAATTAATTCTTTTCAGAAAAGAATTAAAACAATTAAAAAAAAAAAAAAAAAACTTCACTTCTAGAGAAAGTCAGACAGTGGCGGTGACGTAAAAGAGGCAACTCCGTCCCCACACAGACACTGACATAATACTCTAAATATGATGTCATTCTCTCTCGCTTTCAGGGCTCTCTCTCTCTCTCTCACAGTCACTTAGTTAAACATGCACGCATCTCCAGGAGGAATAGATCCTCTATGCCTCTTGGAGATGTTTTGAGCGCGCACGCATGCACTAACACGCACACACACATCGACACGCTTTCAGACAAGCATGCAGGTGACTTGTGTACTTAGTATATCATTTAACTACCTGGTAAAGTCAAATTGCTTTCACACAAATTATAGCAAGACTGAAATTATACCGTGAAGTTCTAGTTTTGGCACAATTTTCTCAAGACTATGAAGCGAAAGTGAAACTCGTATCATGTAAAATATAAAATTACATAAAAACTATAACTTTCGTCATGACAAATGACGTTTGACATATCAATGACGCGTATGTCCTTTGCCCCTTATAGAACTCACTGATGCATTGGCAGATCTGTGAGACTTTTTCAATAGGACTGGAGATAATTCAACATAGGTCAAAGACAAAAGGTAGAGACCATTGACAGTGAGGATAGCTCTCATATAGAAGGGACTTTGTGTTCATCCCATCTTGTTATGTTTCAGAGAGTGAGCTCCATGACTAGTCAGTAGCTGTCCACAGCCAATCTTTGGGGGCCGAGAACATAATTTTCATCGGTGTCTGAGAAGGTGGAAACTGCCAGTGTAACTGAGCGCAGCCGTTATAATCCTGGAGTGATCTCTCACTTCAAGGGCTCTCCACACCTCTCATCTGGTGTTGCACTGGACGCCAACCATCACGGCCTGCCCTTGACCACTGTCAAAGCATTCGGGTGCAGGTGACCTCAGGAGCCGGTCGCCGTGACAGCGATTCAGGATGGGTAAGCAGAACAGCAAGCTGAAGCCAGAAGTATTGGAAGATCTTCGCAACAACACACAGTTCTCAGAGGAAGAGCTTCAGGAGTGGTATAAAGGTTTTCTCAAAGACTGCCCGAGCGGCAACCTCTCTGTGGATGAATTCAAAAAGATCTATGGGAACTTCTTTCCCTACGGTGACGCTTCCAAATTTGCTGAGCATGTGTTTCGTACATTTGACACTAATGGGGACGGGTCTATAGACTTCCGTGAGTTCATCTGTGCGCTGAGTGTGACATCACGAGGGAAGCTCGATCAGAAGTTGCGGTGGGCCTTCAGCATGTATGATTTGGATGGAAATGGATACATCTCACGGCAAGAGATGCTGGAAATAGTCACAGTAAGTATGGTGTAGATTGGTGCCGCCCTTTTGTCTGTAGAAAGCTTTCATTTGGCACGCTATAGCAAGAACTTAATCAATTATGATTTTTCAAGAGTTGTGGCAGAATTGCTTGGTACCTCAAGTTATTGTGGCACAACCCTTGAAGTATCATAGTTGTAGTAAATATGGCTTCAAAGGGCTAGTTTAGTTTGGCTCCACCATTTGATAATCGTGTAAGAAGCTTTCGTTTGGTAGATTACAGCTTACCGATCGGCCATGATAGTTCATGGGTGATACCAGAATAGCTTGGCAACTCTTGACACCAACCTAGTCTGGCACCACCCTTGAACTATTAATACAGGTTGAATTGTTAATGTAAGTCAGACTTCAGAGGACAGATTTAAAAGTTGGGAATTTTGACCATTTGATTAAGCAGTTCTAGTGCTAGTACTAGTGCTGCAGTAGTGGTAGACTGTACAGCTACGCTTGGTGTAGGCTGGCTCCACCCTTTTTTCGTAGTTTAAGAAGCTCTTACTTTAGTCAGCTCTGACACGCAGCGAGATATTGATTGACGGTGATAGTTCAATGGTGATGCCAGAATCACTTGGCATCTAGAGTAGATTGTCTCCACCCTTTCTTTGTAACCAGTATGAGAAGCTTTCACATCATGTTTGACCCATGCACTAGTGCGAGCGGTAATCTCTGTGTGGATGAATTCAAAAATATCTATGAGAACTTCTTTCCCCTACTTAACCCTGACATGAACATGAAGATTTGGATTAACCTTTGCGTGTCCATATCGGTTTTTGTTGCGATTATTCCTGTAGGGATCATCGCGACAAAAACCGATACGGACACGCAAAGGCTAACCATAATTGTTCAAGGTTAGGGCCAGAATAGGCTAGCACCTTTGGGTGCCAAGCGATTCAGTATTCCGGCACTACCCACGGTCAATTATGGTTGACACATCTCATGATCTGTCTTCAGAGGACAATTTCAAAATCTGGCTAGTTGCATATAAGCTCTAGATGTGCCAAGCTATTTTGGCACCACCCTGAAACTGTTAGTTGTCACGGTGGGTCCTGTTGAATGTCAGGGCTGAACAGGTTATGCAGGGAAGAAAGTTTAGACTTACGGGCCGCAATACAGCAATGGTTTCTCTGATTATTCCTTGGGGCTTGCGTTGGCTGTCACAGGCTACAGTATTGATCACAGCCATTCTCAAGACTAGAGCTATAAGCAACCCTTGGCTGAACACTCCTTCCTTCATCTAAGAAACAGATTTGTTTGTGTTAGTTTGGCTAGCAAGAGACTTAGATCTCCTAAAGAGACCCCGCTGCGCGCAGGGGTTCACGAGGATCTTTGCCTCTTGCCAGATAAAGTAGATGAATGTGGCCCTCCGCCCACGTTTACAGCCATTATCATGTGGACAGTAATCGCTGCTCAACAGGTTCATGTGGTGCAGCTCTCTTCCCTCTGCCTCCTCCTCCCTCATCTTTGTGTGTGTCTTCTAATTCTAAATTACATATTTCTGTCCGCCTGTATATTTGCTGCTTAGCACCTTTATTACCACGATAATTCAAGGGTGGTGCTGTCAGAAGAGCATGGCACCTCTAAATTATTCTAGCTTAACCTTTGAACCATCTTTGTCAGTCTGTCTGACTTTGTAGTATTGAGGGCTGAGTAGGTCATAAGCTGATTTTTTTTAAATTGCTTATTGTCCTAATACTTAGAACTATAAAGTCTACAATTCAAATTAGGAGATTGATCGCCCACTTTAGTTCACCTTCAAGGGTCAAGGGTAGTGCCAGAATAGCTTGTTGCTTTAGGCTGTTAATCCTGGAACTATCATAGTCAGCCTTATTTTAAGCAGTAGTGTATCAGGATATAAAAGGGTTAGAAAAAAGAAAAAAAATGTTCACAGGTTTTCTAGATCTGATAATGATACGGCATTTGATCTTGAAGTTGATTTCATGTGCAAGCCAAGGGCAGTAACTGAGATTTCAGTGTGCTGTTTAAACTAGAAATTAGGATTAATTGTCACAGTATATGTCAGTCTTCCTATTTCCATAGAACTTAACTCGCTTGTGCATGCAGCCACCTGTACTGTTATCAGTAGAGGTGGCTGCATGCATGAGGGTGTTAACCCTTTTAGCCCCGGATCCCTACAGCAGGAGATGGCTTGACTGTGATAATTTAAGGTTAGTGCCAGATTAGCTTGGTGCCTGAAGGCGCCAAGCTAATCTGGAACTACCCTTGAATTATCATGGTCAAGCCATCTCCTGCAACTGGTACATAGTCATTAGGCAACACCACCGAATTTGAGAAGTGAGACTTTGGGGCTAAAAGGATTAAGCTGTGATTGATTGGGGTGTATGCAGTCTGTAGTTTACTAGTTAGAAAATGATTTGTTTATAGGATTACCTTTAAATTGTTTAACCTTTTGCCACCGTAGTCTGCCAGCTAGATTTTTTCCTGCTACCGTAGTAATTTTGACAAATTTCATTGGCCTTGTCTGTTGTAAAAATCTTATCATACCCCAACATATTTGGTATCAGTGGAAAAAGCAATTCAAGGTGAACTCATAGACACTATGCTGAAGAAAATATTTTGTGATGTTAAGATTTTACAGGTGTATAAAGAAGTTGGGGTAAGAAGCCAAAAATTAAAAACAGTTTCACACTGGGTTCTGAAACTGAACATGGGTGTATTATTTAGCCAGAGTGTGAAAATTACAACTCGCCTAGCATTCCAGAGACATATTCTAGTGTGTCACCAGTAAATAATCCAGAAAGAAAGGCACAACAGAAAAGTTTCTTCACACATAAAAGTTTTTACACCAAAATCCGCCATTTTTTTTTTTTTTTTTTTGCACATGGGGACGTTTTGTATTAGAGCTTCTGATTCGTTGGTTTCAGCCCATACAAACAAGAAAAGTCACTGTACAAGTAAAGAAATGAGTGCTTGACATATTATAGTAGATTGCTTCCCTTGGACCATACTGCCGGTATTGGCAATGGGAAACTAGGCCAGCGCACATATGTGTGCGTCCCATCGGCAACGGAGCTTTGCTTGGGGCACACATATGTGTGTTCCGTCGTCAAAAGGTTAACTACTTTAACTTGTAAAATTGGTTTGTTAATGAGTATTACGCATCAGCTACTTGTTATCGGTTAATAAATTAACATTAACAATAACAAGTATGGGAACTGTGAGCATCTTATCAGTTGTTATGAAGAACATTACATTAACAAGTATTGGAACTGTGAGCATCTTATTGGTTGTTACGAAGAACATTACATTAACAAGTATTGGAACTGTGAGCATCTTATCAGTTGTTATGAAGAACATTACATTAACAAGTATTGGAACTGTGAGCTTCTTAGGAAGCTGTGGGCTGTGAGGCATCTTCTCAAGGGGAGGGGAAAACGCAGTAATGAGCACCTTTTTTCAGCACCCAGTTTATGCCCTCAGGCATCTGAAGCCTTCTTGGAAAGGGGAGACGCCCTAATTAAATTTTTATAAAATAAAATAAAATGTGACCTTTCCAAATAAATCAATCATTCTGTGGGAGCCTGCCGTTTTCACTGTTAGGGCCAAGTTGGAATGAACAGACATGTATGATGTTAGGGGCTCTCCGTGCTGGCCGCAGGGCTCTTGAGATTGTGAAACTCTTTGGTCGTAACCCTTTGGCTGTCGGTAAGGGGGGAGGGGGGGGGGGGGGGGGTGTTCTGTTGTTGTGATGATAAGTGGAGGAATCGTTGACAAAAACTTTTTGTTGTTGTGATGATTAGTGAAGGAATCATTGTGACAAAAACCGCTACTGACAGCCAAAGGGTTAAAATATTTAGCTCTAAGGAGAAAATGCTCAAGTTCAGGAGTTGTCCTCTCAGTCTCAAAGATGCATGAATAGGTCACAGATTTCGATAGAATTGTGCTGCCGCTATTCTGTATGACCGGTCGTTGACGTACTACCACAAAATACCTGAATCAAGCACAACACTAGCAGTAACTATTGTCAGAACAGAATGGCTTTAATAACCCATTTAACCCCGTGGCCACATTTCCACATTTTGGCGGTGTCATCCAGTGACTATGTGCCAGTTAGTTACAGGAGATGGATTGACCATGATAATTTAAGGGTACCTAGCTAATCAGACACTCCCTTGAATTATCATGGCCTATCCCTCTACTGCTGTCTGGACTAGATAGAGGGGATCCTGTCTTTGCCTGATTATATGGCATAATGAAACTTGTTTTGTAACGGAGTTGTTTGCACTCATATTAACCCTTTTACTTTTAGCCCCAAGGTCCCATTTCTCAAATTTTGCAGATATTGTCTAACGTTGCAGGGGATGGATTGACCATGATAATTCAAAGGTCTGCTTGGCGCTGTCAGGTGCCAAGCTGATCTGGCACTACCTTTGAATTATCATGGTCAATCCATCTTCTGCTGTCGGGACTCAGGGCTAAATGGGTTAAAAAGTTACATCATTAGCACAATAGCAGCATTTGTCAGGTTCCAAGAAATGTTCTAAAAGTTAAAAACAGAAGGTGAAACCTGACAAATGAAAGGACAAGGTGCTCTTGTTCTGCATTTGATTTTGTTTCAGGCTGAAATGGTGGGCCTTGGTGCCTGTTGCTTTCCAGCACAAACTCCATTATTATGATTATCCTTGTAACTGACATTAACCACCATTTGTTAATACCATTTGTCGTTCATAGTAGTACACGATGTAATTTGATGTTATATTTGATATTATGTTTTATGTGATGTGTAACTGTAATGTGGTATTTATGTCTTATTCAAGTTATTGTACACGATAGTTTATGTGTATTAAAACTGTTGCGTGTATTGTTAATTCAACCTTTTTTATGCTCCAATGAGCTAGTACAGGACAATCCCTTTAGGGATGATACATGTGTCTTGAATCTAAATTTGTTGCTGTGTTTTGTTTTGATTGTAATGCACATATCTGTTATTTTATGCATGATTCGATAAATTAACAGCATTTCATCCTTTTGTTTAACTGATTTTCTTTTTCTTAATGCTTAGTTCTGTTTTGTGTTCCTTAGGTTTCTATAACTTGTTTAATTTCTGATGCTAAGTTGTGTTGTTTGCTTCCAGGCAATCTACAAGATGGTTGGCACAGTCATGAAGATGCCTGAAGACGAATCGACACCGGAAAAGCGAACAGACAAGATTTTCCGTCAGATGGACAAGAACCTGGATGGCAAGCTGTCACTGGAGGAGTTTATCGAAGGCGCCATGAACGACCCTTCCATCGTACGACTTCTGCAGTGCGACCCCCAGTCCAGTCAGAGTTGAGGCCTGGACACTTCGCCCATCTTGTCATGAAACACCTCTATAACCATTTGGCAGTCGGTAGCGCTTGTTCTCGAGCGATTTCTGCAGGAATCGCCTCGACAAAAAGCGGTACCGACAGTGAAAGGGTTAACTGTTTCCTTGTCCTGTGCCCCCCCACCAGTTGGGCACGCTGTTCGCGAGTTAAGAGTTGGTGCTTGGCCAATTCTCCCATCTTGTCATGAAACACCTCTATAATCTAAGCCCCTTGTGCACGCAGCCACCAGTACCAGTGGCTGCATACACAAGGGAGTTGGTGGTAACTATTTCCTTGTCTTGTGCCCTCAGCAGTAGGGCACATTGTTTGCGAGTGAAGGGTTGAGGTCTGGTCACATCTGTCATCTTTTCATGAAGCACCTCGCCTCCAATTCAAAGCATGAGCGTCAGACGTCTCCCGATCCTGTGCTCCTCTGGTGTGTGGCACACGTTTTCAGGTCAGAGTGGAAGCCTGGCTGATTCTCCCATCTTTTCAAAACGCACCTCACCTCCATCCCAAAGCATCAACGTCTGAACGTCTCCTTACTTGTGCCCCATGAGTATGTGGCACGCTGCCTGAAAGTGCTAGTCAGAGTAGAGGTCCCAATGTTCCCCTCTCTCCACATTTTGAACAATAGAACGCTGGAATGTAACCCTGCCAACTCAAACTAGTCCAAGGCGTGGCTACAGTCGCCAACTTGTCATTAAGAGTTATGCGTCTTACCCAGCATAATAACATCAATTTGGGGAAGGGTTGGAGTCGACCTTAGCCAGCAAGAGGTGTAGGTTCAGATATTAGCAAGGGGCACAGATCCTCATGAGCCCCTGCGTCTGCAGGGGCTCATGAGGATCTGTGCCCCTTTCTGGTGGAATGGACATGCTGGTGTACTGGCAAACCCTAATGAATCGATCCCTGTACCCTGTCGTCCTAGCCTCCCATATGACGTGCCAATTTTGACCACACATTTTCTTACTTTCGAGTGTGACCCTGATCAACAAGAATGCGTGTGTTGTGCCTGTTTCTGAGCACTCCACCCCACCCTCTTCTCGTTCACCACCCCAACCCCCTGTCCCGCAACTTATTTCTGTCGTGCAGACTGATACCTCACTGGGGATCAGCAGCTGTCAGATGGACGTGACATTCATTCACTGATTTCTCATCAATCCTCATATCATTTTGGCCGTGGAGTATGTTATGCACGTGTCCACTGCGGATCATTTTGGCATCGGAGTAAGCTCGCTGCCACTTTGTCATCTTCAGATCATTTGGCCACAGAGTACCGTGTGCGCACTGACTGGATGGGAAACCTTGTAGAATCGGTTCCAGCGTCTTTTTGTGTATTTTTCTCTTTTCAGCTGGATTATATGAACATGTACATGGAGATATATATCAGCAGGATTTGTGCCAGGGACTGGAGAACACTTTGGTGTTTCTGTGTGCCATTTGTGGAGTGGCTGACCACATGCATGACTACAGGATGAGAAATTGTCACTATTCTGTTAACCTTTTATCTGGTAGTGACTAGGGGCATCATGGATTCACTGATGGATTTAACCCCACCAGGCTCAAAGATCAGAATCAGGCCAGCAAGAGGTAGAGATCCTCATGAGTCCCCGCAGATGCGCTAACTTAACGCAGATGCACTAACTTTCCGCAGATGCACTAACTTATCGCAGATGCGGGGGCTCGTGAGGATCTCTACCTCTTGCATTTGGTGTCGTTTGCTGTGTCCCAGTAGCAAAGGTGTTGGGTGCTAGCAGCCTCTTTCCACTGCACACGATGTGTGTGGGCGGATCTGAAATTTTGCACCTCACAGCCCTCGAGCCATAAGGTACAAAATCACAGGCCAGCACTCAGTACCTCGGATCATTTTTCTTTAAAAAAAAAAACGAATGGCAGATTCCTGAACATTCCATATATGTCAGACATGCATGAGCGAACTTCTTGAGCAAAGTACTGGTCCGCTGCACAAGTGCTTACTGTGTTTCATCCCATCCTCACTAGATGATGACTGTGAAGTCTTGTATTTTTCATTACCATCTTGTTAACCCCGTCGTGCACGCAGGCATTGGTACTGTAAACGGTAGCATTAGCTGCATGCACTGGGGGCGGTTAATCATTTTCTCAATATTCGTGTTGTTTGGCATTGCAGTTTCATCGTTATTTGTCAACTTTTCAAATGCAAAAGTTTGTGCAAAAATGAATGATTTTTTTAATAGAGAAAATTTCTCGTTTTCATGCTATATGTACTGTAATTTTCTCTGCTTGTGTGCACAGCTGCAACACCTTGTTTGTATCATGAAAATGGTTATCCACTATGATTCAATTTGGATTGTTCCATTTGTGAAAAAGTTTTCAGTGATGTTGGTCTGTAGTGATTTTATTTTGAAAATTCTTTGGTCAATATCAGTTTAGAATGTGAAAGGTTTTCTGCACTGCTCAGTAGTAAGTTCTTGATTTTGTTTAACCCAATTTTAATTCTATTTGTTTTTACCCCAATGAAAACTCTAGAGGAGCCAAGCTTTTCTGGCACCACCCTGAAACTGTCTTGTTATAGTGTGTTGGAGCTGGTTGTTTCCCTCGATTTACTACCGCTGAAAATGGTAGCGAATTGAGAGAGGCAGCCAAGGTAGACTGAATAGGTTAGGGGGAATGGATCTAGAACTGTCTTTCTCTAAGATGTCAGTAAATGTACTGCTTACCTTACAATTTCTCCCCCCCCCCCCCAACCCCCCACCCCTCACCCCACCCTGGGGGGGGGGGCCTCCCCCCCGCCCCCCCCCCCCCCCACACACACACACACACACACACTTCTCAGTCCTCCTTTTTTTTTCCTTCCCTGCTGCTTGACACCATGTCATCTTTGTGATTTGTCTGTGACCACAAGCTGAGCTGTGATTGCACCTAATCATCAGGGCATAATTGCTGTCTTTTTCCATGCAGTTCCACCACCCAGCATCTGCCTTTTGTCTGCAAGAAGCATAGATCTACCCTTTGCCAAGCAAGGAACCATAACTGTGTTGTTTTTGCTGGCAAGGTGTACTCGGTCTGTATCACCACTTGCACTAGCACAGTAAACCCAGGTTTGCAAGAGGCGTTCTGCCCCAAGGCAAATGACAAGTCCATTTTCTTGAAAAGCAAGATTCTCATTCCATTACAGTGAATGTCTCGCTTTTCACGAAAATAGACTTGCTATCTTTTGCCTTCCTTGGGCAGAATCAGTATTGATCCTCATCAGTTGCAGCATTAACCCTTTTAGCCCCAGATCCCTACAGCAGGAAATGGCTTGACCACGATAATTCAAGGGTAGCGCCAGATTAGCTTGGCGCCTTCAGGTGCCAAGCTAATCTGGCACTACCCTTGAATGGTCATGGTCAAGCCATCTCCTGCAAATGGTACATAGTCGTTAGGCAACACCTCCACAATTTGAGAAATGGGAGCTTGGGGCTGAAAGGTTTAAGCCCTTTCTTTTTGTAAGAGGCACAGATGCTTATAGGTATCTAGGCCACTTGCTGGTAAAGGATATGGTATACCCTGATGTCTAAGATTTAGTAATTCAAATGGAGGAGATTATAAAAGGTTGGATTTCGAACTGCACCAAAATGACAGAATTGTTAGGTTTGAGTCGGCAGCACAGCATGCATGTGTCTTAGGTTTTGTTTTGTGTGTGTGGTTGTTTATTTGTGCGTTTTTTGTTTTGTTGGGATTTTTTGGGGAGGGGGTTTCTTTCCCAGTGAGAGTACCAACAAAGCTGAAATACCATAAACTGTTTAGAGCAAAATAAACCCAAAACACAAGAGAGGGAAGAAACCTGTTGTAGATATGTGCATATATCAATATAACATCCAGTTTAAGTTGGCATTGTCAGCAGCATTGGCAATGAGTGTATTTTCACTATTTAATCGCTTTCAATGCCACCGCTAGATTTCATCATACAGTATTTCATATCTGCAATTCATTGTGTGGCCCCATACCCCACCTTCACCCCTACCCCTACCCCTATCCTTTCCTTGAAATCGATTAATCCTTGGCCGTCAGTAGTGACTTGTCAATGTGATTCCTGCAGGAATCATCATACCAAAAGTCACTGCTGACAGCCGAAGGGTTATCATATCTGTAAATTTGATGTATGTGAACTGTTAAGTCTGAAGTCTCATGCAAAAACTTACATTTGTGATTAACGATATGACGAACTTAGATCTCTGTTTATTTTGCCAGAGGTAGACTGTCAGCTTTACAATCATAACAGTTGCCTACCAGATATAACATTTGTTTGTTCACAAGTTCAAGTGGATGCCAGCAGGCAAAATCCAGAAAGCATCACTTTTTCAAGAGGCCTAGATCCTCATGAGCCCGCACAGTGTGTGCGGGCTCATGAAGATCCAGACCTCTTTCTGGACCAGTTTAAATCTGTTCCAAACGCAGGGACTCATCAGATGGTTAGTCTGTTTTAGGCAGTTGTCGGAAAAGAGCTTTTCATTTTTGTTTCACTGTATGTTTTTTTGGGTATGGAACATGGAGAGAGTTGTTTATCATTCTGTTTCTGGCTTTATTCTATCTCATGTTGTCTATGGAGTGGATGTTTAGATTGTGTGGAAAGTAGACAAGATTATGTGTGTAATATTATCATTTTTTATATAATTATTTTTCTGATGTTTTTTTTTTTTATTCCCTATAAAAAATTTCAAGTATTTGCCTGTAGTGTGCAGATTTTGTTATTATTATTATTTTTTAATGTGACACAGACAGATATATCGAAGAAAATAGATATTGCATTTATTTACCATAATTTTTTGCGTGCTTTAGAATGTCATGACAAAGCATTCACACAGATTTCCCTTTTGTTGTGGTTTCTAGTTCTATCAAGGAAAATAGAATCAGGCATCATCTTTGTTTTCCATCAGGTTTCTGTCATAAAACTTTAATTTGCAACAGGCAATTCAAAGACTGGCTTGAACTGGTTCAATTTCCTTGCAAACTGTTGTTGATTCAGTATTTATTAGATTAGCATATTAACCTATTTTGCCCCAAGGCTGCACTTCACAAATTAGGAGTGCCAATAACGACCATGTATCAGTTGCAGGAGATGTGATGGATCGACCATGATAATTCACGGGTAGTGCCAGATCAGCTTGGCACCTGATGGTGCCAAGCTAATTTTGCACTACCCTTGAATTATCATGGTCCTTCCAAGGTGTGTTGGAGCTAAGTGGGTTAATAATACCGAATGATAGATGAGTGTGAGAATTTTGGATTTCCCTATGCGTGTTAACCACAACTGGAGTAATTTGCCTCGTTCATAGTTGAATACATTTCTGTGTGTTTATAAATATAATTGTGTTTTATGCATAACATATTGCTCCTTTGAATGACGTGTGTGCTGGCCAGTAATTGTGGGTCTTACGACCAAGTGGTAAGGCCTAAAATTACATACCTGGGGTCAGTTGCATTAGCGACCTTGCACCTGCGCCAGCTACTAAGCAAGGTGCTCCACTATAGTGGAGCTTCTAGCATAGTGGCTGGCGCAGGACTAAGCTCATCCATGGAACTGGCCCTGATGCACTTATCTTTTTCATGGTCATTGACTGCACTTTCATCAGTCTCACACTTTGTTTTCTCCGATACAATGTGCTTTGACAACATTACTTTTGGTATTGTCGGCAAGAGTTTCCAAATTTGTGTACTCAGTCTGTGATTTTTTTACCTTGCGGCATAGCGCCTTAAGGTTCAGAATTGCAGACAAGGGCACATTTCAATTATTTCACTTACAGCGAGTCAAATATTGTATCCCAGGTTCAGACTGTTAGCATTGTACCATACTGACAAATTTCAATCACTTGCAAAGTGAAAGTATTTATGAAAGTTCTACCTTTGACCTGTAAAAATGGGAGATACATTTTCTGTTATAATATTTTGATTCCAAGCTTATAATTATAGAGTGGCTGTGTACATTTTCTATTTTTTGTGTATGTTGGAGTTGAAATCTGTTATTACCCGGCCGTTTCTCTGTTTATCCGCACACTGTTCCTGTGTAGAGAAATAAAAGATTTAAGTTTGAAAGTTGTGGACCCTGATATGAGTTGTCTTTTCTTGAGAACAGTAGCGAACTAACCCCATGTGTGCCAGCATATTAGACCGCATGGTGATAATACATTCAGTATTCTGTTTAGTTTTTTTTCACAAGCAGCGCAGGCACATCCTGAGAAAGTCTTGTTGCTGTCAGGACGTTAACCCTTTTAGCCCCAAGGTCCCATTTCTCAAATTTTGGAAGTGTTGCCTAATGACTATGTACCAGTTGCAGGAGACAGCTTGACCACGATAATTCAAGGGCAGTGCCAGATTAGCTTGGCGTCTGAAGGTGCCAAGCTAATCTGGCACTACCCTTGGATTATCACGGTCAATCCATCTCCTGCTATAGTGACTTGGGGCAAAAAGGGTTAAGCAGTGTACCACCAACCAATCTGTGCCAGCAGCAAGATCCTGTGTCTTTGAAACTCTGGCAGGTGCACCCACTATGGTTGTCATCCTCGAGTCGCTGCGCCGTGAATCAAGGGAGAGAACCAATGTTGGCCACACCTTGTCGGTCTGAAACACCTCAACCTGAATGATGCCAGCCAGAGACATAGATCCTGATCAGGCCCCCACGTCTGCGGGGGACTCGCAAAGGGCACTGGTCGCTCTCTCTAGGTCTTTGAGGGTTTCATTCAGACCAGCCTCACTAACTCTTCTAGGCCCGTGTTCCTACAGCAGGAGCTGGATTGACCATGATAATTCAAGGATAGTGCCAGATTAGCTTGGCGCCTGTGAAGGCGCCAAGCTAATCTGGCACTACCCTTGAATTATCATGGTCAGTCCAGCTCCTGCCACTGGTATATAGTCATTAGGCAACACCTTCAGAATTTGCGAAATGGGACCTTGGGACTAAAAGGGTTCAACGACGAAGCAAGAAAGGCTGTCCTGTTGATTCATTGTATAGCAGGAACAGCAGAACCTATTCTAGCAGCCGCTCTATGAGAGAGCACCTGGCGTTTATGACAATCATTTAGGTGGCCACCTAAATATCGGTCTTTCACCCACTACATCCTGGGGCTGATTTTTGTAAAATTTGCTTATTGTCCTATGAAGGCTACATTACAGATTAGGAGACAGATCAACTGTTTTAGTTCAAGGGTGGTGCCAGGTGACCCTTGTGCCCTTCAAGACTTCACCAGAGAGAGCACCTGTGTCTGAAGACCACTTTTTCTGGCAAAAATAAAGATGCAACCTGAAAACGGGTTTTACTGTAAAATAGTCGTCCCTTTTTGCAAAATAGCCATACTTGGTGTGAACACAATGCTCATTATTTGCTTTAAAATAACATTGGCATTGCTCAAACCACTAATGAATCCTAGAGGTAAAAAAAATTGGAGTTCGATTACCTCGAAGCCAGTTGCAAGGAAAGACAACTTTGAAGCTAATTCAAGGAAAGACAACTTGATATCCCAAATTCAGCTCAAGACATCTTTGAAACTGTATTGTAAGGAAGACAACTTTGAAGCCAAATTAAGGAAAGGTAACTCATGTGGGTGCCAACGCCTATAAACCTTTGACCAGCTGGAGAGAACAAGATGTACATGATGTCTGAATCTGAGCTTTATCTAACTTTTGCACACTTGCTATTTTACTGGTATCAGAATAAAGTTTCTGTTTGTAATCTCACTTGCTCTTTTTATTGCTGCTGTCGGGAGGTTTAACCTTTTTAGCCCCGGATCCCTACAGCAGTAGATAGCTTGACCATGATAATTAAAGGGTGGTGTCAGATTAGCTTGGCGCCTTCAGGCACCAAGCTAATCTGGCACTACCCTTGAATTATCATGGTCCATCCATCTCCTGCAACTGGCACATAGTTGTTAGGCAACACCTCCAAAATTGGAGAAATGGGACCTTGGGGCTAAAAGGGTTAAGCAGAATATAAACAAAGCTTTCTGTCTGTCTGTCTGCACAATATCTGTCTTGCTATCTACCTTCTGTCTACCCCACCCGGGTCTGCCCTGGGGGACTTGGGTGGGGTTAGGTATTTTTTAGTTCCCAGGGTCACCCTGGTCAGCCCCACAGGGTGGGTTTTTCTCTCTATTCTGGGGCATGTGTTTCTGTCTACCCTTTGTCCATTCACCTGTATTTGCCTTTTTAAAACTCCCTACTGTCTGCACTGCCTGTAGCTCTTGATGTTGGATGTGTGTTGCTAGATGGTCTTAGCTTTATTTAGGCCCCATGTGTTAGGTTTATTTAACGTATTTGACTGTCTGGCGACATACATTCAATGTTCTGTTTTTTTGTTTGTTTTTTTCACAAACAGTGCAGGCACGTCCTGAGAAAGCCTTGTTGCTGTCGGGACGTTAAGCAATGTACAATCAATACCTTCTGTCTACTCATTGTCTATCTTCTGTCGGTCAGTCTGTCATCTACCAGTCTACATGTCAGTCAGTGTCTCTTTTTCCGTTCATCTGACCATCCAGATGTTTGGTTTTTGGGCTCACGTGCGAAGCAAAAGTGAATGTGTTCTGGTCTAGTGGTCGTTCGTCTGTCGTAAAAACTTTAACGTTGGCGCTTTCTCGGAGACTGTTCAAGCCACAGTCTTCAAACTTGCCCCAAAGATAATTTGTGGCAAAACCTTTCCTAACATACCAATTTCAGTGACCTCTCACAAAGGTCAAGGTCACAGTGGATCAGGAAATGTATCAAAAATAGCTATTTTTAGACATAATTTATTTTTTCTCAAATACTATTCACAACTTCAAACCAAAACTTGATACAAAGATACCTGATGGTAATATCTGTATACGCACACTAATTTGGAAAGGTCAAGGGTCACAAGAGCTCAAGAAATAGGTCCAAAATCGCCATATTTTGACAAAAGGTTTTTTTTCTCAAATACTATTCACAACTTCAAACTCAAACTTGCTACAGAGATACCTGATGGTAAGACCTATCTATGCATACTAATTTGGATGACTCCTCGGAAAGGTCAAGGATTACAAGAACTCAGGAAATAGGTAAAAATATAGCCATATTTTGACAATAAATGTATTTTTTCAATTACTATTCACAACACCAAACCCAAACTTGCTACAGAGATACCTGATGGTAAGACCTATCTATGCATACTAATTTGGATGACCCCTCAGAAAGGTCAAGGGTCACGAGAGGTTGACAAATGTGTATAAAATGCCAATAATTGTAGTTATTATCAACATATCTGCAAACTTTTCAGGCAAATTTGGCACAAAGGTAGCTGATGGTAAGATCTTTTTATGTATCCTAATTTGGTCGACTCATTGCAAAGGTCAAGGGTCACGGGGGTTTTACAGATGTGTGAAAACTGATTATATTTGGTGAAAACGAATTTTGTTAGTGCAGAAGCCATCCCTTTACTGATTGTCAGACGTGTGGATCGGTCATACACGTGAGCCATAATGGCTTTGCCTTTCTTGTTTTAATATTTATTTATGGCACTGTCCATCCTATTTACTCATTCACTCATTCAGTGTGTGTGTGCTTCACTTGTGATGCCTATCTCGAAAGTGGACCGGTTGGTTGGTTAGTTTGGGTGCTACGTGGTAGTCGTAGTCGTAGTATGATACAATCACACGCACGCACACCAGACGCACGCACGTAGGGTTTTGTAAAGAAACTTCACTCAGCTGCAACTCGTCACACGTGGCACAAGATTGTAGACCACAATGGAGTAACAGTTCCAACCATATTTATTGCAGCGATGCGATCTCCACACAATGCATTCACAAATGCACCAACACTGATACACTGTCTCTACAATGCATCAACGCTTTTGACACACTGCGTCTCTCATACAATGTACACACATACTTCCTAACACGGTCTTTTATACTATTACAAATTTCCAGAACAATCCAGCAAATTCTCACAACACAACCAATCACAACAAAACAAACAAACCGTAACCAAAACTATTCATGAAAAAACACTCTAGACGTTACTACAAATTTCCACTATCTAAGCGCATTTCCGATACAATGTTACGAAATGTTGCCGACAACTTTGACTTCATTATATGAGGTCACTAGAAAAATCGCGACCCTGCTCGAACTTTCCAGTCTAATCGTAGCGAAACTACGCGTCACAACAAAAATCGATCGCAATTCTCCGTGCAAAAGAAAATGAATCCTACTGAAAAGGTACGTAATTCTTATCCAAAATAACTCAAATGAACATCGGTTCACTCCTATGATTAATAAAATAATAATAATAATTACGGTATTTATAATGCGCTTATTTTATAAAAACATTATAACTCTAAGCGCGCACTCACAACTCGCGCACGCATGCGCATGCTTTAGACAATGACTCACGTACCACAAATGGTGAAATACATTACGACGGTCAGCTTGGGATGGGGAGTGTGGTGATATAGTGCTAAAACTGTTGACTGAAAGAGGTGAGTTTTGAGGGCGGACTGGAAGGAGGAGAGAGAGTGCCATGCATGTGTTTCTGACGGAGAGAGAGTGGGAGAGTGTTCCAGGTGGATGGACCGTAGACGGAGAAGGAGCGGGGGCCGAAAGTGTTGAGTTTGGTGCGAGGGATGTGGAGGCGGAGAGGGTCTGAGGCGGAGCGGAGGGAGCGGGAAGGTGTGTAACACACGCATGTTCTCAAAGAATAACACGACCACACACGTAACATCGGGGTTTAATCCCTTCACTGCCGAGAAAAAAAGTGAACATGATCTTACGGTAAGAGACATAGATGATCGTGAGCCCTCGCGACTGCGGGGGCTCATGGCTATGCCTCTTGCTGAAACTAATTTGTATCCATGTTTCTTGGACTTTGTTGGCTCTTGGTCTTTGAATGAACCAAGGTTTCAGCAACAAAAATATACGTACAGTGGCAGGGACGGAAGGGGTTCAACGTACACGGCCCCGGAGTGATAATGGACAGCCCTACCGGGCGGGTTATGACCCAGAGGGGTTGGGACAGATATTGTCTATGGACTACGACCTGAACACTGATCATTTCAGGCGCACTGCTACTGTCCCACTTTGGACCTTTCAAAAGATATGCTGCAGAACAAGCGCGTCTTTTTTAGCCTGAAACTCTCTCTCTCTCTCTCTCTCTCTCTCTCTCTCTCTCTCTCTCTCTCTCTCTCTCTCTCTCTCTCTCTCTCTCTCTCTCTCTCTCTCTCTTTGTGTGTGTGGGTGTGTGTGTGCGTGCGTGGTGCGTTCGTGCGTATGTGTGGATTTTTTTAAATTTCCCCCCTGTAGTATGTATCAAGGACAAGAATGAAAAAAGGTCTGCGCACCTATTATTTTATCCTTGGAAAATCAAGTTTCATTTCAAATAATAAAGTTTCATCTCTCTCTCTCTCTCTCTCTCTCTCTCTCTCTCTCTCTCTCTCTCTCTCTCTCTCTCTCTCTCTCTCTCTCTCTCTCTCTCTCTCTCTCTCTCTCGCCATTTTCGTCATTGTCACAAAGATGGGCGGCCTCAAAAACCGTCGCTTTGTAATCGGATTTCAACGTCCTAAATTCTCTTCCCTGTCTCTCGGCTACTTGGACGGAAAACTAGACATAAACCCATAAGGCAAAACACGGTGAAATGACTAGGGGAAAAAAATCTTCAAAGTCCGCAACTGAACCCTATCTATCTGATGTAGGAACACACCCGTCTGTTTGCAATATGCATAGATTCTCGAGAGCGCTTCGTAGACTTCAAAAGTTCAAGGTGATAATCTTGTAACCTGTTTTTAGTATCCCGGATGCACTAAAGGAGATGGATCGACCATGATAATTCAAGGGTGGTGCCAGATTAGCTTGGCGCCTGATGGCGCCAAGCTAATCTGGCACTACCCTTGAATTATCATGATCGATCCATCACCATGAACTGGTACTTTGTTGTTAAGTGGCACCTATACAATTTGGGAAATACGGCCGGTTAAATGCCTTCCCAGCCAAACGACGAATTATCTTTTTTTCAGCCACCACCCTGCACCGACTGAAAACTATAGAACAGTTCTGTGTGAGAGTTCTGTGTTCTGTGGATTTACATGGAGCGAGGAAAAGGCATAGACCCTCATGAGCCCCCGCATTTGCGGGGGCTCATGAGGATCTATGCCTCTTGCAGTGGTGTGGTTTTCACTGTCCCCGCAAAGAATCAGTCATTTAATATCTGATCAGTGCGACCTTCCTGAGGTGTTCAATCCCTTTATTTGTAGATTCGTGTGAGGTTCGGTGCATCTTCTTTTATCGAGTCAGTGCGAGAATCAACTCTGAAGTCTCCAGCTAGTACATAGGATCTTTTGTTTCTGTGTGTTCTAAAGCTCTTGAGCATCAATGTCTCGAGCTAGTAAACTGACAATTTTAGTTCTCTGTTCCGCACTCACAGACTGACATTTCTAGTTCTCTAATCCGCATTCAACTCAAAGAAGACATTTTGACTTTCAATGTCGAGAACTTTTTACGACACAGGCATGGACGGATCTTTGAGTAATAGGTCACCTCTTAACCCCATTACATCCTGTGGGTGCACTTTTTCAAATTTGGTATTGTCCGGTGGATACTACATTACAGATTAGGAGACAGATCTACAATTTAGCTCAAGGGTGCCAAGCTATTCTGGCACCACCCTTGAACTATCATGGTCAAACTTACTTCATGCAGTAGTGTACCAGGAAGGTATGGGTTAACACGGGTAGTAGTAAATAGACTTGCTTCTACCCGTGTTAAGAGGTGACCTTTTACGCAACGATCTTCCCATGATTATTTTAGGACGTCAGATTTTTTAATTAACTCTCTCACTGTCGAGCAAAAAGTGAACACGATTCAACTTCAAGAGACATAGATCACCATGAGCCCCTGGGCAAGTCAGTGCGGGGTTCTCTGAAGATCTGTGTCTCTTCCTGACGCCAGTTTGTACGCTTGTTTCTTTTAGCGGCTTGGCGGCAGAAGCGTTGAATTAACCAAGATCTCAGCAACGAAATCTGTGACCACTGATGGTCTTAAAAGGGCTTTTAATGTCTGTTCACTCGATCATTGGTGATAATTATCAGACTGAGACATCGATTGATCATCTTTTGACTTTCAGTGTAGAACGCTTACAAAATCTCAAAACTTTTACCTCTGTGTTCCTCTGACCGAGAGAAACTTTCATCTTGTGACTTTCAGTGTAGAATGCTTTACAAGAGACCCTAAGCTTGAGGGAAAAAGTGGACTACCGGTAGAACCAATCGATATATTGACCCACTGTAGAAGACGGCAGTTATAGACCGTACAACAGCGAACACCTTACTTCTGCCAAGAAGCATAGATTCTCATGAGCCCCCGCTTAGCGGGGGCTCATGAGGATCTATGCTTCTTGGTGATGCCTTATGAATGTTTCTAAACCCGCGGAGATCCGCGATATTTCAGTCTCTGTTGGATGGCAGTATAGTAAGTGGCAAAGACTTGGCTGCCTGCAGAGATTTTTCTGGAAGAGAGAGAAACCTATTTTGGCTCCAGGCTGCTTTTTTTTTTTTTTT
Source organism: Semisulcospira habei (assembly GCA_036245525.1). Taxonomy (NCBI): domain Eukaryota; kingdom Metazoa; phylum Mollusca; class Gastropoda; family Semisulcospiridae; genus Semisulcospira; species Semisulcospira habei. The sequence continues at coordinate 182,370,969 of BTPG01000005.1, read as the reverse complement.
TTTTTTTTTTCGGGAAGGAGGTGGGGTTGATGGGAGGGGGTTTATTGGAAGGAGAGATAGCGATTGGTCGATGATCTTTGGGGTTAGAATTAGGTGGATTTTCTAAAGCGATCTGCTCCATGGTTTGGCTTTGACTGCTAAATTTTGCCTGGTCAACGGGTTTTCAGTGTCGTCTTGCCTCAACTATGACTTTTCTACTCTTCTTTCTTTACAGTCCGTGTGATCAGGCACACGAAACGGCCGGGGTGTTTTACTAACCCTTGTGCGCAAAGGGAGAAATCGCCTGCGTTGCAAAGGATAATAGTCTTTCAATAAATTATCTTGTCCAAGGTCAACTTCATGATTCTGGTTGAGTTTTTGTGGACGAAAGTTTGCTGGGCGAGCTTTTCATGAGTCAAACTCTTCCACTATCGGTTCCGTCGACCATATCTTGTCCAAGCTCCACATCCGAGGTTGACATCGTCATTTTGGTTTAGTTTATCATGGACGAAATGTGACTGGAGAGTTTGTCATGATTCGAACTCGCCCAATACCATTTTGACCATATCTCGTCCGAGATCGACAGCGGTCGAAAACATTATTTTGGTTGAGCTTATCATGGACAAAATGTATCCGCTACGGAGAACTCGCCCACTTTAGTTCAGACAATATCGTCCAAAGTTGACCTCCTAGGTCAGTCGACAGCGGCATGATCCTGGACAAGTTTATTATGGCGAAAACTTTGTTAGGGCTCTTTTTAGTTGCTGATATTCCCATGAAGGTTGTTTGCGCAATATATGTTTGTTCCTACGGACAGCCAGAGGGTAAACAATTCACATCGAACACGAGTTTGAATAAAAACATTTACATTCGTATCATTAACTTCTTATTTGCTTGAACCCATTACATGCTGAGTCTGAATTTTTACATTTGCTTATTGTCCTATGAAGGCTACAGGACGGACAAGCATTCTGGCGCCACCCTTGTTCACTATAATAGTCAAAGTTGTATCAAGTAATAGTGTATCACGATGAAAAAGGGTTAAATGATATTCCGACTTTTCTGTACTGACTAAAAGAGCTGTGCTGGGCCACTTGATGGCTGGGCCTGGTCGAAAGACCTGTGGAAAGAATAGCGAGGTTTGTTTGCAGCCAACGACTGCCAACAACAAACGAGAGCGAAATTACGGCGGATAACCAGCTTGTTCCATAAGCATAGACAACACTCCAAACGTCTCCAAGAGGCATAGATCCTCATAAGCCCGGAGGGCTCATGAGGATCTATGCCTCTTGGAGATGTTTTGAGTGTTGTCTGTCCGCCCTGATTTCGCTCTCGTTTCTTGTTGCGAGTCAGTCGTTCGTTTCAAACGAAACCTCACTAATTACGCTCCCCACCCAACAAAACCAAACCAAAAACAACAACAACAACAACAATATCGGAGGAGGTACCACCATAACTACTCCATCCCTTCCCACCCGCACATACACAAACTCTCTCTCTCTCTCTCTCTCTCCGGCTCTCTCTCTCTCCTCACCCCCCACCCCTCACGGCACACACACACACACACACACACACACACACACCACTACTCCATCCCTTCCCCACCCGCACACACACAAACTCTCTCTCTCTCTCTCTTGGTCTGTGTGTTGGCGCGCGCGTGTGTGTTTGTGTGTGTGGGTGTATGTGTGTGCGGCGCGCGCGCATGCGTGCGTGTGTGGACGTGTGTTTGATGAGTGTTATATATTCCTGTACATAATGATGCTATTGGGTTTTGTTTGTAAATAACTTTTTTATTTATTTTTTTTATTTTTTAGTTTCCTCTTTTTATGTTGTAGATGTTAGCAACGGCAAGTTTGTGAAATGACGATTTTTTTCGTTTTTTGTTGTCAAAACTTGTTACCGTTGAAAAATAAAGTTTCATCATCATCATCATCTCTCTTTCTCTCTCTCCTCACCCCCACTCACTCACACATGCGCACGCACGCACGCACGCAAGCACGCACGCACGCACGCACACACACACACACACACACACACACACACACAAACACCGCCACCACCACAACCTCATCAATCCCTAACCCTGTGATTTCCTGCGCCACTGGCACGTTTGCGACTCGCTATAGAAATCCCTATGAGCTTGTACTGTTCGTGCTCGGGTACTGACACGCGAAGACATTGTACGATCAAGGTGACGCGAGCACTGCTGTTATTTGGCAAAAGTTACGTATATCCATTTTTCAGAAAAGCGAGATTTTCATTGTAATACAGTGAAAATCTCGAGTTTCTCAAAAATAGACATGCTGGCATTTGCCAAATAACAGCAGAAGGCCTTTGGGACTGGCGTGAATTTGTGTATAGAACAATCCATTCTTCTCGCAGATCGATCAACGTTTGCACCGGCACTGTCTTTGACAGGTCATGATGTGTGCTCTGCTCACACTGGTCTGGGATTTTCGACCTTATAGCTCAGATCGGGTCCGAACAGAGAGCGGTCGCCCATTTGCACAGGTCAACGTCGCTGAGTTAAATGGCTATGTTATGTCACGTGTTGTGTTGTGTTATTTTATGTTGCGTTGTGTTGTGTTGTGTGTGCTGTGTTATTTACGAGATTATATTTATTTATTTCATTTCATGTATTTAATTTCATTTTTATGTCGCTTTATTTCATTTTATTTCATTTATTTTTATTTCTATTTTCTATTTTATGTCACTTTTTTAACATTATTTCACATTACTTTATTTCATGAAACGTTAGACTAATTTACTTCATTTGCTTATTTTCTCTCTTTCAAATTGTATTTTATCCTATCATTTCATGTCCTCGCATTTTATCTTATCATTTCGTTTCTCCGCAATGCGCGACAAGCCACCAGCCTGACCCTTCTCTCCACCCGCCCATCCTACCCCCCACCCCGTCTGAGATGTAAGATTACTGGTGTCAATTTTCTGCTCAGTAGCGGCTTACACACATCGATTGTGGCGGCTGTAGGTTAAACCACACTGTAGAAAATCGTACTTTTTTTCCCACCGCCTACAGGAGACGTGTCAGCCGCTTCCGGTCAAAGATATTGCCTATTTGACTGGAAACAGCTCAAAGGTATTGCCAGATTAGCTTGGCGCCGGAGGCACCAAGCTAATCTGGCAATACCTTTGAGCTGTTCGTTCTGATCTCTCTCTCTCTCTCTCTCTCTCTCTCTCTCTCTCTCTCTCTCTCTCTCTCTCTCTCTCTCTCTCTCTCTCCCTCTCTCTCAAAAACAGTCCACCGTGCTTAGCAAGTTGTTAGTCAAATGGGACCTTGTTTGCTTTGGATGTGAAATGGGTACGAGTAATCTGGAAACAGCGTTGGCCTACTGAGCAGTTTGAGACAATCGCACGAATTTACCATCGTCGAAAAGGAAGAAGAAAAAGTTAAACGCTTAGGGCTTAACGTCTGTTGTCTACGGCACGAAGGTGATTTCAATGATGGGGTACTGAAAAAAAGTCTGAACAAATTTTGATCCCCAGGTGGGATCGAACATGCAACCCTTTCGGACGAGAGTCGAACGATTTACTACCTGAGTTACCCACCTTCTCCTGAAGAAAAAAAAAAGAAAAGAAAGAAGAAAGATGGTGATGATGGCAATAATGCTGATAATGATGGTGGTGGTGATGGGTCCACTCCGGTCTGAGGTAATCACCAAATTCACCAAAGTCGAAAAAGAAAAAAATTGATTATGATGATTGGTGAGGTTGACGACGAAGGTGGTGGTGGTGGTGATGCTGCTGCTGATGATGAAGATGATGACAATGGATGATAATTTTTCCACTCGTGTAAAGTGCTGACCTAGGAACATGGATACGAAGTGGTGTCAGCAAGAAGCATAGATCCTCATGAGCCCTCACAACTGGGGGGGACTCATGAGGATCTATGCCTCTTGCAGTTGGACTGTGTTCGCTTTTTCTCGACAGTGAAGGAGATCTAGGCAAACACATGGGGAACATCTATTTCTCAAACAGACGGAAGAACAAGAACAAGAATAAAAACAACGTTTATTGTCGAGGGGCCCATTGGGGCCAAAGGACACAGATGGATCGGACTTAACTATCATGTACATTACTTTATATCATTCTTTAAGTTCTTTCAGTCCACACGGAATGTTGCACTTTTCTGTCGGCAGTAAGTCAGTTCATTGGTGTTCACCGCGCGGCGTCCTTGTTCCTAGAGTCCCGTCCGTATTATTCCTGTGACCGCCGGTGATTTTCGCGTGGTCCGTGGTTCCGTCTGGTCTTGTAGCGTCTCCGACGGTCCGGGGCGTGAAAAAGAAGAGAGTTGAGGGTACGCAGTATCAATGCTGTATGGTCGTTACGTTTCTCTCCCTTATAGAGAAGCAGTCAAATACGAACTTTGCTCGAGTGCATTGTGCATCCTCCCTGACTAGTCTGAGTTGGCTTGGCTTATGGCAGTCTGTAGTGTGTGTGTAATGGGGGAGTGTGTGTGTGTGTGTGTGTGTGTGTGTGTGTGTGTGTGTGTGTGTGTGTGTGTGTGTGTGTGGTGTGTGTGTGGTGTGTGAGTGTGTGTGGTGTGAGGGGGTGGGGGATGGGGGTTGGGGGGGGTGTTAATCATTCGAGACTTGCTGCATCCGGATACGCGGCAAGTCTCGAATGAGTTAAACGAACTGGATCGACAGTCATTATAATGTTTTTGTCTGAATTTCCTCTTGGCCCCCATATTTGCCAGTTTGAAAACATGGCTACATCTCCCAGAATCCTGTCAATAACAAAACCTGTTGTTATATAAGTCGTTGATAGTCGGAAGCTCATAAAGAGACTAGTGTGGTGTAATAGGCTGTATATCTTGACCACTTTATGACCATAAAGAGACTAGTGTGGTGTAATAGGCTGTATATCTTGACCACTTTATGACCATAAAGAGACTAGTGTAGTGTAATAGGCTGTATATCTTGACCACTTTATGACCAGTATGACCACATAGCTGCCTTTGGCTTTTCGTGCATTTTCTACTTGTTCAGATTTTCTTGTTGCGATGTCCGATCGAACACACACCAGTTTGGCTGAAGCTGACCGGCTCCTGGCACCGACTGCTAAGTTTGTCTGACTTCTGTAGCCTCTCTCTGTCTGTCTGTCTGTCTGTCTGTCTGTCTGTCTGTCTGTCTGTCTGTCTCTCTCTCTCTCTCTCTCTCTCTCTCTCTCTCTCTCTCTCTCTCTCTCTCTCTCTCTCTCTCTCTCTCTCTCTCTCTCTCTCTCTCTCTGTCTGTCTGATCTAGCTTCTGCAAAGTTTACTGAAGTGTACAATGAAACCGACCCAAATAAAGCACTAGATACGTGGTATCACATCATTCTCAGAGTGCTAGATAATCACGCGCCCTTGAGACAGCAAAGAGTTAAATACGCCACTTTACCACCCTGGCTGACTGCGGATCTTATCGAGGCCATGGAGCACAGGGACGAGCTGAGAAGAGAGAAGCGTTTCACCGATTACAAGAAAGAACGTAATCGAATAAAATCCATGGTTCTGAAGACAAAGAAATTAATTTTCGATAAAGTTATTCACGAAAGTAAAGACTGTGCCACAATATGGCGTGCGATAAATTTAGTTACTAGTAAAAGCACAGCTCCTTTACCGCCGCATCTCACAGCAAACAGCTTCAACAGCCACTTCGTCTCCGTAGCAGAATCATTAATTCCGCCGGGAACTGAGTCGCATGACTATGTATGCCCGGACAACTTAGTCGATTTCTGCAAGCAGAGAACTGCCGGCACAAAACCTTTTATCATACCCACTATAGCGGTCCATGAAGTTGGTAAATTAATTACATCCTTGGAAAATAAAAAAATCATCAGGACTGGATGAGATTAGTGCGAAAATACTCAAGATATCCCTCCCTTACATTGTAGAGAGTATCACTTATATCTACAACCTCTGTATTAATTTTAATTGTTTTCCAGACGCATTTAAAGACGCGAAAGTAATACCTCTACCTAAATCTAAAGATCTTAGTGAAATTAATAATTTTAGGCCCATATCACTTCTACCTGTTCTGTCCAAGCCCTTAGAACGGCATATTCACAAGCATCTATCTATATACCTGGAAAGCCGAAAATTAATCTATTCATTGCAGTCGGGCTTCAGATCAGAACACTCATGTCACACTGCGCTGATACGGATGATAGACACCTGGTTATCTTCCATCAACGACTCAAAACTTACAGGAATCATGTTTCTAGATTTTCGTAAAGCCTTTGATCTAGTAAACCACGAAATACTGATCAAGAAAGTATCCATGTATACCAACAACTCGGCGTCGTTTCTCAAATCCTACCTCGAAGGTAGAAAACAAAAGGTATTACTAAATGGCTCATACTCGAATCAAGGGTTAGTGAAGCATGGCGTACCACAAGGCTCTATTCTTGGTCCCCTTTTATTCTGCTTGTTCATAAATGATCTTCCTCTTGCGATAAAAAAATGAAAGCGTTACATGTGATATGTTTGCAGATGATGATGCAGTACACACGCCAGATAAAGATATATCAAACATCAATTCAAGACTGCAAAACACATTGCAAGATATTGATGAATGGTGCAGTCATAATATTATGATTTTAAACCCGGTAAAAACGGAGAGCATGGTAATTAGCACCCGCCAAAAACACCAGCTTGGCTCTCTCTCACTCAGTCTATCCCTCAAAGGCAAAACCATCAGCCAAGTTACTAACCATCGCCTGCTAGGAGTCACGGTGGACAACCAGCTTAGGTGGCAGCCACACATCAGTAATGTTTGTAAAATTGTCTCCAGAAATCTGTACATCTTAGCAAAACTTAAACACATTACTGATATGGAGACACGTAAACTGTTCTTCAATGCTCATATTAGATCGCATATAGACTATGCTTCTACTGTGTGGGATGGTTCGAGCGATGTCAATTTGAAAAGATTGAACTCTCTACATCGGAGAGCTGCCAAACTAATACTCCCTGATCCCAGCTTAACTACTGACCAAAAAATGGCAGCCTTAAAAATTCTGCCCCTGAAAGATCATCTAATTTACAATAAGGGAATTAAACGATAAGCTACCCCGATATATCACATCGCTATTTACCGTCCAGTCATCAACATACTCCAGATCAAGAAAATCCCTTATTGTGCCGCGACCTAGAATTGATCTTTATAAAACGAGTTTGACGTTCTCTGGCTCTAGTCTTTGGAATGCCTTGCCTAGAAACGTCACGACATCAGCTACTTTCTCTTCGTTTAAAGTCAGTCTCACCAAGTACTTATTTTTGTCAGCAGCATCCCCGTGACTGTGCACATATTGAAAAATACTATTTCTCATTAGATTATTAATTGCGTGTATCACAGGTTTCGACTGATGACTCATATTTATTCGGTACAGCTTGTATTTAGCCAGCTACTCATATGACTGACTAGCTTAACGTTATAAGCCGCGTAAGCGCGTGTGTGCACGTGTGTGTGTGTGTGTGTGTGTGCGTGTGCATTGTGCGTGTGTGCGTGTGCGTACGTGTATATTAGAGATAGAGAGTGGCGTGCTCAAATGTGCATGCGATATGTATGCGTATTAGGTTGTGTGTATTCTTATTATATTATTTTAATTAAACCTCACAACATGTCATTATGCCCGACCAGTAAAGTTGGTAATTCCTATGTCACTTCCCCCTTACATTTTTTTTTTCTCTTCATTCTTGGCTTGTGCTGTGTCATGTAATTTATTTTCCCTTTTCAGTAGTAGAAAACAATTAGTGCGATAGTAACTCTGTAATCAGTAGATTAGCAACGGCAAGTTCGAAAAATGGTTGTTATTACCAAAACTTTTACCGTTGTCAAATAAAGGATCATTGTCATTGTCATTGTCTCTCTCTCTCTCTCTCTCTCTCTCTCTCTCTCTCTCTCTCTCTCTCTCTCTCTCTCTCTCTCTCTCTCTCTCTCTCTCTCTCTCTCTCTCTCTCTCTCTCTCTCTCTCTCTCTCTCTCTCTCTCTCTCTCTCTCTGTGCATTCCAAACTTTTTCTTAATTCGTCGTGACCCAAACACCCTCAAACACACAGGGATTGCTGTTTATGTCCATAACTCGATTGCACATATGGTACGCAGACGTGATGATCTGGAGTCAACTGAGATTGAGTGTGTAGGGCTAGAAGTAAAAATGTATACAGACCACCACAACGGCCCCTAGACAGTTACCATCAGCTATCCAGACAAGAGCAGGTGACCATCTTCCGTCTGAGGACCGGGCACAACCGACTCAATTTCCACCTGCACAGACGCTTTCACCTCGTGCCATCTCCCCTGTGCCCTTGTGGAGAAGCAGAGCAGACCACAGAGCACATCCGCCAGGACTGTGGGAACCACCAGTTGCTGAGGGAGGAGATATGGCCGAAGCCCGCCACCCTACAAGAGAAACTGTACGGGCTTGTGGAAGCGCTGCAGAAGACCACAGATTTCATTTTGAAAGCCAAACTCCAAGTGTGACGGCGTTCGAGAAGAAGAAGAAGAAGAAGTAAAAATTAATGAACTCATCGCCAATTATAATGGGTTATGTATATAGAAATCCATCGTCCACCGTCGAGTGGTATGACGCCACTTTGTGCAGATGATGGATAAAGTGAATGACACTGACAAAGATGTACTGCTGTTAGGTGATTTTAACATTGACTTACTGAAAACAATCCCACGTGGAAATCGACAAAAACTCTTTTTGGGTTGAAGCAACTAGTCCAAGCTCCTACTAGAATAACCCAATTATCCGCTACATTCATTGATCACATCTATACCAACGACTGTAAGTCAGTACTAGAGACCAGCGTCCCCCCACTAGCTGTCAGTGATCATTTCCCATCACCTGCACATGGTCGTGCAAGATGCCCAAACAAAAGAGGGATCAGCATGTGTACATTACCTATAAGTCTTTTAAAAAACTAAACAAAGATGCTTTTCTACACGATCTTAGCCTTACACCGTTTCATGATGTGCACAATTCTATCAACCCAGATAAGGCTGTCTCTCTCTTACTTGATCTGTTCCTAGGGGTGCTAAACAAACATGCGCCAGTAAGAAGAAAGCGAGTCCGATCCCGCCAGCCTCCCTCATGAATAACCGACGAAATCAAACAAGCAATGGATGATAGAAATAAGGCTAAGAAAGAAAAGAACTTTCATGAATTTAAAAGATTGCGAAATAAAGTTAAGTACTTAATTAGAGAGGCGCAGAGATCGTTTTTAACCAAAACAGTCGAAGAAGACAGAAACCCTTCCTCTATCTGGACAGCACTTAATACGCTTACCAACAACAAGCGTAAACAGTGCAATACCATTCCAGAAAACCTCTCCCTGAGGAGTTTAATAACCACTTTCTATCAGCCCCCAAAGACTTACTCAGTTCTCACAATCGCAATCAGTTGATATATTCCACACCAGAGAAGCTAACAAAGTTCTGTAAGCAAAGATTGTCCTTAGATGATATTTTCGTCATCCCTGATATTGCTGTACACGAGGTAGGCAAATACATTTTCAGCCTAAAAAGGAAAACGTCTTCGGGCAGTGATGGTATCAATGGATATATCCTTGACCTGTCGCAACCATACATTGTGGAACCTCTTACATACATTTATAACCTATGTATGCAAAACAAATGTCTTCCCAGTAGCTTTCAACAAATCCAAAATCGTGCCTGTTCCTAAAGCAAACGATTCATCTGAAATTAATAACTTTCGCCCCATTTCCCTTCTCTTGAAGCCTCTGGAAAAGCATGTTCACAAACATCTTATGGAATTTCTTGAACAAAGGTCCCTATTATATCATTACCAGTCAGGTTTTCGTCCCAAGCATTCATGGCACACTGCACTCGCACGAATAGTGAATTCGTGGGTCAACAGCATAAATGATAATAAAATGGCTGGTGCTGTCTTCTTGGATCTAAAAAAAAAGCGTTTGATCTTATCGATCATACCATCTTATTGAAAAAGCTTGCCACCTACTTAAACAAAAAGAGCCCCTCAGCTCTTTCGTTTCTGAACTCCTATCTTACAAAAAGAACACAAACAGTCTACGTCAATGGAAAATGTTCTTCTGAACAATTTTTGGAGTATGGAGTGCCCCAGGGGTCTATTTTAGGCCCACTACTGTTCTGTATCTTCGTTAACGATCTACCGTTACATGTAACTTGTACTGCGGCTGAGTGTGACATGTTTGTCGACGACTCAACATTACATTCCGCTGGTAAAACTGTGCCTGAAATTGCAAATAATCTTCATGAAGTCTCTCGGTGGTGTAATGAAAATCGCATGCTTGTAAATCCCACAAAAACAAAAAACATGCTTTATATGTATACAAAAAAATGTCTTCCCAATAGCTTTCAAAAAATCAAAAATAGTGCCTGTTCCTAAAGCAAACGATTCTTCTGAAATTAATAACTTTCGCCCAATTTCCCTTCTATCAGTTCTCTCGAAGCCTCTGGAAAAGCATGTTCACAAACATCTTCTGGAATTTCTTGAAAAAAGGTCCCTATTATATCATTACCAGTCAGGTTTTCGTCCCAAGCATTCATGCCACACTGCACTCGCACGAATTGTGAATTCGTGGGTCAACAGCATAAATGATAATAAAATGGCTGGTGCTGTCTTCTTGGATCTAAGAAAAGCGTTTGATCTTATCGATCATACCATCTTATTGAAAAAGCTTGCCACCTACTTAAACAAAAAGTGCCCCTCAGCTCTTTCGTTTCTGAACTCCTATCTTACAAAAAGAACACAAACAGTCTACGTCAATGGAAAATGTTCTTCTGAACAATTTTTGGAGTATGGAGTGCCCCAGGGGTCTATTTTAGGCCCACTACTGTTTTGTATCTTCGTTAACGATCTACCGTTACATGTAACGTGCACTGAGGCTGAGTGTGACATGTTTGTCGACGACTCAACATTACATTCCGCTGGTAAAACTGTGCCTGAAATTGCAAATAATCTTCAAGAGAGTCTTCATGAAGTCTCTCGGTGGTGTTATGACAATCGCATGCTTGTAAATCCCACAAAAAACAAAAAGCATGCTTATCACAACCCGCCAGGAACATCAGCTCAAACCTCTATCACTCAACCTTTCTTTGGACTCCATCTCAGTTGAGCAGGTCAGTCAACACCGCCTGCTTGGAGTAATAATAGATGATGATCTAAGCTGGCATAACCACCTATATTATATGAGAAAACATTTGTCCAAAAAGTTGTTTCTACTTTCCAAACTTAAAACGATCATTGACCTTAAGACACGCAAACTATTTTTTAATGCCTACATTAAACCACACATTGATTATGCCTCAACAATATGGGATGGCTGCAGTGAAAATCACTTCAAGAAGATAACTCATTATACAAGCGCGCTGCTAAGCTTATCCTCCCTGATCCGTCTTTATCCACTGATTCCAAGCTGCAGGCCATCGGACTTCTCCCTTTGGTTAAGCACCTCGCACTAAACAAATGTGTACTGATGCACAAAATTCTTAACGGGAAAGCTCCACCTTACTTATCTATGCTTTTTTCGCCAACTGAAAAAAATACAGCACCCCCAGGAACAGTCTCTCTATATAAAGGCCCCGTATAGACCTGTTCAAATCTAGCCTGTCTTATTCAGGTGCTCGTTTAAGGAATTCTCTTCCTCCCACTATTCAACAAACCACGTCCCTCTCTCTGTTTAAAAGTAGAGTACATGATTACCTTTCTAAGACAACGTTATGCTGATCCTTTCTTCTTCTTTGTTTCTCGACATAATACGCTTCATGTTTTTAAATTTTTGCTATTTTTTTTCATCTAGCCTCCAAATCGTTTGTTCTGTTTTCTAACTCGTTTTTGATAGTACACAAAATATCATACCTACTTATATGTTAGATAATTATGTGCGCACGTACGTGTGTATGTGTATGTACAAAAGTGCGCATGTGCACGAGTACATGTATATGTGTGTCTGTGTGCATGTGTTTATGCGTGTGTGTGACGTTTATTATTAGTTATTTTTGTTGTTTGGTTGGTGTTCCTTTTTTTTAAGTAGCTTAGCAAGGACAGATTGTAAGAAAGGCCTGCGCGCCTAATATCTCAATCCTTGGAAAATAAAGTTTCATTCGTTCGTTCGTTCGTTCTCTCTCTCTCTCTCTCTCTCTCTCTCTCTCTCTCTCTCTCTCTCTCTCTCTCTCTCTCTCTCTCTCTCTCTCTCTCTCTCTCTCTGGGTTTGATGGCCTGTGGTTTTAAATTTTACGATTCTTGTCTGTCGGGCTCATGAGAATCTATGTCTCTTGCATTCTCATTAAATGGATTAACACTTTCACTGAGGGGACGATGCAAAACAGCACCCAACCGCAAGAGGCAAAGAACATCATGAGCCCCAGCAGATGCACTAACTTACCGCAGACGCGGGGCTCGCTATGTTCTTTGCCTCTTGCTGACCCTATACTAATCCTCTATAAACGTGTTTAGTCTTGAATCAAGTTGATGGGATTACTCGGTGTTGAATTTCCCGTGCTTTTAAAGACATTTTTGTGTCCTCTGGCAAGGGTTAAGACGGCAAATAGCGGTTATTATGTCTCGATTTGTATCAGACAGGAGATGCAAATAAGTGGCTTGAGAAGGGTCGATCACCGCACATTTACTCAGGTTTGAAAAACAGCCGTTATCATGGTGTAAATGGAGGGGCGCGGGTAGGGTGGCAATGCGCGAGGGAAGGGATGAGGGGAGGGAGACGGGGGATTGGGGGTGGGGAGGGGAGGGGGAGGAGGGGAGGTAGCTTCGTTTTATCCTTCAAGTGTTATTAGAATTAGCAGATTAATGGCGTTTACGCGCTACATCGTGTGAGTGGACATTTTGGCGTGACTAAATCATGTTTTGACGTCACTGCCTCCTTGCCTTTGATTTGTTTCCCAATTGAGAACTGACGAAACCTGGAAACTGTATCTCAAGAGGAAATGCTCCTGATCTCCTAGTGAAGAAAGCTTCGGATCACATGTTCTGACCAAAAATCAGTGTTCACGCTAGGGTTTTTGACAACCGGTATTTTCGTTCAGAAGCACCTTCACGGCTAAAACACACCCTGCCATCAAAATCAGCAAGCTCAAATCTGTTCTTTGTAAATTCCCGTAATCTTCGACAATTTTCAGTATCCGTAAGTGTCCCTTCCTCCACAATCGGGATTTCTCTTTTATAACCCCTTCATTGCCGAGAAAAAGGGAACTCGATCCAGCTGCAAGCGACATAGAGCCTCATGAGCCCCCGCAACTGCGGGGGCTCATGATGATCTATGTCTCTTGATGACGCCAAATTGTATCTATGCTTCATGGACGGTTTTGGCTTGTGGTCGTTGAATGAACAACAACAAAAAAAATCAGAAACCAATGTGATCATACAGTGACAGGGTAATGGTTATTCGGTACCGTCAACAGAAACCAATATGATCGTACAGTGACAGGGTAATGGTTATTCGGTACCGTCAACAGAAACCAATATGATCGTACAGTGACAGTGTAATGGTTATTCGGTACCGTCAACAGAAACCAGTATGATCGTACAGTGACAGGGTAATGGTTATTCGGTACCGTCAACAGAAACCAATATGATCGTACAGTGACAGGGTAATGGTTATTCGGTACCGTCAACAGAAACCAATATGATCGTACAGTGACAGGGTAATGGTTATTCGGTACCGTCAACAGAAACCAATATGATCATACAGTGACAGGGTAATGGTTATTCGGTACCGTCAACAGAAACCAATATGATCGTACAGTGACAGGGTAATGGTTATTCGGTACCGTCAACAGAAACAAATGTGATCATACAGTGACAGGGTAATGGTTATTCGGTACCGTCAACAGAAACCAATATGATCATACAGTGACAGGGTAATGGTTATTCGGTACCGTCAACAGAAACCAATATGATCGTACAGTGACAGGGTAATGGTTATTCGGTACCGTCAACAGAAACCAATATGATCGTACAGTGACAGGGTAATGGTTATTCGGTACCGTCAACAGAAACCAATATGATCATACAGTGACAGGGTAATGGTTATTCGGTACCGTCAACAGAAACCAATATGATCGTACAGTGACAGGGTAATGGTTATTCGGTACCGTCAACAGAAACCAATATGATCATACAGTGACAGGGTAATGGTTATTCGGTACCGTCAACAGAAACCAATATGATCGTACAGTGACAGGGTAATGGTTATTTGGTACCGTCAACAGAAACCAATATGATCGTACAGTGACAGGGTAATGGTTATTCGGTACCGTCAACAGAAACCAATATGATCGTACGGTGACAGGGTAATGGTTATTCGGTACCGTCAACAGAAACCAATATGATCGTACAGTGACAGGGTAATGGTTATTCGGTACCGTCAACAGAAACCAATATGATCGTACAGTGACAGGGTAATGGTTATTCGGTACCGTCAACAGAAACCAATATGATCGTACAGTGACAGGGTAATGGTTATTCGGTACCGTCAACAGAAACCAATATGATCGTACAGTGACAGGGTAATGGTTATTCGGTACCGTCAACAGAAACCAATATGATCGTACAGTGACAGGGTCATGGTTATTCGGTACCGTCAACAGAAACCAATATGATCGTACAGTGACAGGGTAATGGTTATTCGGTACCATCAACAGAAACCAATATGATCGTACAGTGACAGGGTAATGGTTATTCGGTACCGTCAACAGAAACCAGTATGATCGTACAGTGACAGGGTAATGGTTATTCGGTACCGTCAACAGAAACCAATATGATCGTACAGTGACAGGGTAATGGTTATTCGTTACCGTCAACAGAAACCAATATGATCGTACAGTGACAGGGTAAAGGCCCCGCTACACATGCCCGATTTTGAGGCCGATTCCCGATCAGTTTCGAATCGGTAGGTGATCGGGCCGGACTAAAAAAACGTGTGCTCTGCCACGCATTTCCCGACTTGTTTAGCCGACCGGTTTGAACCGAAGATCAATGTCGTACCTGTTCTGCAAAATGGCTGCTAGTTTTGACAGTGATGATGATGTGCTTGCATTATTTTGCATCATATTCGGGAAGAGGCGTGCGAAACATCAACAACGGCGGTGGTACTGATCACAACAGGCGTGTTCCGCCATTTGCAATTTGAAACGACATGCTTTGCGAGACGCGCTCTGATTGGTTGAAACTTACAACCGGGGCCGATTCGGATCGGAAAAATAGAGCAGGTTCTAGACACCCGATTCCCAGCCGATTGGGACCGGATCGGATAATTAACGTCATCCGATCGCAATCGGATCGCGGAATCGGCTTCAAAATCGGGGCACAACCGGCACGTGTGGCGGGGCCTTAATGGTTATTCGGTACCGTCAACAGAAACCAATATGATCGTACAGTGACAGGGTAATGGTTATTCGGTACCGTCAACAGAAACAAAAAATGTGTTCGTACAGTGACAGGGTAATGGTTATTCGGTACCGTCAACAGGCTGCTACTTTACTAACCGGTATTTGTCTTCAATAATGGTAAATGCCGGTTTATGCGAATTGCGAAACTGCAAAATGTAAATTTAAGGTGTTTCACCGGAACCACACATTTGTCAGTGACGGGTTGCAGGAGAACACCAGGGGGATGGTTCGACCGTACACCTTACTTGGTGTTCGGGAAATTGGGGAGGGGGGGGGGGGGGGAAGAGGGAAAAAAAAACTACTTGCGTGTAACTACATTTGTGTTGTGAAGTTGCCACAGCGAACATCCTGCATGCAATTGTTTCCCCCTTTTCTTCCCCAGCCCGTTAGCTAATCTCGATCGTATCTGCAAGGGACATAAATTTTCATGAGCCCCTGCATTGTAGAGCCTCGTGAAAATGTATGCCTCTTGCTTCCGACGCAACAACTGGGTATCTTTTCTGGGTTATTTACTCAAGCTGGGTCAGTCACTCTGCAAGGGGCTGACGAGAATCATGTCTGTTTGCCGTTTGACGAGTTCGGCCGGCTGGGTTAATCAGCAGCCATAGAGGCTCATGTGAATCATTCTATTTCTCTTGTTTGCCCTGGCGCGCTAGGCTCCATCTATTTCAGTCTCAGACTGGAAGGCTGACTGAGGGCTTGAGCGCGTGACTTCAGCGGTATTGGAGAATGCTGATTGTCAGGCTGGAAAACAGAGCGGTGAATGGCCTGTCTTATTTAACGCGAAAAACAAACGCCAATCGCCTGTTCACGTAATCACGAACTCGGCATAACGTCAGAAGGGGAGGGAACCGATGATTTTCTGCCAAGAGTTTCGTGCCCCTGACTCGCTCCGAGCTTCTTCGACGCTCGGAGCGAGTCTATCTATCTATATCCCGTAGTTTTGCCGACCGTTGGGGCACCACTGATGACTTGGCAACCAGCTCCCTCCATTCCTCCCTGTTCTCTGCCAATCTCAGCGTATCGCCCAGCTTCAGTCCTGTCCACTCTGAGATATTGTCCTCCCATCTTTTCCTCTGTCTTCCTCTTCTGTCCTCCTTGCACAGTGCCTTGCAGGATACTTTTGGCAAGCCCTGCTGAACGCGTGACATGCCCATACCACATCAGTTTGCGTTTTCTCACAATGGCTAATAAGTCTTCATAGGGCCCGATGGCTTGCCTGATTCTGCTTCCCACTTCCTCGTTTGTGATGTGATCTCTGTATGAGTTGCCAAGCAGCCTTCGAAAACATCTCATTTCAGTGGCTTGTATCCTCCTTTCAAGGTCTGCTGTGAGGGTCCATGACTCGCAGGCATACAAGAACACTGAGATGACTAAGGAGCGCATCAGTCTGATCTTGGAGCAGAGTGTGATGTTTCTGTCCTTCCATATGGT
Source organism: Semisulcospira habei (assembly GCA_036245525.1). Classification (NCBI taxonomy): domain Eukaryota; kingdom Metazoa; phylum Mollusca; class Gastropoda; family Semisulcospiridae; genus Semisulcospira; species Semisulcospira habei. The sequence continues at coordinate 182,354,136 of BTPG01000005.1, read as the reverse complement.
CTTCAATCTTGTCAGTGCTGTTGTTGTCGGAGCGAGTCAGGCGCACGGAACTTCTTGGCAGAAAATCGATTCCCTCCCATTGTCATAATACTGGCTACAGACTATCGCGCGCATTTTAATCCCGTTCAATCCCGGAACAGCGGACAACACTCCACATGCTAAATGAACCCCGCGCCGGGTAAGGTGCGAAATTACAGGTCAGTGCACATTATTCTTTCAGTGACCACTGCGCCATAGCGTCGATCTGAAGTCTAATCCACCACGATCAGAGAACGTAACAACAACCTGCAACTGCTTTGATAAATCAATGCTCAAGCATAGAAGAGTGTTTGCTTTTGCGGGAAATTTCTTGTTCTTTGTTTCAAAAGCTATTTATACGCTGTTGACGGTGGTTCTAAATGGTCTGCCGATAACTTGGCAGGGTTCAAACCCCACAGACCTGCTCGTGGTGAGCAGAGATACAATACACTAAATACAATATAGTTCAACAAAATACAATGCAATGCAATACAATACAACAACACTACACAACACAACATGCAATACAATACAACAACACGACACAACACAATACAACAAAAACAATGCAATGTACAATAACACATCACAGCATAACATCGGAAAGACAAGCTACAATTGCAATATCAAAACAAAATACATAATAATAATAATAATAATATAATAATAACTTGTCAGGCTGCAAGAGCTATATATTCTCATTAGCCCTGCGGCTTCAGGAGCTCACGATACTCTGTGTCTTGCAGACTGGATGTGACAGACTGATATATGGGAGTAATTGCTGGCAGTAGAGGCATGAAGAGGCATAGATTATCATAAGCCCCTGCGTCCGCAGGGGCTTATGATAACCTATGCCTCTACCCCTCTGCACGAAGGTGCCCTCGAGCATGATGACACCTGTGCCTTGTAAACCTTTTACACATATAACAGTAGAGACCACAGGCATCGGATGATCGTGCAGTTTCCTACTACCCGTGCTACAGAGGTGGTCGGTTTTGCAACGATCATCACATGCCTGTGGTAGAAACTGTTCGAAGAAGAACTACAAAGGATGGTGTAAATATCCTTTTCTTTTTTTTTGTTCTCTCGTTGAGTTAACTCGCACTTTGCCTGAAGCTGTGTGGCTTCAACAAAGCGTTTGTGTCAATTTGTTTAAAATTTCAGTGTGTGCTGTGTAAATATACTTTTAAGGGGATCAGTGAAGGGGGGTGGGATTGGGGTGGTTGGGTGGGGTGGGGGTGGGTGGGTGGGTGGGTATATGTTAAAATTGTGACGTGATTGCCGAATTTTAGGTTTTCGTGACTCGTGAAAGACTACCGTGGTGACAGATCCGTGATCCGTGAAATCTATTGTCACAATCACTTTAGGAGATCTGCTTCAGGCAATAACAGATCCGTGATCCGTGAAATCTATTGTCACAATTACTTTAGGAGATCTGCTTCAGGCAATAACGGGTCAAGAGTTTTCAATATTTTCAAGACTTCTACATACATGTTCCTAGTGTGTCTTACAATGATACCAGACAAAAGGACTACCATTTTGGCCTACTGCAGGAGATGGATCGACCATGATAATTCAACGGTAGTGCCAGATCAGCTTGGCGCCACCAGGCGCCAAGCCAGGCTGATCCGGTACTACCGTTGAATTATTATGGTCGATCCATCTGCAACTGGTACATTGCCGTTGGGCGACACCTCCAAAATTTGGAAAATGCGTACTTAGGGTGAAATGGGTTAACTTTTTCCATGTCGTAAAATGAAAGACCTTTCTGTGTTTCTTCTCCTGTCTTTGTGAGAGAGCTCCTCCGTTGCGCACAAAGGGTTGTAGATAACCTCTGCTACGTGTGTCTACTCACGTGCGCTGGGAAAAGAAGGGCAGAGCATTCTTAGTTTAAGCAAGACATCATTGAGAACTTTGAGCTGTTCAACTCGTGACTGACCAAATGAAGTCTTCATAGTGAAGCCGTGGCAATAACCCCCCGGCCCACCCACCACCATCACCCTCTATACCCCCCTTCCCCCCCCCCCCCTCCCCACTCCCCAGGTTTGCGTCGGACTATCGAACTGCATTGCGAGTAAGCATTTTAGTTTGCGGACAATGTTTGTTTCCGTTTGTTCACAAGGTAAAGTATTGGCTTGCAGTTCGATAGCCTCACGCTCAATCACACGGCGTGCCTGAATACGACTGTGTGTGTGTGTGTGTGGGGGGGGGGGGGGGGGGGGTTGCGGGTTTTATTTCATCATAATTATGATTCATAGTTGTTCCCATAATGACATTTATTTATATGTTATAAAATAGTGTTGACGGACTTTGTCGGAGCGGTGCCCTCTGAACACCGGCCGGCTCTACTATGGCGACGGGCCCCCAGGTGCAGTTTTGACCGGTGTTTCTACGTTGCCTAGATTGGAGAATATTTTCCTATCGATGGTATTTTGTTTCTGTTGTTAACTTGGTTTTTTTTTTTTTTTTTTTTTTTTCATGTACTATCTTAGTCGAGTAAAAACTTAACAAAAGAACATAAAATAGTGTGTTCAGGAGACATAGGGCTGTCTTAGCATTCTGATTTTGTCAGGGAGGTTCGGCGGGTCGGGATGAGGCCACTGGCGCCGGCCATTAGATGCCTTGGCGACGGACTTCACCCGTCCTGAGTCTTTGTCCATTGTGTAGCTTTGTTATTGTAATTTGTGGAATGAGCGAGTGAGTGAATGTGAGCAGCACCTGAGGTGGCAAGACAAATTTTGCTATATAGCAACAATAAAGTTATCTTGCCTCTTGTACTACACTGCCAGTAGTAACCCCTTCACTGTCCGTGGACACAGTCTGTCTCTGACCGTCATCTGTGTTAACTCAACGCCGAAGAGCCCCAGCCGTCCAAGGAACATGGATACAAAGTGGTCTCAGCAAGAAGCATAGATCCTTATCAGCCCCCGCAGCTGCGGGGGCTCATGAGGATCTATGTCTCTTGCAGTTGGATTGGGTTCACTTTTTCTCGTCAGTGATAGAGTTCTGCGTGACGCTGCAGAATTAATGGAACCCAGTATTTCAGCTTGATGTTGTGTGTGTATATTGGAGACATCATTTTTGTTTGTTGATGGTTGGTAGGTTTTGTTCTTTTTTGTTTTTGTTTTTGTTTAATTCTGTGCGGGTGTGGACAATTGCTATCTGCTCGCTGCCGAGAAAAAACTGAGCATCACCGACCTGCAAGAGTTTCGCTGGCGCGTGAGGATCTGTGCTGAAACCACTCCGTATTCATGTTCCCTGGGCGGCTGGGGGTCTTTGACGTTGCATTTACAACTAGTTCAAAAGCACAGTCTGCGTCCACTGGCAGTGGAGGGGTTAAAACAAACAAACCAGAAACGAACAGAGATCCAACGAACGATCATCCAAGGCGGGGGGGGGGGGGGGGGGGGGGGGGGGGGGAAGACGGGCTTGTTCCATAGCATGTCCGTTGAAAAGCCCTGGTAAATCAAAGTGGCACAGTTGCAGTGCGCCTGAATTGATTAGTGCCGTTCAGGTCGTACTTCATAGGTAATAGATTTCCCTGTCCCCCATAACCCGCCCGTCAGGGCCGTCCATGATCACTTCGATGCCGTGGACGTTAAACCCCGAATTAACCAACGAACGATCGAGCAACCGACAACAGTTGGACACACGTAACTTTCTGCACTTCGTCCCTGTCATTCAAACACATTTTCTGGACAGAAAATAAACAGTCAGACGACAGACACAAATCATGCACACGCTCGCACAAAGAAACAAGGGCCTAAGGCTGACAGATGAGCAGAGAGCACACAAATAAGTAAATAAACAAAATCGTACACTTTGACAAACAGTTGTCAATTTATTTATTTGTTTCTTACATATTGCGCTTGTGTGAACACATACACTCATTGAGCAGCCTCAGTATATCGCGGTACCCGGGAGCCATCGAGTCAAACTGCGTTGTTCGCGATCACGTAATTGCAGTGCTGAATGTTGCATACCGTACGTCGATTTGAGAAGAAAAGCCACTGTGTTAGCAAAAGGTCCTCGGGTCGACTTCAGCCTTAGCGGGCCCGCGCACGGCCGTGCGCGGGCCCGCTAAGGCTGAAGTGCGGCTCGAGGACCTTTCGCTCACCGTGTGACCGAGCCAGAGACCTGTGCGCACTGTCTTCAGTAATACCACGGTATACACTGGTGTGATTCATACACGTATATTGATGGCTGGGAGAACTTAGGCGTGATTATATATATATATATATATATATATATATATATATATATATATATATATATATATATATATATATATATATATATATATATATATATATATATATATATATATATATATATATATACAATTTTTTTAATGTAATATTTGTGCTGACCTGTGATTTCAGACCTGAGACCTACAATCCGTGCGTCCAAAAATCGAGGACCAGCGCTCAAATGGGGTTAAACATTCTATCAATCCAGACCAAAAAGGTGACTGCCAAGCGTGTAATATGCAAAGAAGTACCCAACGGAGAAAGAAACACGCTTAGAAAAGACGGGATTCAACACAATTTATTAATATTTCGGGTAAATACCCTTTGTCAAAATAGACAAACAAACAAACATAGAGATTAGCCGCTACTTATCTTCAATGGCAGAAGGAATGTGGCAACTGAAGGAGGTGACGTAAAATAAAAGAAAAGGAAGAACAAAAGTGCGGAAAAAGTAAAAATGACGTCAACGAAAAATCGCGTAAGACATTCTGAATAAGCATTTAAACATTCTGAATAAGCGTGAATCAGTTGAACCCGCTCCACTGCCAGTGGACGCAGAGCGCGTTTTTTTTTTTTTAAATCATTGTAAATTCAGCATCACAGAACCCCCAGTCCGTCAATAGGAACGTGGGTACAAAAGTCAGTGGTGTCAGCAAGAGGCATAGATCCTCATGAGCCCCCGCGACTGCGGGGGCTCATGGGGATCTACACCTCTTGCGGGTGGGTGACTGTCAATTACTCTCGGCAGGGTGAAGGGGTCAATAATCAACTGCAATATGTGCTGGTCTGTGATTTTGGACCTTACGCAGGTTACCGCAGACAGCAACAGGCTGCAGCAGCAGCACACGGACCAGCATCCAGCTGTCGTGTGTAAGGAAAAGACAGCAAGTTCATTTTTTGGTGAAAAGCGAAATTTTCATTGTAATACAATGAAAATCTCGCTTTTCACAAAAAAATGGACTTCCAAGTCTTTTTGCCTTCATAGAGAGGACATACTTACACTGATCAGGGGCGGATCAGTTACCTCGGGGGAGGGGGGGTTCCAACATTTTGTTTGGGACCTTCAACCTGATACAAAAGGGCTCCCCGACGCTAAACCTTGCTTCCAGGGGTCGAAAAATCGAAATGCTGGAGGGAGGGGGGGGGGGGGTTGGGAGGGGGGGGGGGGGGTAGAGAAGCAGTGCGTGCGTCTTAAGACTCTCACGATTCGCCAAAATATCAAACAACGGTGCGGGGAGAAGGGGGGGGGGGTCCAAACACCCCAAAAAGGGTCTTTGTTATAGCATTTTAAAAAATTAATTTGGGTCAGGAACCCCTGTAACCCCCCAATCCCCCCCAGATCCGCCCCTGCTAATATCAATTAGGCCTATATACAGACGACTTTCTTTGTAGCAAAGTCGAATATGACACACAAAGTCCGATATAACAACATACTATTCTCAGAGATCGGGCGTGTACACGCTATGTAAACTAATTCTCTTATAACAAACTTCACAATCGGCTATAACACCAGAAACGTGTGGGTCCCTTGGCTCACTGTGCATATAATTATATAAACATTTCTCTTCAACGTTGCGTCGCTAAAACGGAGCGAAAATGTACAAATATTTAAAAAAGATGTTTATTTTATTTGAAAAAAAAAAGAAGTAAAATAGACATAATTATTGTGAAAATGCCATGTAGCAGGGTGTATGGAGCTCTACTAATTACATGCAATACAACTCAATTCAATTGACAATTGTATTAACCCTCTGCCTACGTCACACCGGCCCAGGGTGACACGAGCCCGGCTAATTTGCAGTGGAAGAGTAATGCTAACCCTACAAAATGAGTCAAGCCAGATCGACACCCAGTAAGCAAAGGGCCTCGGGCCGAGGGCGGCCGCAGTGGGCCCGCGCACGGCTGTGCGCGGGCCCACTGCGGCCGTCCTGGGCCCGAAGACGTTTTGCTACTGTGACAGGCACTGAGGCGCGACGTGAAAAATGACTCTCACGCCAAATGGACCTGGGGTCATTTTGGGGGCGTTAAAAAAAACTCACGCCTTAAATAAACCTGGGGTCAATTTGGCGTGAACAAATAACTCACGGCAGATGGACATGGTGGCACTTCGGCGTCAAAAAGACTCTCACGCCAGATGGACCTGGGGTCACTTTTGGGGCGTAAAAAAAATCACGCCTTATATAAACCTGGGGTCAATTTGGCGTGAACAAATAACTCACGGAAGATGGACATGGTGGACATAGTGGCACTTCGGTGTCAAAAAGACTCTCACGCCAGATGGACTTAAGGTCACTTTTGCGTAAAAAAAATGACTCTTACGCCAGATGGACCCGGGCTCACTTTTGGCGTCCGCCAAAGTGAGCCTTTGTCCATCTGGCGTGAAAAATCATATTAGCGTGTTACACCGAACCACCGTATATAAATTCTTTAAAGCGATCTGCTCCATGGCGGGCTTTGATTGATAAACTGTGCCGTTACAACGGATACTTTCAATGTTGTCTTGCCTCGGCTAAGACTGGTCTACCCTTCTCTTCACAAGCCGTGTGAGTGAGCACACATAACAGAGATTTTCTACTGCCCCTGGTGCCAGTTGGTGGAACTATCCTACGCACAGAAGAAGAAGAAAGATGCAGAAAGCCTTTCAAGTTACAACATTCAAGCTTCACGAATTACATTAGCCCTATTGCTGAGCATTTATTGTAATACATACTACGAACATGCCGGTATTAAAGGCTCTGTTCTGTGTCTATGCGACTGTTCATAGATACACTTCTGTAACAGTTGGTTACGAAACGCTACACACAGGTCTAGCGATGGTTTGTTTAGACACGGGACAACCCAGTCTTGCACACCACATCTTTACATTAACTCACCCTACCCCAGACACACTACAGCAAGATAAGGATCGACCATGATAGTTCAAGGGTGATGCCAGAATAGCTTGGCGCCTATGGGCGCCAAGCTATTCTGGCATCACCCTTGAACTATCATGGTCGATCTGTGTCCTGCACTGCAGTCTTCAGAGGACAACGGCAACATTCGAGGATTTCGGTCTTGGGGTAGAATGAGTTAAGTAACCTTGACAATGACTCCACTCCGTTCTAGAAATACAACGCTATCGGTGCGAGAAACAGCTAAAAATAGATTGACATGCTAACAGCTGCACACAATAAATAAGTGCGATTACGCGTGTGCTTTTGCTGCGTGTCCAAACTGCTGTTCAAGTTCATTAGGTCGACATGGCACAACCAACACAAATGGTGCTGAAATGTGTCCTCAGATTTATGCATACTGGTACTTTAAGGAGATATTGCGAACTATGAATCCTTTATAGCCTGGAGCAGGTCGCTTTAAGTTTCATCCAAGTCTATGCCCCTCCGACACATCCGCGGAACACGCCGCCTGGGCCAATTCTACTTGGCGGTTGTGAGCAGCACCAAGCGTGGATTCGAACCTGGACACCATGTTTTCCTGTTCCGCTGTTTCCACTGAGCCCGGTCTGAGGCAACGCACGTGCTGTATGGCCTGTAATGAGCACGTGATAGACCAGTCAAACGACGTCATTGCATACAACTTTGTCGTCATAGTATACGTTTAGGCCCAAGAAAGCTAACGCTCCCTGAGTTATAACAGCGTTGCATAACATGCAGCTTATTCACATTCAAGTCTGCTCAGTGTCGAGAAAAAATGGAACACTACCCAAACGCAAGAGGCATAGATCCTCATGAGCCCCCGCGACTGCGGGGGCTCATGAGGATCTATGCCTCTTGCTGACACAACTTTGAATCCATGTTCCTGGGACAGCTAGGGCTTTTCGGTGTGAAATGAACGAAGATTGCAGAACCTGCTCGGCGGTGTAGCGGAGCCTTTTCACCAGGTAGCATGCTATCACCGTTCCTGTTCGGCCCTTGCCGGCAGCGCAGTGAACAGCCACGGCCTGCAGATGCGGACGGTAAAATAATGGTTAATCTTTCAAGGATATCAATGGGCTAATTCTGTAAGGGCGAGCAATGGGTTACGTTCGTATGGACAGCAATGGGTTAATTTAAGCTATTATCAACGTGCAGCACATATTATTATAGACAGACGAATATTTTTGGAATATCCTCATTGCCAGTGGACACACCTGACGTACTGGAAATCCTGACTCATTCAAGGCCAAATAACACCGTCCATCCGGATACAAATGAATCCAGCAAGAGGCAAAGAACCTCGTGAGCCCCCCCCCCCCCCCCTCCTTCTCTTTTAGGGTGCATGGAAATTTGGCTCATGGTGGTGGCATGGAATGTATGCCCTTGCAGACACCACAGTAAAATGTGGTTGTCTTTGCAGGTAGGCAGAAATTCCTGCCTCCTCCAGTATCGCCGATGGTGTGCTGAGGAGGTCGCCAAGACCGAAACAGCTGTCCACACCGGCTAAATATCTGGACCCCCCTCGGGGGGACCTAGATTTAAATTTCCATGCACTGAGTGGCTGGAACAGTGGGATATGTGATACGCCCCCCTTCGGGGGGGCTTCCATATGCATTGCTTTCAGTCACTTTTTTAGCGCCCCCTCTCTTTCCTATCTTTTTTTTTTTTGTGCTTTGGCCACAGTAGATCTATGATCACTGGTCGATCATGCACATTTCTCTCCCCTGACAGTGCTATAATCTACTTTACTTTGTAACCTTCCTAAAATATTAGCACTGGCAGTCTCCCCTTTTCTTTTCATTTACTACTACAATATCGACTGCAACCCCTTCCCCCCTTTTGGTAGGTTCTCTTTTAGGGTGCATGGAAATTTGGCTCTAGGTGGTGGCATGGAATGTATGCCCTTGCAGACACCACAGTAAAATGTGGTTGTCTTTGCAGGTAGGCAGAAATTCATGCCTCCTCCAGTATCGCCGATGGTGTGCTGAGGAGGTCGCCAAGACCGAAACAGCTGTCCACACCGGCTAAATATCTGGACCCCCCTCGGGGGGACCTAGATTTAAATTTCCATGCACTGAGTGGCTGGAACAGTGGGATATGTGATACGCCCCCCTTCGGGGGGGCTTCCATATGCATTGCTTTCAGTCACTTTTTTAGCGCCCCCTCTCTTTCCTATCTTTTTTTTTTTTTGTGCTTTGGCCACAGTAGATCTATGATCACTGGTCGATCATGCACATTTCTCTCCCCTGACAGTGCTATAATCTACTTTACTTTGTAACCTTCCTAAAATATTAGCACTGGCAGTCTCCCCTTTTCTTTTCATTTACTACTACAATATCGACTGCAACCCCTTCCCCCCTTTTGGTAGGTTCTCTTTTAGGGTGCATGGAAATTTGGCTCTAGGTGGTGGCATGGAATGTATGCCCTTGCAGACACCACAGTAAAATGTGGTTGTCTTTGCAGGTAGGCAGAAATTCATGCCTCCTCCAGTATCGCCGATGGTGTGCTGAGGAGGTCGCCAAGACCGAAACAGCTGTCCACACCGGCTAAATATCTGGACCCCCCACGGGGGGACCTAGATTTAAATTTCCATGCACTGAGTGGCTGGAACAGTGGGATATGTGATACGCCCCCCTTCGGGGGGGCTTCCATATGCATTGCTTTCAGTCACTTTTTTAGCGCCCCCTCTCTTTCCTATCTTTTTTTTTTGTGCTTTGGCCACAGTAGATCTATGATCACTGGTCGATCATGCACATTTCTCTCCCCTGACAGTGCTATAATCTACTTTACTTTGTAACCTTCCTAAAATATTAGCACTGGCAGTCTCCCCTTTTCTTTTCATTTACTACTACAATATCGACTGCAACCCCTTCCCCCCTTTTGGTAGGTTCTCTTTTAGGGTGCATGGAAATTTGGCTCTAGGTGGTGGCATGGAATGTATGCCCTTGCAGACACCACAGTAAAATGTGGTTGTCTTTGCAGGTAGGCAGAAATTCATGCCTCCTCCAGTATCGCCGATGGTGTGCTGAGGAGGTCGCCAAGACCGAAACAGCTGTCCACACCGGCTAAATATCTGGACCCCCCTCGGGGGGACCTAGATTTAAATTTCCATGCACTGAGTGGCTGGAACAGTGGGATATGTGATACGCCCCCCTTCGGGGGGGCTTCCATATGCATTGCTTTCAGTCACTTTTTTAGCGCCCCCTCTCTTTCCTATCTTTTTTTTTTGTGCTTTGGCCACAGTAGATCTATGATCACTGGTCGATCATGCACATTTCTCTCCCCTGACAGTGCTATAATCTACTTTACTTTGTAACCTTCCTAAAATATTAGCACTGGCAGTCTCCCCTTTTCTTTTCATTTACTACTACAATATCGACTGCAACCCCTTCCCCCTTTTGGTAGGTTCTCTTTTAGGGTGCATGGAAATTTGGCTCTAGGTGGTGGCATGGAATGTATGCCCTTGCAGACACCACAGTAAAATGTGGTTGTCTTTGCAGGTAGGCAGAAATTCATGCCTCCTCCAGTATCGCCGATGGTGTGCTGAGGAGGTCGCCAAGACCGAAACAGCTGTCCACACCGGCTAAATATCTGGACCCCCCTCGGGGGGACCTAGATTTAAATTTCCATGCACTGAGTGGCTGGAACAGTGGGATATGTGATACGCCCCCCTTCGGGGGGGCTTCCATATGCATTGCTTTCAGTCACTTTTTTAGCGCCCCCTCTCTTTCCTATCTTTTTTTTTGTGCTTTGGCCACAGTAGATCTATGATCACTGGTCGATCATGCACATTTCTCTCCCCTGACAGTGCTATAATCTACTTTACTTTGTAACCTTCCTAAAATATTAGCACTGGCAGTCTCCCCTTTTCTTTTCATTCCCCTCTTGTTGTTGGGTGGGTGCTGTTTGGTTGTTGTTGTTTTGTGTTTATTTTTTTGACAGTGGAAGTTAGAAGTCTTACCCAATGCGCAAAAGGCCGTCGACCTGTTTACACACATAAATTGTATTTATTTATTTATGTGTTTGTTTGTTCGTTCGTTCGGTCGGTCCTTCGTTCGGTCGTTTGCTCACTCACTCAAAATCACTCACTCACTCAAAATCACTCACTCACTCACTTACTCACCTTGTGTGTGAAGGGATATGGTTAACACAGATGCAAAAGTCCTCTTACCGTATGTTGTCGCTCGGCCTCTTCCACGGTCTGTATAAACTGCTGGATCTGGTCAAGGGTAGGAGGCGTGAAGTCCTCGACCTTTATTTTGACCGTCCTCAGGCCTGCAGCACGCACGCACAACAACACACGAGCATTAGTTGTTTCCCCTCTCTCTTCCGTGCACTGAAGCGATGGTCAATGTACACACGATTCAAAGCGGCCTACGCCAGGCAGTAAAGAGTTAATAGATCGCAATATCTACTTTACAAATGTTCTTAAGCTACGATTCCATAAGCACGAATCCGATACGAATACGATCCGAACAACTGGTTATAGGAAGTCGGTTGACCCAGATTAGAGTCCGTAATTTTTGTCATTACTTGAACCTTTGCATATAGCTAGTTTGGAGAAAGACATTGGATGAGTTCGTTAGCCAGCTTTGTATCCTTTCAACTTCTTTATTAAAAATTAATTCTTTTCAGAAAAGAATTCAAATACTAAAAAACCTTTACTTCTAGAGAAAGTCAGGCAGTGGCGGTGACGTAAAAGAGGCAACTCCGTCACCACGCAGACGCTGATATAATGCTCTAAATATGACGTCATTCTCCACACTGGAGTCCGTAATTTTTTTTTTTTTTTTTTTTTTTTTTTACTAGATATTTTGCGTATATCTAGATAAAAGAGAGCTATTGAATGAGTTCGTTAACCAGCATTGTGCCTCTAGAGCGTTTTGAGTGATAATTAAATATGTTTTTAAAAAAATATATTTTCACGTTTTTTGGGATTAATTTCACGAATTATATGGGTTAATCTTAAAACAATTGAATTTAAAAAAAAAAAAAAAAAAAAAAAAAAAAAAAAAAAAAAACATTTTTCTCATTAATAATCGCATGATTTTTCGTATACGGTATTTACATATACGGTATTTCGTATACGGTATCTACAGTTTGTCTCGGCTGTCGGGTAAAAAAAATAATACATAATAATACATAGCTTTTATATAGCGCCCTTCCCCACGAACAGCAAGCTCGGAGCTCTTTACAGCACATAAAAAATAAAAATTAAAAAGGAGAAAAAATTAGAACGCACTCACTCTTTAAATAAACATCTGCTCGCACCATGTAGGCGCATTTCTAACACGAAACACACACACACACACACACAGTACACACACAGCCTATTACATGGGGAAACAACCAACATTTCCAGGCAGCACATCCAGACTAAGCTAGGGTACGGTTAGGTCAATTGTGAACTGTATGCCCTAGGTGTGAAAATCAGACAAATTTCTGCTGTGCAGCACTTTTTCGGAGTTGATCCTCTGATACGTCAATTAATGTTAGTACTGCGATGAGTAGCGTATATCATCGGGTCGTCACTATGAACACGGCGTGGTGGGACTAATGATACCATGACGTGAAGCTTGAAGTGACGTCAATTCGCTCTCGTGCTATTATTCTTCTCAGTTCAGAATAGCTATGCAACGCCGGCCAGACCACAGAGCTTACGAATAGCGGGAATCGCCGTGTGTTCGTCTTTACTTCTGTGTGCCAGTGTGTGTGGATCAGAAGGTGGGTTCGAGTAGCAGGAGATGGATTTCGCTGTCTTACACGAGCTCACCGTCAGAGCGTACTAATGGCGGGAAGCGCCGTGTGTCCGTCTTTATTTGTTTGCGCCGACGTGTGTGTTGATCAGAGGTTGGCTTAGAGAAGAGGGAAATAGATCAGCATAATAAGCCTGAAAATATGAACAACTCTGAATGTTCTTAAACGTTAAACGGATGTGAGCTCCAAACATTACGGTAGACTTTGGGATGAAAGACTCGCTCATCTTTTCTTACATACCAGGAATATCATGCTCGGGAAGGTCACGCTCGGCGGTCAAGGACACAATGCACGTGACCCCCTGGTTGGCAAGGTAACGCAAGTGGGCTACGGTCGTGGGGAAGGCGCATGCACATAGCAGCCCTTCGGAGATCCAAGAAAAGTTTGGCACATCGCAGCTGTCTTCACGAGGTTCGTCGTTGCCGTGTTCTCCAGCCTGTCCACCGTTCGGTGCAGGCTGTTCCGCCTCAGGTTTGCAATCTGCCATGACACTCGTGAATCTGTCAAATGAAAAAAAAAATCGTTGTTCCCTGTTAACCTGAGAAAATCTGATCATCACCCAACTGCAAGAGGAATAGATCCTCATGAGCCCCCGCAGTTGCGGGGGCTCATGAGGATCTATACCTCTTGCTGACACCGCTTTACATCCATACTCTCGCGACATCTAGTTGTGTTGTTGTTTTGTTTGTTTGTTTGTTTGATTGTTTATTTTGTCTTGAATTGATGAAAGATTTCAGAAAGAAAGTCTGCGTGACCGATTTGAATTTTTTCTGGGTGAGGGCAGGTTACTACGCCTTCATATTATTCAGCGTGTGAGGCGTAATTCAGTGCAGTGTATTTTTGCAGCTGATCTGCGCCCACGCATTCATCGTTGAATTCACGCATAAAAAATATACACCGTACACGACGTCTAATGAGGGCCGCTCTATTGATTTGTGCTTTAGATGGCAGGCTCGATTTCAGCCCATGCCAATGCGTTCCACGGTGGATCGCTTGAGAGTTGACATACCCCACGCCCTGAAACCCCAGTCATTCCCGGGCCTTACAGAGTAGTCACACCTCGCGCCCGAAAACCCGCTATCATTTTAGTATGTCTACAGCCATACCTCATATTGATCATACCTCTCGGCCTCACTGAAACCAAGCTGTCATTCCCTCTAGAGCGGCCACACCTCCCTCAAAATTCCACTGTCATTCCCTCTAGAGCGGTCACACCTCGCGTCCTCAAAACCCCACTGTCATTCCCTCTAGAGTGATCACACCTCCCTCAAAACCTCACTGTCATTCCCTCTAGAGCGGCCATACCTCATGAAAACCCCACTGCCATTCCATCTAGAGCGGCCATACCTCGCGCCCTCAAAACCCCGTCATTCCCTCTAGAGCGGTCATACCTCCCTTAAAAACCCCACAGTCGTTCCCTAGGAACGGTCACACCTTGCGCCCTTAAAACCTCACTGTCATTCCTCTAGAGCGGTCACACTTCCCTCAAAACCCCACTGTCATTCCCTCTAGAGCGGTCATACATCCCCCTCAAAACCCCACTGTCATTCCTTCTAGAGCGGTCATACCTCGCCCGGTCTCAAAAACCCTTTAGTCATTCCGAGGAGTTTGACAGCACGTCGTTGCCAGGAGCCAGTTACTTGATTGAACTTAGTCCTGCGGCAGCCACTAAGCAAGGTGCTGCGCGATAGCGGAGCATCGTGCTTAGTGGCTGGCGCAGGACTACGCTCACTCAAGCAACTGGCCGCATGGCTTTTGTGCGCACGAGGTGTGATGAACATCAAGTGATTTACCGCGGAAGGCGTATGAGGATATTTATACGCAATCGATGTTCGTAATGCGCCTCAGTTAAGACTGAGCACTCTGATGGTTGCAACAAACTGATGAAATTGAAGGCTTAAACCGTTAACTGTCAAGAGAAATTGAACACCACCCAACTGTGAGAGGTATAGATCCTCATGAGCCCCCGCAGTCGCGGGGGCTCATGAGGATCTATACCTCTTGCTGCAGGCGCTTTGTATCCCTGTTCTTTTGACAACATGGGATCTACGACGTTGATGTCTGCGGCCACCGGATGTAAGGGTGGTTACACTGTGTGGTGGTATGTCATTTTGGACCTTACACATGTATATAGCAGTAAAGTTCAAAATCACGGTCCAGTACACAGTTACATGTACATGTTACTGGCGATGATTGATTGATTGATTGATTGATTGATTTTATTTTCACTCTCGCTCTTTCCTTCCTTCCTTTCCTCATTCATTCATTCATTTTGTTTACCGTACCATATATAGTACGGACCGTGACACCTGGCGCTCCACCATTCACAAGGCAGCCGTCTCCTTTGAGGACTCTCGCAGAGCTAACCTTAAGGACAAGCGGCTCAGAAGAAAAAACAGAGTTGTCGTAACTCAGAACCCTGGCCAGACCTTCCCCTGCAGCCACTGCGGTCGAACCTGCCTGTCCCGGATTGGCCTCCGCAGCCACGAAAATGCCTGCAGACGACGTGGGCAAGCCCTACACAATCTTCGTTCGCGAAGTCAAGCCAAGGAGAAGGAGAAGACCATATATAGTAATTATGATAATGTACCCGGTGGCACCGTATTATACGGCACGCTAGGGTACGGTTGGTTAGTTCGGGTTTAACGCCCACGACACCGAAGTGATAATGGACGGCCCTGACGGACGGGTTATGGGGGACAGGGAAATCTATTGTCTATGGAGTACGACCTGAACACAGATCAATCCAGGCGCACTGCAACTCTCCCACTCTCTCTCCATCAGAAACACTCTCTCTCTCTCCTCCTCCTTCCAGTCTGCCCTCAAAATTCACCTCTTTCAACAGTTCTAGCACTATATCACCACACCCCCCAACCCAAGCTGACTGTCGTAATGTATTTCACTATTTGTGGTACGTGAGTCGTTGTCTAAAGCGTGCGCATGCGTGCGCGAGTTGTGAGTGCGCGCTTAGAGTTATAATTATTATAAGATAAGCGCATTATAAATACCGTAATTATTATTTTTATTATTATTATAACTGTGCCACTTTGATTTACCAGGACCTTTTAACGGACATGCTATGGAACAAGCCTGTCTTTTTTCCCTGGATTGCGAGTCCAGCTACCGGGACCGGGACGGGGACTCGAACCCACGACCCGGCGATTCCCTTCGCTGTCATGCTCCGACGCTTAACCGCCTGAGCTATTTCGGACTCTACGCTTGGGCACGACATTATGCGCTAGGGTATAAACAATGTCTGCGTTTCTTGCTGAGAAAAAAAAAAAAAAAAATACTCAGGAGCAAAAGTCCTATGATTCCAAAAATGTAGCATTTCTTTTGCTTCTCAGTATATATATATCATGTCGTGCCCCTCCATTCCACAAGCGGCAGGAGGAACAATTCATCGACGTGTTTTATTTACAGTATAAACTACGTGTGTTTTACACAATTACAGTATGTATACTGATAGAGAGACGGGGGGAAAAAAGGATACTGCACGAAGGTCCCTCCCTCCAACCCCCCCCCCCCCTACCCCGCCCCCCGCTGCACGGTCTCTGTCCACGGACAGTTAACGGATAAAGCGGTAACACGCCATCAAAGGCAATGTCTTTCCTGGCCGCGTGTTGTTGTCCCGTTACTATGGCTGCGGCGTAAAGCGCACGTGCGCGGAGTGGCCATTGTATGGCACAAACCAGTAGGTCCATTTTGAGAAAAGCGAGATTTTCACTGAATAACAATGAAAATCCCGCTTTTCTCTAAAACAATGGGCGTACTGTCTTTTGCCAATGACGGCAGATATGTCGGCGACAGGTCTTTAACCCTGTCAGCCCCAAGGTCCCATGTCTCAAATTTTGGAGGTGTTGCCTAACGACTATGCCCCAGTTGCAGGAGATGGCTTGACCATGATCATTCAAGGGTAGTGCCAGATTAGCTTGGCGCCTTCAGGCGCCAAGCTACTCTGGCACTACCCTTGAATGATCATGGTCAAGCCATCTCCTGCTGTAGGGGTCCGGGGCTAAATGGGTTAAGCCCTTTCTTATATTAAGAGGCATAGATGCTCATGGGGATCTAGGCCAAAAAGGGTTAAACAGCCCATCCAGGCTTTGACACGCACGTACAAGACAGGACGGAATCGCACATAACAACTCGAGGATGGTACACCACAATAGCTTTGTCCTAAGTCCAATTTTTGGGTGAAAAGCGCGATTTTCATCGTATTAACAACGCAAGTCTCGCT
The DNA here is from genome assembly GCA_036245525.1 of Semisulcospira habei. Classification (NCBI taxonomy): domain Eukaryota; kingdom Metazoa; phylum Mollusca; class Gastropoda; family Semisulcospiridae; genus Semisulcospira; species Semisulcospira habei. The sequence goes on along the minus strand of BTPG01000005.1, from coordinate 182,336,962 downwards.
TTTCACAAAACATGGACTGCGTGTCCTTTATGATGAACATTTTGCTTTTACAGAACTGGACTTAACCCTTTGCGTGTGACAAAAACCGCTACCGACACGCAAACGTTAATGTTTTTTTTTTTTTTTTTTGGCCTTATTTGGGCAGTGTTTGGCTTGGCTTTGAAAGAAAGACAGGATGGAAATAAATGTGGAATACAGACGGAAATGGTTAGTGTATTGTCTTTATGCCTTCAGCCCCCCCCCCCTTCCTACACCCTTCCCCCCCCCCCACCCCCCACCCACACACACACACACTCTTCGTGTGATATTTGACAGTCACGAGGTAGTGCAACTTCCTCTTAGGGCACTCCATGACGCAGGAAAATGTCTCGACTGCATAAAAAGTCCCCCCCCCCCCACACACACACACCCACCCCTCCTCACAAAGCAACCACCCCTACCCCCCTACCCCACCCCTCCCCACAAAGCCACCCCCCCCCACCCCTCCAGAGGATACTGCTCCGCCCTTGTTCTGCCTGAGGCCATGACACTTTCGGATGGGCCGCATATTCGATTGTACATACTAAACCGGAAGACCAGGGATATTAGAGAGCAGTCGCTGGGAATGCTAACTATACATGCGCAGAATCGCTAGAAACTAAAAAGGCAAACACGTCACAGAGTGACGTTATCAGCTGTCCCCTAATTTAGCATGAGATAAGTCACCTGACTATGAGTCATTCGTGAGGTTTCGTTTGCAACGAACGACTGACTACAAAGAATAAACACTACTAGCATCTCCAGGAGGCATGAGGATCTATGCTTCTTGGAGATGTTTAGGGCGTTGTCTATGTCTATGGTAAAAGCTGGTTATCTGTGGTAACTTCGCTTTCATTTGTTGTTGGGAGTCGTTCGGGCTAAAAATAACCTCTCTTTTATAAAATATAACACGATACAATGTGTAGGACATAAACTGACCATAATAAATGGAGGGTAGTGCCTGATTCGACCATAACAGTTCAAAAGTAGTACCTGATTCAATTCAATCTGTTCTATACGCAATACATTTCGGATATTACAAATCACCAGGGGACCCAATTTTCATGTTCAGTGTTGTTAATTAATCCGAGCTCTGCTATAATTTAAGTAATTTACATAGAAAGAGTGCTGTCGAGATCTCTGAAAAAGCGTTGTCATATCCGACCTCTCTTATACCCGCCCTAGTTATAAGCGGAGTAGCCAAAAATAAAAATATTAAAATACGGCCTGTGACAGTGTACGTCTGTGTTAGAATACTCCTGAATACAGTCCTGAATTCAGATCGCGTTACTGGTAATCTCATTGTGGTAGTAGTAGTACTAATTGTGCATAATCTTGTGAAGAAAAACCACTTGGTAAGCGTCAATAGGTCCTCTGGCCGACATCAGCCTTAGCTGGGCCGCGCACGGCCGTGCGCAGGACAGCTGAGGCTGAGGTCGGCCCGAGGAGATTTTGCTCACCGTATATTTCCGTGGGACCAGAGACCTGTGCGCGTCAAGCCTCGGACGCCGCGATATACACAAGTTCGCGTAATAGTGAAGCTGAGGTGTAGTTGGTAATTCTCTTCTAACTGAAGAAAAGCATATATTCTCATGAGCCTCGGCAAGGGCTCCTGAGAATCCACGCCTTTTGCGCAAAATGGACCCGTAGATCGATCTCTGTAATCTTCAAGAAAATCTCTTCCTCAAAGTCCGAGAAAGTCTACTACAACAACTTTTCCATATGGTTAGTTCGGGTTTAACGTCCACGGCACCGAAGTGATAATGGACAGCCCTGACGGGCGGGTTATGGGGGACAGGGAAAGCTATTACCTATGGAGTACGACCTGAACACTGATCGATTTAAGCGCACTCCAACTGTGCCACTTTGATTTACCAGGACCTTCCAACGGAAATGCTATTGAACATGCCCGTCTTTCCCCCCTGGATTGCGAGTCCAGCTACCGGGTCCGGGTCAGGGATTCGAACCCACGACCCAGCGATTCCCTTCGCTCTCCTGCTCCGACGCTTAACCGCCTAAGCTATTTCGGTTGGTTAGTTCGGTTTAACGTCCACAGCACCGAGGTGATCATGGACGACCCTGACGGGCGGGTTATGGGGGACAGGGAAATCTATTGCCTGAGTTATTTCGGACTCTTTTTTTCCCCAAATAACACCCTGTTTGCACGATATATAGTCGGCAAGACCAATCACATTACCCGTTGCACCTTCTGACGACAAGAAGAAGTTGTGACGCAAAGTGTGATTGGTCTTGAGGAGCTGGCTGGGTATTGCAGCGTTCGACTCTCGTCCGAAAGGTCGCGGGTTCGAATCCAGCTGGGGTCGAGATCCTGCCGGTTCAGTGCCCGGTGAATCACTATGAATCACTTTCTTGGTGGACAAAAGACGTCAAGCGTTTAACTTTGTGTGTCTGTGACTGGTCTTGCCGACCTATATTCCAATGCGCAAAAGGCCATCGGGCCGAAGTCTGCCCGATGGCCTTTTGCGCATTGGGATCCTATGCAAATGAGGAATACCGTCGAACCTTTATTGGTCAAATGTTCCAGTCTTCAAAACAAAATCGCATCTATTGCCCGAGGCTTGAAGCGGGATGGGGTTTTCGTGTATTCACGCGTTGCCCGGGGCAACCCAAGCTATTTCCCATGCAAATCTCACTCGTGCGTCCACGCTGAACCTACGCCAAGCAATACATCAAAACAAATTCCTTCGGAAATGCGCGCTGATTCCATTCAAGCGGTAAATGAAAATTATTTGCAAGAAAGTCATTGTGTGTGATTACTGCCTCAGGCTTTGACACTGGCACATGCACGCGAAGACTTACAGGATGGGGACGGAAGGAAGGGGGGGGGGGGTTGGGGGGGGGAGGGGGGCATAGGTTACAGTCATGACACGTGCACAAACCTTACCGTGTCCTGTGATAAATTTGTGAAAAGCTCTTTAAGGTTAAACTCTATATTTGTTAAATTCACATCAAAAGAGGATCGTGTAAACTGTAAGAAGAAACGGAAAAGAAATATACGTGCTTCAGAATTTAAAAAAAACAACAACAACAACACTTTTTTGGTCTTGTAAAGTTTCAGTCTTTCTTTCTCTCTTTCTTTCTTTCTTTTACTTTGTGTCTGTTAGAAAGACGGACTTTAACGGATGTCAAGTCACTATGGCTTTACCAGGGTATGTAAACAGGACTACGGTGTGGATGGCGGGACTACGTCCCCAAAGACCCACTAGGCTGCAATGTATGCTTGTATCTGACAAAATATAAGTCGATGTTGTTCATTTCAACATCTGCTAGCTGCAAATAGATTCGCACACCCGCAGCCCTTTGCAGAATTTTGAAAGCTGGCGGGAAATTGTCATAATTTGAAGAAAGCAGTGACCTTTTGGTATGCAAACTTTTATCGATAACGTGTCCGATTCGTTGGAAAGGATTCTGCTGAAAAACGGCGTCCACTCTACACTAATGCACTTGTCAACATTCTTGCGGGTTGTACACGTGGTATTCTGTGTTTAAATTAGGGAATTTTAGTCTCTTTTGAGCTGAAAAGGGTGCCTGATGTTGGGACTACGATGTGCAGGAATGGTCACGGTTGCGCCGAGTTGGCCTACGGTGTGAAGAATGTAGGACTACACAGTGCAAAAATCGCTGCCCTCCAGCCTACATTGAATTGTTACATTTATCCATTATGTAGCTGTCTGATTTTAATATAGAGTAAAATACTGTCAATGAACTAGTTGAAATTCCATTAATACAATAATAGGTCATAAAGATACATGCCGGAAAAAGAAGTATGATAGAGGCAAAGGAAAAGTGTGTTATGACAGAATGCGTTTTGCGTTTCTAAAATACCCCGGCTGGACTGTTGACTATTTTATATGAGGCTGATCAACATGAACATTTGTGGGAACAACGAACACAACACACGTTACACCCAAATTATGTCAGCTGCATGCAATGGCTTATGTTACTTATGGATGTTCATTGACTAACCCCATACAGTAACTAACTCCTATTTAGGTACCCCTTGAACTATATGACTGGTTGTTTTTTTTTTCAAATTTGCACGAAATTTGAGATGACAGAGAGTCAGAAAACCACTTTATTCAAAATTTGTTGGAAACATTTTTATATGAATCCACATACCTATTGATATACCTATTTTTAAAATCTCTTTACCTTGACCTTTTCAATGGGTCATCAAAACTAGTATGCATAGGAAGGTGTCTTTGTACTAAGTTTGGGCTTTGGGTTGTGAATTTGATGAAAAAAGTTTTTTTGTCAAAATATTGTTAGTTTTGACGTATTTCCTGATCCCCTGTGACCCTGACCTTTGATAGAGGTCACCAAAATTGGTACGTTTAGAAAGGTCTGGCCTGAGCCAAGTTTGAAGTCTGTGTCTTGAATGGAAAATACCATCGATAAAGTTTACGATGGACAGACGAACACTGGCCCATTTCATAGACTTACTTTTGCTATCGCACATGAGCCAAGAAGTGTGTGGTGGACCACTTCAATCTGGGCAGAATATTCCCACAAAAAGAAGACAAAGAAAAAGAAGAAATATGGTTGGATTTACGTTAGTCATGTTACCAAATTCACGAAGAGCTGTGGGTATGCTCACTCTGTGTTTTCTAATGGTCATGTTGCAAGCTTCACCTAGAGAAAATAGCATCAATTTAATAATAATAATAATAATAATAATAATAATAAAGATAATTTGTAATGCGCCTAATCACCAATGTGCTCTAGGTGCTTTACAATCACAGTAATGAAACACAAAGCAAAATACAAAAACAAACACATACAACAACAACAAAACAACCAACATACATTGATTTACAAGGAGCAGAAAATTCTCAGACACACACACACACACATATAAACACACACACACATGATGAGGTGGCAGACAAAAAGGTCTTTAAGTATATGCAACAGAAAAAAGGTGTGGTTTAAGCTTGGATTTAAAAATTAGAGAGAGATGATGAGGGACGCACGTCTGCTGGGAGGGCGTTACATGTACTGGGACCAAAATACGAAAATGCACGATGACCAGAGTGACCTTATTATGTCTAGGGATACGGAAAACATGAGTGTCTGAAGTAGAGCATAGTGAGCGGGATGGTGTATACAGCTGGACAAGATCAGATAAGTAAGTAGGGGCAGAACCAGAGATGATGTTGAAACAAATGACACAGACTTATACTGAATTCTGTATGAAACTGGCAGCCAGTGCAAATCACTTAATCAGCTAGTAGAGGCATGTGTTCACATTTCGGTACACGAAAAATCAGACGTGCAGCACAGTTCATGACTCTCTGGATTTGGTCAAGAAGATTTTGCGGAGCACCGGACAAAAGAGAATTGCAATAGTCTATGCAGGAAAGCACTATAAGCTTGACGTCATGGCATCGTTAGTCTCACAACGCCGTGTACACAGTGACAAAATTGATGTTTCACGTCACTCTTTCAAAAGGCACGTGGCCTCATCCAGGGCTGACTGTTCATTCCACACAGACTCTTCCAGGGCTGACTGTTTGATGGGAGTATATAGTGGATCCAAAACTTGCAAAAATTAATTAATTATTATTTAAAAGTTGAAGAGCGACAAAGCTGGCTAACGAACTCATCCAATGTCTTTCTCCAAACTAGCTTTATCCAAAATTTCAAGTAAATATGACAAAAATTAAGGACTCTAATCTGGGTCAACTTTCTATAAATGGTCTTTTTTGTCTTCAATGAGACATCCAGTTACAACATGCTCAGAGGCTCTATAAGCCACCCTTTAAACAAAGTATTTCGCCAAGTTTTAACTTGTGTGTACAGCAATGATCTGAGATTCTCGTGTCTACATACATACACGCATGCACGCACGCACGCACACACACACACACACACACACACACACACACATACGGCCTTTCGCGTCAAATGTACTTTCAGCAACGAGGTTAGCGTAACTAGACATGACGTAATTTTTATCTTGTTACTTCAGTTGTCAAGGGTTTAGGCCTGCCCGCCTTTGACATCATGGCATACTATTAAATTTGCCCCACCGCAACCCGTCCTAAAAAGTCCCTTCTATAAACAGATTCCCACCATAGTTTGAGGCGTTAAATCGTCTTACATCAGTTCATCATTTTTTTTTTAAAAATGCTGCAGAACAGCTGGTCACATCTTTATGTTTTTACCGACTGTTATTTTGCAAATATAACTTATTTTACTAATACACATTATTCGCCTAAATATCATATTTGCTTTACTTCAAATGTTAATTTTTGTTTTGTCATTTGGAAATGTCATACCTACTAGTTGCAATGCAAGTACTTCAAACAAGATATTTTTCCTGTTTCTGTCGTGTGTACAGTGTAGTCCCAAATCCTTCACACCGTAGTCCATTTCTGAACAACCGAGATCGTCATTTGCAATGTTGACACGTGTTTTTAGTGTAGTGTAGACGCTGCTAGGCAGTAGAATCTGGCCTGATGAATCGGACACGCGATCGATCAAATTTTGCACACTTAAATCTCGCCGATTTCATCAAATTATGACAGTTTGCAGCCACATTTTTTTACCTCTGCAACTAGCTACAAGTGCGCCAATCTATTTGCAGCTAGGGGATGCTAAACATGAACAATATTGACAATGTTGTGACATGAACAATGTTTTCTGATTCATGATAAATTGCAGCCTACTGGGTCGCACGGGACGTAGTCCTTATCTCCGCTATGTGCACAGGCGTAGTCCTGTCTACATACCCTGTGTACACACACGCCTACCTCCCCCCCCCCTCCCCCCACCCCTCACCACCCCCATCTCCGCAACCCCCACTCATAATCATCATCATCATCAGTCCCTTGCCCGAACTGGGCGTTGGGGGGACTGAAAGGCAGCAGCAACAGACAGTGCTCTCCACTGAGTTCTATTTTGGGCGGTTGCAAGCAAGTCTGGCATCTCGAGTTCGGTCCATTCTTTTATGTTTGCGACCCAACTCTTTCTCTGACGACCTCGCCGACGACTTCCTTCGAGAGTGCCTTGGAGGATAGTCTTGGACAAGGTGTTGTGTCGGGTCACGTGGCCAAACCAAGCAAGCTTGCGCCGTTTCACGGTTGCCAGAAGGGGTTCATGTGGGCCCACCAGGGAAGTGACGATGCTCCGTACATATTCGTTGGTTTTGTGCTCGCGGTACGAGATGCGGAGCAACTTCCTCAGGCACTTGTTCTCAAAGGCCTGGATTTTCTTTTCTGAGTCTGCAAGCAGTGTCCAAGTCTCACAGCCGTAGAGTAGAATAGACACTACGAGGGACTTGTAAAGCCTGTACTTGATGGTGAAGCTGATGGAGTTACTTCGCCATATCCTGTCCAGCCTGGCCATTGCGGATGTTGCTGTACCTATCCTGATACGGATCTCTGCTACGCAACTACCGTCTTTGGACAGGGTGGCTCCCAAGTACTTGAAGCTATTGACCTCTTCTAGCTTCTGGCCGTTCATGTGAATGTTGCTGCTGCTGTCGCTTGTGGTGTTGATCATCACTTTGCTTTTATCCGTACTGATCTCCATGCCAGTATGGTTCGTCAACGATCCACGGGAGACGACCGCTGCTGTGAACTGTTGTAACTTGCTCTGGTTTGTTATTGATTACTTCCCCTGACTGCACACATTTTCATGTGCTGATCCGTCGCGGGGCAGCATGACATTGAATCACAATTGTGTGATGATTTGTGATTTTGGACCTTACGGCCACAGGCCACAGGCCGTAAGGTCCAAAATCACAGACCAACACACACATTTTACTCATATCTGGCAACTGAGTCAGTTGCGCAGTTTCTGCGGATTCAGTCAGTGCGGACCGCTGCTCGGCGACGGCTCAGTCAGTCAGTGCGACTACAACTCAAGTCCACATTGCGCAAAAGACCATCGGGCCGAAGTCAGCCCGATGGCAGTTTGAGCATTAGGTCAGTTTTGACAGGACAATATATGACGTAAAGTGACGGACATTGGAACAGAAATTCAAGTGACAGTCAGTCTGGAACTTTGAAATCCCGAAACTGCTCAATTACAGTACCTCTGGAAGACTCGGGATGGGTGGAAGGTCCGAGTGGGCGAAGGGAGGGGAGGAGTAGAGAGCGGGGATGGGAGAGAGAGGAGGGGGACATAGGTTACAGTCATAACACGTGCAAGAACCTTAGCGTGACCTGTGATAAATTTGTGAAAAAAAACAAACTCTTTACGTTTAAAATCTGTATTTTGGAAATTAACACCAAAGGTGATCGTGTAAATTGCTAAAAGAAAAGCAAAAAAAAAAAAAAAAAAGTGTTTCAGAATTAAAAAACAAACACTAAACAACGACAACAACAACAAACATTTTTTGGGCCTTGTAAACTTTCAAAGTCTGTCTTACTCTTTCTCTCATTGTGACTGCTAGAAATGAAGTTAACGGACGTCCACTCAAGTCACTATGGTTTTACACACACTCCTAGTACCTTTGCTCCCCTCCCCCCCCCCCTCTCTCTCTCTCTCTCTCTCTCTCCCCCCCCCCCCCCCCCTTCCCCCGTGCCACTTCTCATCGCGAGCTCTACAGCTGGTTGATCGACGATCCACGGGAAGCAACCGTAGCACCGAATTGAACTGTTGAAACGTGCACCGGCTTGTTATTGATGACTTCCCCTCGCTGATCACATTAAATATTTTTCATGTTCTGCCTGGTCTGAACCGGGGCAAAATGACATTGAATCACAAGTGTGTGATGGTCTGTGATTTTGGACCTTACGGCCTATGTGGCCGTAAGGTCAAAAATCACAGACTAGCACACACAGTGTATTGTGGCAGGGAACTTTATTCGGAGGCTCATATCCGGCCATTGAGTCAGTTCAGTTCCTTAATGATTCAGTGTACGGACTGACTTACTCGGCGGCGACGGCTCAGTGCGATTTCAAGACTCAAGTCTCCAAAGCGCAAAAGGTCATCGGGGCGACGTCGGCCGCCGTTGGCCGGGCCGCGCACCGCGCGCAACGTTGGCCAACATCGCCCCGATGGCCTTTTGCGCATTGGGGCGGGCAGTTTCGACAGGATAGGACCTAATAATATGCCGTAAAGTGACTGACATTAGAACACTGAGAAATGTATTTCAGTCCCAAATCTTCATGTACTTAAGCGTGACGTTTTTTTTTCTCTCAGTTTTTAATGATGTAAGCGTCCATCGCGCCTCAGTCAACTCAAGTGAAAGTCTCTCAGTGACTGTGAAATCCGAAACCGCCTGCGCAATTAGTACCGGCTCTGGAAAACCCGGGCCGGAGGGGTGGCCGGTGGTGTGGGAAGTCTAGAGAGCGTGGGGTGGAGGGGTTGGGGGGGGGGGGGCTGGAAGGACTGAGGATCGGCGGAGGGGAGAGTAACAGTCAAACCTGTCAAGATTACCACCTGTCGTTCGCAGACCATCCTCTGTTTGCTCCCATGGTCACACTTCCTGGTGTGGCAGTACTTTGAGTACTAAAGTATTCTCTTCATGAAATCGTCAGTGCCGGACTATCTTGTATCATGTACCTATCCTTGCTGTGCGGATCGAATTTGACTCTGAAGTTCAAGGCATCTGTCTCAGTGACCGACTGTTAAACTAGTGACGATGCTCTTGGCTTGACTTCGCGAACGAAGATTCTATAGGGCTTGCCCACGTCGTCTGCAGGCATTTTCGTGGCTGCGGAGGCCAATCCGGGACAGGCAGGTTCGACCGCAGTGGCTGCAGGGGAAGGTCTGGTCAGGGTTCTGAGTTACGACAGCTCTGTTTTTTCTTCTGAGCCGCTTGTCCTTAAGGTTAGCTCTGCGAGAGTCCTCAAAGGAGACGGCTGCCTTGTGAATGGTGGAGCGCCAGGTGTCACGGTCCGCGGCAAGCGAAGACCACTGGTGGTGGTCGATTTGGCAGGCACTAAGTGACTTCTTGAGACCGTCTTTGTATCTCTTCTTTGGTGCCCCTCTGTCTCGGTGTCCAGTGGCGAGCTCGCCGAACAGAGTGATCTTGGGTAGGCGATGATCCTCCATCCTGGAGACGTGCCCCGCCCAGCGAAGCTGTGTCCGCAGCAGCAAAGCCTCGATGCTCACAGTTTCCGCCTGTTCAAGGACCTCGACGTTGGTGACATAGTCACTCCAGTGAATGCCCAGGATGGTACGCAGGCAGCGCTGGTGAAAGCGTTCGAGGAGTCGTAGTTGGCTGCGGTAGAGGTCCCAGGACTCGGAACCGTACAGCAGGGTGGTGAGGACGACAGCTCTGTACACGCTGATCTTGGTGCCTTTTTTCAGCTGTTGATTGTGCCACACCCGCTTGAATAGTCGCCCGAAAGCACTGTTCGCTTTTGCCAGCCTGTTGTCCAGCTCCTTGTCCAGCTTGGCGTCTGACGTGATGATGCAGCCAGGTAGTAAACTGGTCCTTGAGGACTCTCGCGAGCTAACTTAGGACAGCGCTCAGAGAAAAACAGAGCTGTCGTAACTCAGACCCTGACCAGACCTTCCCTGCAGCACTGCGTCGACCTGCTGTCCGGATTGGCCTCCGCAGCCACGAAAATGCCTGCAGACGACGTGGGCAAGCCCTATAGAATCTTCGTTCGCGAAGTCAAGCCAAGAGGTAAACTGGTGTACAGACTTCAGTTCGGACTCGCCGATGGTGATGTGGGGAGGGCGATGCTCTTCCTTGGGTGCCGGCTGATGAAGGACCTCTGTCTTTTTCAGACTGACCTCAAGTCCAAAGAGCTGGGCGGCATCTGCGAAGCAGGACGTAATGCGCTGCAAGGCTCTCTCTGTGTGTGCAACGAGGGCAGCGTCATCAGCAAAGAGCAGCTCACGAATCAGTTGGTCTAGGGTTTTCGTGTGGGCCTGCAGTCGTCTGAGGTTGAACAGGCTGCCATCGAGACGATACCTGATGTACACTGCGTCGTCATCGTCGAGGTCCACTGTGGCCTGCTTCAACATCATGCTGAAGAAGATGGTGAAGAGGGTCGGTGCCAGCACGCAGCCTTGCTTCACGCCGTTGCGAATGGGGAATGGTTCTGAGAGGTCACTGTTTAGTCTGACCTGGCCTTGCTGGTCCTCGTGGAGCTGGACGATCATGTTGAGGAACTTTGGGGGACAGCCTAGTCGCTCCAGGATCTGCCACATACCTTGCCTGCTCACAGTGTCAAACGCTTTTGTTAGGTCGACAAACGTTACGTACAGCCCTTTGTTCTGCTCGCGGCACTTCTCCTGAAGCTGTCTCAGCACAAAGACCATGTCGGTGGTACTACTGTTGGCTCTGAAGCCACACTGGCCCTCTGGGAGGTGGTCTTCAGCGATGGCAGGTACCAGCCGATTCAGGAGCAACCTTGCGAGAATTTTCCCGGCAATGGACAGCAGGGTAATTCCACGATAATTAGAGCAGGCAGACTTCTCTCCTTTGTTCTTGTACAGGGTGATGATGACTGCATCACGGAGATCCTTTGGTAGTGTTCCTTTTTCCCAGCAGCAGAGAAAGAGGTCGTGGAGCTTGTTGTGCAGTGCTGGGCCTCCATGTTTCCAGATCTCTGGCGGGATTCCGTCAATGCCTGCTGCTTTGCCACTCTTGAGCTGGTGGATGGCTGTGAGGGTCTCTTCGGCGGTGGGCGGTTCGTCCAATTCAACCTTTAGTGGAAGGTGTGGGATTTGGAGGATGACTGTTTCTTGAACAGTGCGCTCAGCGCCGAAGAGGTCCTGAAAGTATTCCGACCAGCGGTTCAAGATGGAGGTATTATCTGTGAGGAGTGCCTGTCCATCAGCGCTTCGCAGGGGACTTTGTACCAGGTGCCTAGGGCCATACACTGCTTTCAGTGCTTCGTAGAAGCCCCTGTAGTCACTGTTGTCAGCGCAGAGCTGGGTCCTCTGTGCGAGTCTGGACCACCACTCGTTCTGGAGCTCTCTAAGCTTGAGCTGGAGACTGCTGCAGATGAGGCGGAAGGCAGACTTCTTCACAGGGCAGGAAGGCTGGGCTAGGTGGGCCTGGTGGGCGGCTCTTTTTTTTGCTAGAAGTTCCTGGATCTCTTCGTCGTTTTCGTCAAACCAGTCTTTGTTCCTCTTTCTAGCAAAGCCCAAGACTTCCACAGAAGATTTTACAATAGCAGTTTTCAGTTGTTCCCAGAGTGTTTCAGGGGAGGAGTCTGCTGGATCAACTGTATCTTTGAGCATGCGCTGTAAATCGGCCTGAAGGGCAGCTTTCTTGTCGTCACGCTGAAGGCTGGCAACATCAAGCTTTTTCTTGGGGGGGGGCCCCTTTCTTGGGTTTCAGCTTGAGGCGGAGCCTGAGTTTGCAGCGAACAAGGCGGTGGTCAGTGTGGCACTCTGCGCTGGGCATCACTCTGGTGAGGAGGACGTCACTGCGGTCCCTCTGACGCACTAGGACATAGTCGATAAGGTGCCAGTGCTTGGAGCGAGGATGCATCCAGGTGGTCTTTCGACTGTCCTTTTGCTGGAAAGTAGTGTTGGTGATGACAAGTTGCTGCTCTGCACAGAGCTCCAACAGTAGGCGACCATTGTCATTGCAGTTCCCAACGCCATGCTTGCCGAGGACTCCTTTCCAGGCTTCAGAGTCTTGGCCCACTCTGGCGTTGAAGTCGCCAAGGATGATGACTTTGTCGTCTGCAGGGGTGCTCTGCAGGAGGCTGCGCAGGTCAGAGTAGAACTTGTCTTTTTCTGCAGGCTCTGCCAGGAGGGTTGGGGAGTACACACTGAGAAGGGTGACGTATTGCTGGTGTCTCAGTGGGAGGCGCATGGACATGATGCGGTCGGAGTGACCCGTTGGTAGGTTTTCCAACTTAGTCGCAATGTGGGTCTTCACCATGAAGCCCACGCCTGAGAGCCGTCTTTCTGATGCAGGCCTGCCTGACCAGTAGAGGGTGTAGCCAGCGCCAAGTTCTTGGAGGCTGCCTTCCTCCGGAAGGCGTACTTCGCTGAGCGCGGCGATGTCGATGTTTAACCTCCGCAATTCATGGGCAATGAGGGCGGAGCGACGTTCAGGGCGTCCGCTGTCTGCTGTGTCGAGCATGGTTCGGATGTTCCAGCATGCAACGTTGAGTCCGGTCGTGGTCGTCATGAGAGTGGATCCATTGTTTTTTCTTGTTTTCTGACCGCATGGGAAGATGCCCGTTGACCGCGGCTAGCCAACTGGGTTACGAGGGGATGAGCTTTGGTTAGGCCACCTTTTCTAGGCCCCTCTCCGTGTGGAGCAAGCAGTGCTGTCCCTAGAGAAGGCTGCTTGGTCGTTCAGGGTGTGCCGAGTGACGTTGTCATCCCCAGGTCAACATCAGGCGACCAATATCCTGAACCGCCTGCATGCAGGTTTGAGACTGCGGCTTCCAGTGACATCTTTCACCTGCCGTTTTGCCCCTTGCCCATCGCTACAGGACTTGGAAAGTTCAGTGTCATAGTCCGTGGGCGTTTCCTAAAGCCTGTGACGATGACACATCAATGAATCTCAGTCGAGCCCTACTGAGCCTGCTAGCTGTTTAACTGACCCTTTTTTTTTCTTTTTCTTTTTTTTTGTCGATAGCGTCACTTTTATCGAGGTGATTTCTACAGGAATCACCTCGACATAAACGAAAGCCGTTTCGCCAGCGGCGGCAAAGGGTTAAAGTACCATTTTACTGACGCATATTTCAGCACGAAAAATGTTTTGCTTGTTATGTTTTGTCGACACACATAATGAACTTTAACAGCGGGTTGGTCGGGCACGCAGCAAAAGTGACACGAGTACTAGTATTCGCACTTAATTGGAGAGAGCGCGAGTGGCGAGTGAGAACGAATGTGTACAGTCAGTTTTTAACTGAATCAGATGTTACTGTGTGTGTGTGTGTGTGTGTGTGTGTGTGTGTGTGTGTGTGTGTGTGTGTGTGTGTGTGTGTGTGTGTGTGTGTGTGTGTGTGCGCGCGCGCGCGCGTGTGTGTGTCAAGTCTTAGTAACTGACATCAAGACAAATTCCAATGTTTTTATTGTTTTGTACATGGAAACATATGGCAATAAACTATCTTATCTTATCTTATCTTGTGCTCAGCTGTTTTAGCCCCGTGATAACTATTTGGGGCTGTTTCTCGTACTGAAAGCGTTGTATTTCTAGAATGGAGTAGAGTCATCGTCAGGTTACTGTACTTGATATCAAGACGGCGTGTACTGAACTGGATTGCTCTGTGTCTAAATGAACCATAACTAGACCTGTGTGAAGCGTTTCGTAAGCATCTGTTACAGAAGTGTATCCGGTTATTGCGGTATATTGGGCCTTTCACTACACAGGCGTAATTACCATGCAGCTCGCTAGCGTGCACTGGAGCAACACTGACGTATGATGAAGCCGGTAAAGAGAAACTAATTAGAAGGGGAAAAAAACTTCATGTGAAACTTTAAGCATCTGTCACACACTGACATCAAGGTCAATAACTATAGTCAGTGGCGGTGTAGTACTCCGGTCTGCATAGTACAGTGTACATGATGTATATATAGGGCCGTCTGCTGACGCCACTGACGGGTTCATATACCATGCCGACCGGTAGACTATGGTTTATACATACACAGCAGTTTATAACATATGATTACGCCAGTGTATAACACACAGATATACGCGAGCGTATAACACAGTATACACCGCGGTCTACAGAAAAACAAACATACATACCGGCGGGATCACACTAGTCCGCTGTCATGTTTCAGTGCAACAGCCTCCTCACCGACTCCAGCCCCGGCAACCCTGCCTAAAAGTTCACACCGGCTGAGGCCATCCTAGATTTTCTTTCTTCCTTCCTTCTTGATTCCGTCAGTGCCTAAAAGCCAGCTAACATCCACACATAATTATGCGCGAGGAGTCCTTAGTCAGCTGTTGGCAGCGGCAGCCCACGCAGCTATGACCCAGCTATGCTGATCAAACAGACACTGCCCGGCAGTGGAAATTCTAAACCTGAGCTGTGTGCTTGTGGCTCAGTGCGGCAACAGGGGTCGTCTCCAGCAAGTGGCACAGATCTTCGTGAGCGCCTGCGATGCAGGGCCACGTGCAGATCTGTGCCACTTGCAGACCGCGGAGACTGAAACTGGTTTCCGCACAGCTGGATGACCTCAATACCCTAGCGCTACGAAAGGTCACGTGGTCTAGACTGCCACGGTTGGCTGAACTGCACTACGGTCTCTGCATTGATTAGTTTTACACGCGGCTGCTTTACAAGAACGAGGTACTCCTGTCATGAGGCGGCGGCTTTCAGTTTAGTGAATAAAACATCCGTGCGGCATTTTCAGTTCTCTTTTTTTCATTGAACGTCACGCCAATGGGTCTCTTTATGGTCTGACCTCAGCCCCGCCGTCTCGGTGGGTAGTACACAGCGTCGTTTCGTTTCTATAGACCCCATTTCAGGCAAAGTTGTTCAGAAGGAGTTGACTATAACATTACGAGGCGGACACCACAATATATTGACATCTACAGTACGCATCCACCTACGGACCCGGGGGGGAGAGGGGGGGCGCCGGGGAAGGGGGGGGGAGGCGGCAGGGTTCCCCTGATATAATATGGGTGAATCATGGGTTGACTCTTGTGAAAGCGCCAATAATATAAAATATTTTGGTGAAACAGATCCAGACGGCATTTTCTGGCGTCTACACGTGACATTACAGAAATGTTCCCACGTCAGTGAAATGAGATAGTTCCGTCCGGCAAACTGGCTTTCATCTCTTCAGCTAGAGTCGTAAATCATATTGTAATGGGGAGTGAAGGTCACACGGCCTATACCTGTTAGCCGGGACAGCACACAACTGCAAGAGCCAACTTCAAGTTTGCCGGTCGCCGGGTCAGACTGACTTAGTGACGGCCGGCCTTGGCTCTATGCCGTCGGGCTCCGGCCTCTGAGATCACGGCCGCTGACGACAAGGACTGATGTCAGTATGACTTGACAACACATGGTCAACTACTTTAATAACAATGATAATAATAATAATAATAATAATAATAGTAAATAATAATAGTAATAATCATCATCATCATCATTTTTATCGTAAAGCGCCAACTCCTTTCAGTGCAGGCCCGCTCTAAGCTCGTCAGTTAAAATACAAATCAAAATGACAAACTAAACACAAATCAATACGGACACTTACTTACTTACGCCTGTCACCCCTACCAGGGTATAGGCCGTCGCCGGACGAGAGACCTCCAGCGACTACTGTCCTGTGCTTTGCCTTCGATTTTACTCCAGGTGGTTCCCAGTCTCTTGATGTCTGCTTGGAGGTCTCGACGCCAGGTGTTTCTCGGCCTGCCTCTTTTCCTCTTTCCCTGGGGTTTCCATGACAATGCCTGCCTAGTGGTACTGGAAAGTGGCTTTCTCACACTGTGACCAATCCATCCCCATCTTTTTCGTCCAATTTCATTCTCTGCTGTTATCTGCTCTGTTCTCTCCCAGAGTCTGACGTTGCTGATCTTCTCTGGCCAGTGGATTTTCAAGATTCTTCTAAGGCAACTGTTTATGAAGATCTGTACTCTGTTGACTGTGGTTTTTGTCATCCTCCAAGTCTCTGCACCATATAGGAGAACTGCTTTTACGTTTGAGTTGAAAATCCGGACTTTGGTGTGTTGTGACAGCTCTCTGGAACTCCACACTTTTTCAGCTGGAGAAAGGCTGCTCTGGGTTTACCGATTCGTGCTCTGACATCTGCATCAGTGCCACCTTTTTTGTCGATGATGCTCCCGAGATAGGTGAAGGACTCCACCTCCTCCAACGGGGTGCCAGCAAGCAAGACTGGTTCTTCCCTTGTTGCGTTCAGCCTCATTGTCTTTGTTTTCTGTTTGTGGATGGTGAGGCCCACTTGGGACGAGATGTCAGCAAGCCTCATGGTCTTGTCCTGCATTTGTTGAGTGTGGGACAGTAAAGCCAAGTCGTCTGCAAAATCGAGGTCGTCAAGCTGTGTCCACAGTGTCCACTGTATTCCGCTTCTTCTCTGCTCTGTGGTTCTCTTCATGACCCAGTCTATGGCCAGTAGGAAGAGGAACGGAGACAGCAAACACCCCTGCCTGACGCCGGTTCTGACCTGGAGCTCCCTGGTAAACTGCCCTTCGTGGATCACGCGACATGTCATGCCATCGTAGCTGCTCTTGACAAGGCAGACGAGTTTTGTGGGTACACCGTAGTGTCGTAGGAGTTTCCACAAAGTCTCTCGGTCCACGCTGTCAAATGCTTTCTCGTAATCCACAAAGTTGACGTACAGCGGGGAGCTCCACTCCAGAGACTGCTCCACGATGATGCGGAGAGTGGCAATCTGGTCTGTACATGATCGGGGTTTCCTGAATCCTGCTTGCTGGTCTCTCAGCTGGGTGTCGACGGAGCTCTTCATTCTCTCCAGGATGATCCTGTTAAAGACCTTTCCTGGTACTGACAGCTAGGTGATTCCTCTATAGTTGGAACACTTGCTGAGGTCACCTTTCTTGGGAAGCTTGATTAGATACCCCTCCTTCCAGTCAGCCGGCATCACCTCCTCTTCCCAGATCTTTCCAAACAGTGGGTACAGCATCTCTACTGTTGTTTCTAGGTCTGCTTTCAGAGCCTCCGCTGGGATGCCATCTGGCCCTGCTGCTTTGCCGTTTTTCAAAAATGCAACTGCTCTTCTGATCTCTTCTCGGCTGGGTCTGTTACAGCTGATGGGTAGGTCAGTCTCTGCTGGCTGGATGTCTGGGGGGTCGGGTGGGGTGGGTCTGTTCAGTAACTCTTCAAAATACTCGGCCCATCTGTCGAGTTGGTCTGCTCTGTCTGCAATAGGCTTGCCTTCTTTGTCTTTTACTGGTCTTTCTGTATGGCCCTACTTGCCAGACAATCTTCTGGTAATGTCGTAGAGCTGTTTCATGTTGCCGCTGCCTGCTGCCTTTTCTGCCTCTGCTGCTAGGCCGTCTGTGTAGGCTCTCTTGTCTGCCCTGATACTCCTTTTCACCTCGCGGTTAGCTTCCGAGTATTCCTCATGTGCCCTTGCTTTGGCTGCTCTCGTGCGACTGTTGTTGACAACTGCTTTCTTCTGCTTCCTCACTTCTATCTTCTTCAAGGTCTGTGCCGACAGCCAGTCCTTGTGATGGTGTTTCTTGAACCCTACAGTGTCTTTGCAGGTTGAGTTCAGTGCCTCTCTAACTGCCTTCCACTACTGCTCTGTGTGACCGCCTCCTCTTCATCTATTAGCTCCTGTAGCGCTTGAAATCGGTTGGGCAGCACCAGTTTGAACTCTTCTCTCACTCCAGTCTCTCTCTGAGGAGGCCTACATTATAGCGCTGTCTTCTTGTTGTCCCTGTGCTGCTTTTCTTTAACTTGAGCTTTATTCTTAAGATAAGCAGATGGTGGTCTGAGGCGACATCTGCTCCCCTCCTCACTCGAACATCTTGAAGGGATCTTCTAAATTTCTTGCCAATGCAGATATGGTCTATTTGGTTCTCTGTAGTATGGTCAGGTGAGACCCACGTTGCTTTGTGTATTCTTCTGTGTGGGAAGATGCTGCCTTCAATGACAAGTCTGTTTAGAGCACAAAAGTCTACGAACCTCTCCCCGTTCTCACTCATCTCCCCTAGTCCCTGTCTCCCCATCACCTCTTTGTATCCGGTGTTGTCCTCCCCTATTTTGGCATTAAAATCGCCCATGATGATGGTGATGTCTCGCTCCGAACATTTTGTCCACAGCACTCTGGAGTCGGTCGTAGAACTCTTGTTTCTTTTCCTCGTCACTGTCATTAGTGGGCACATAACATTGGATGACGTTCAGCTTGATCTTTTTCTTGGTTCTAAAGGCTGCTGTGATAATTCTTGGCCCAAGAGGTTCCCACCCCATCAGCGCTCTCTGTGCCACTGATGACAGCATGAATGCTACACCTTCTGTATGGGGGGTATTCTCCTCTTCATGACCTGAATACAGAATCATCTCCCCACTTAACAGCCTTTTCTGGCCCAACTGCGTCCATCTGGCTTCACTGATACCTAGCAGGGAAAGGTTGTACTTTTGCATTTCCGCTGCTATCTGGGCGGACTTCATGCTCTGGTACATTGTCTTAACATTCCATGTGCCCATGATTGTGTCCCTGGATAGAGAGAGGCGGCTCGGTCCTGTGGCTTCCGAAGACTTCCGGCTTTCACCACATGACGTCATAAATCTTCTGGTAGAAGAACCTTCCTCCTCCAGGAAAGGAATTGCTGTTTGACTATTCGTCGGCGTTTTAGTAGCTATTTCTTTATTTGCAGGGTGGGGAAGCTACCCCCTCGCCCAACCCCCTTACTAGGAGGACCAGGGGTTTTCTGTCGGGGTCTCCTTCCCTTAGACCATGTTGGTTCACGGCACCTTATTTCATTCGGTGCACCCCTCTCGCGAGGGACCCCCTATCCACCACCCAGGGGACGCACCTCAACGCCATATGGTCCCAGCGCGATGAATACGGACAGCTGCAACAACAAAAAAGATACAAATATGAAAATATAAATTAAAACATTAACAGCAATTCAGTAAACACTGACACCCAAAACACAAACAACCATCGCGACATTAACTGACACAGGCCGGGTCATCAAGCTGTTACTTTAAAACAGAAATGAGCGGACTGGAATTTGGTAAGACAGAATAGTAAGATTGGAAAAGATGTGTTTTAACTCATTCTACCCCAACACCGAAATACTTAAATTTTGCCGTTGTCCTCTGAAGACTGCTTTGCAGTGCAGGACACAGATCGACCTATGGGCACCAAGCTATTCTGGCATCACCCTTGAACTATCATGGTCGATCCTTATCTTGCTATGGTGTGTTTGGGGTAGAATGAGTTAAGCTGACTTTAGATAGAAATGACTGTGGGGGCATCGCGAATGTGCTTCCGAAGCGAATTTCAAATGACTGGGGCCTGGACTGAAATAAAAAGACCTTTGACCCAAAGGACTTTGTATTAGTATTTGTTACGATTGTGGTTGTGGTGTTCTGTGAGAACAGTCATGCATAAATCGTAGGAAGCGATCCGATATTTATTTGAGCTATCATGATTACGAATCACGTACCTTTTCAGTGATTTTCACTTTCGTTTACGAATAGTGCGGTGTTGATTATCTGTTGCCGCACGGAGTTGAGTCACGAAGAGTCTAGAAGCAGCTCGAGTATTCATTTGTTTACTGCGCGCGTGTAGCTTAGCGTTCAGTACTAGTGCACTAATCGCGTGTTTTCCAAATATAGCGGGCAAGGTCGTGACCTGCCTGGCCTACTTTTGTGTGACGTCGTTGCGCGCCGGTATTTTTCCCAACATAGGGGTTGTAAATAGCAGCCTGATTCTCACAGAATATTCCAGTGAAATGTTATTCATTGATATTTAGGAGTTTTAGTTGCGTAGTATTTTGTTCTGATTGGTTGTGTTATACGAATTTCCGCGATGTTTATGGAAAGCCTGTTACTATAAAAGGATCGTGCTAGGAAGTATGTGCGTACATTGTCTTGCATTTGTCAGTTGTAGAGACACACAGTTAGCGTAGGTACTTGGCCCGTGTAGGGTGTACATTGTGTGAGACGCTGTGTATGAGAAACTTTGTGTCGGAGTGTGGACATTGCAGAAGAGACATTGTATCATTGTTGATGCATTTGGAACTGACTGCATTGTGTGGAGATCGCATCGCTGAATTAAAATATTGTTGGAACTGTTTCTCCAATATTGTCTACATCCTTAAGCCACGTGTGACGGATTGCAGCTGAATGAGGTTTATTTAAAAGAACCTTATGTGCGTGCGTCTGGTGTGTTTATCATACTACGACTACAACTCCACCACGTAACAGTATTTTCGGCACTTTCACAAGTTTTTCACTGCTAGAACGTAAGGTGCGGGAAGCTTGATAGTTAACATAGTGGAAAGGTAGGGAGGCAGTGTACCATTTGAATGACGGAAGGCGAACGTACTCGCGGCTAACTTGTATAAGTTAGCTTTGATGGGAAGCCAGCGGTGAAGTTGGTACCATAAGGAAGACACATGATCTTTTTTTATTTCTGAAAAATGATGCGAACTGCACTGTTTAATATCCTCTGAAGTCGAACCAGTTCTTCAGATGGCAGCCGGTGTCCGCAAACAAACAATTACAATAGTCAATGCAGCTCAAAATCAGTGAATGAAGACACGACTGAAGTTCAGGCAGACTGAGTTAGTCAGTAGAGCTGATCAGTTTTGTCAGTTCAGCTTCACTTCAAGTTATGCTGAGTCACATTGGACAGAACTGACGACAGGGATGTATGATTTGATAACTGACGCCGGCATGGTCAACTACTTTACGTTGAGTCTCATTGGACAGAACTGACGACAAGGGTGCATGCATGACTTGATAGCGCATATCATGGCCGTCATCTACTTTACGCCGAGCCCGTCACTCGCCGCATTGGCCCGACAAGACTGATCAGTTGTGCGCAAGTATGTGCTGTTCCGCCTGTGATTTTTTACCACAAGGCCGACAAGATCACGGAACCGCACGTGCCCAAATGATGTTTCACGGGCGTTTTTTTTTTTTTTTTTTTTTTTTTTTTTTCAATGCGGCAAGTACGCTTTGTAATAATAATAATATTATGCTTCAGGACAAAACAGTACGTTGCTGTGTATATATTACTGCAAAAGGCGTGTTTGACCTATTTGCCGCTTGCTTCTCTCTTTGTCAGCTATCCGAGTTGCAGTCTCAGTACTACACGCGGCTTCGTAGTAGAAGTCGCTGTTTTAGTCCGCGGCCGAATATTTTTTTCACAGGCTCATCCGCTTCGAGGCCGCGTATCGTGTGTCGTGAGACGCGGCAAAAAGCAGAGGATTTGTATTCGATGCGTCCCCGAGTGAGTTCACTATATTTTTAAACCTTTGGCTGTCGGTAAAGGTTCAGTTTTGCATTAATCTCGCGACACTGAAAACCGCTGCCGAAAGCCAAATGTTTAACTCATTCTACCCCAGCCACAGCAAGATAAGGATCGACCATGATAGTTCCGCAAGGGTGATACCAGAATTTTGGCATCACCCTTGAACTATCATGGTCGATCTGTGTCCTGCACTGCAATGAAGTCTTCAGAGGACGACGTCACAATTTGGGGATTTCGGTGTTGGGGTACAATGGGTTCAAGCGGAGTGAAAAATCATTTAGAAATTCAACCCCCTTGTGGGCGCAGGAAACACTGAGTACTGTGTCTTAACCCATTTAGTCCCCGAGTCCCTACAGCAGAAAATTGATTGACCATGATAATTCAAAGGTAGTGCCAGATTAGCTTGGCGCCAAGCTAATCTGGCACTACCCTTGACTGAATTATCATGGTCAAGCCATCTCCTGCAACTGGTACAGTCATTAGGCAACACCTCCAAACTTGGAGAAATTGGACCTTGGGGCTAAAAGGGTTAACGGTGTTGGACCTTGGGGCTCAGCGGGGTTCACACAGCCTGACTGACCGCCTGTGCAGAACTTGAAAGCGATTTACCCTGACCGCAAACCCCATCGTGCTATACTTGTTCTGCTTGTCACCGCGCGGCTGCTTCTCCAGACGCACGGCAAGTCAGCGGATCATCTGACCAAGTCAAACCTCCAGGAAGACGTCGACCGGCTCAAAGCACCAGTGCAGCAGCTCAATGATCTGACTGCACCTCTGCACCCCATAATTACAAACTGAAATTATTTTTGCATGTGATACTGAATGTTCATTGTCAGTTGTTATGATTATATTTTACTCGGCGTGCACCATAAATAATTACATAGAGAAATCATGTTTAGCTAGTGTTAGAGATCATGGCATTTAAACCCTTTGGGTGTCGGTGGCAGGTTTTAGTCGCGATGATTCCTGCAGGAATACCCTGACATCCTACAGGAATCATCGCGACTAAAACCGGCTACTGACACACAAAGGGTTACTGGGTTTGTACTTACTTTTTGTACAAAAAAGGGTTCTAAAGCCAAAACTATATTGACTGATTTCCACAAAGCTGGATATTGTCGCCTATTGCTTTCTCAGTCCCACCTTACCCCCCCCCCCCCCCCCCCTTTTTTTTTTTTTTTTTTTTGGTTTGTTTGCAATTGTGTGAGTACAGCGCCGAGGACAGTCCATGCATTACGTAGGGATTGTTTCAGTTGATCGCCGCGACCACAGCGGGATGTGTCCAAGGCACAGATAATCCGGCACCTCAAGCAAACTAACCATGTAAATGAAGCAAACTATATCACCTCAAGCAAACTAACCATGTAAATGAAGCAAACTATACAAATATAACAAGAAAACAAGTCTCATATTTAGCCACTGAAAATGCAAGGGCTCGTGCAATATATGATTCAGTGTGCAGGCCGAATCTGTTGACTCGGTGCTGTTTATGACCTGTTTCTGATTTTGGGATCTAACCTATATTTTTCCTTATGTCTGCCACGTTGTGCGTAGAGTGATAATGCGTGTAAGCTCATGTATAACGACGAGCAAAAGAAATGCAACATTTTTGGAATCATCGGAAACACTTTGGTCAGTGTTTCCAATGATTCCAAAAAATGTCGCATTTCTTTTGCTAGTCAGTATATAAGAGAATTTGTTGTCTTGGTTCGTCCCATCGTGTTGTTTTATTAAAGTGTCCTACATACAGTAGAACCTGTTTTTAACACTTCAGTCTATGGGATCAACCATAACCCACAAAGTCCCTTCTATATGAGAGCTGTCTTCGCTGTAAAGGGTCTCTACCTTTTGTCTTTGACCTGATTCTGATGTTGAAAAACATGTTGAAATATCTCCTTTTGAAAAAACCTAGCAGATGCGCCAACGCATCATAGTGAACTCTATTAAGGGGCGCGTGCAGTGCATACGCGTCATTGGTTTGTCATACGTCATTTGTCATGACGTATTTTTTGTTTGTTTGTTTTTACGTAATTTTATATTTAACGTGATGAGTTTTACTTTCATTTCAAGACTTACGAAAATGGTGACAAAACTAGAATTTCACGGTACAATTTCAGTCTTGCTATTGTCACGGACTGTCGGAAAGAATGGTGGTTTAATTGTTTGTGATGTGGGTGTAGGTTATATATAATCTTGTTAACAGGGGGATCTCCACTCACACTCTCATCATTGTAGCTATCAACATCACGTTCATCACATTTCCGTCTCACTCTGGACTGAGGGACGTCTCGCATGCGTTCCCCACACACGCATACATACAACTGATTCACTACGAACTCAGTTGCTGAATTGCTAACTATGTTAATTATTTACATACAAGCATTTAAACATGTCTCACTTAACTACTGTCTAAAATATCTTAACATTACACTCTCTTCATCTGCAATCTACCTAGTTCTGTGCACAGAAACAATAGTCACCTTACCTGGCCAGCTATACTACTCATGCCGGTGGCTATCTCAGTGGTCCTCGGCGTCGGCACTGCGTCTGTCGACCCCGCTATCTGGTCCTCGTCGGCGCTGCGTCTGTGTCGACCCTCTGGCCTCGGTGATCTTTTAATGTTCTCTCTAGGCACATTCGCAATTGTCAATACTGCACTTAGGAATCCATCACATATCACGCTTGGGCTAAATACCCCTCCAAAGATGAATCTGTAGTAAAAATTACGTTCTTCAGTCTCCGCTTTGCTTACACTATAATCGTCCACCCGGTCCCATCTCTTTCTCCTGGGTGTAACTAATCATCTTCCCGTTGAATCTGTAATGACCGGTTATTTTCGACCACACCGTAAGTCAACACCACTTTCCATCTTCTCCGTCCGACTCCTCACGGTCTTTGCTTCTCTCTCGCGCGCCCAGTGTCTCAAGTGTTCTCTAGTCGGTGTGTGTTTTTCCGAATATATACAGAAGTCTCTCTCCCTTCCTCATTATGTATTCCTACGCGATGTCATGAATATTCATTCACATCTCTACATCAACTAACTTCAATAACTATATAACATATACTAAACATGCATTTCACATCCAGTCCATGCATCCAATGTAACCTAACACCCGTATCACAACATTAATATAATTATTTTGTGAACGGACTATTTCTTTCCAAATTCTGGAATTTCCTCCGACTCTACTGACTAGGGGTATTCTTTGATAGACTCGGGCGGGAAAGTCCTGACCCCTTTTCCCCGATAATTAGTTTAGCTACCTACATTCCCGCACGTACACACTTCCTCTTGTCAGCATAAGGTACTAACCAACTTTCCCCGCTAAATAGGTTACTAGTCGCACGTGCAGGCATGTCCGACCGCTTCCTGTTGCCGCTAACCCCATGACTTGCAATCGGCGATATACTTTTTTTCTCATGATTTCGCCAGTAACTTTAGTTCCACTAGTACTTCTTACTCCTTTACTCAATTCTGAGCTTTAATTTTGGTCCCTTGACAGCTATAATGTGTGTGAAATCAGGTTGACTTTACCTAGCTACATGATATACTAAGTACACCTGCATGCTCTTCTGAAAGCACGTGCGTGTGCGCGCGCTCCAAACATCCTCAAGAGGCATAGATGTTCATGCGTTCAGGTGTCAAGAGGTTTAGGCCTGCCCGCCTTTGACATCATGGACATGCTATTAAATTCGACCTACCGTGACCCGTCCTAAAACGTCCCTTCTATAAACAGAAGGGAATTAAAAAGAGAAACTCTTTAAGGCAAAAAGTGTCACCTGTTATCAAAGACTATCATTTAGGTTGTGGTGGATATAAACATGTTCTGCCGAGTAACTGCTGGCTAATTATACGACGACTGAAAGCATGGGTGTGCTCACACCTATGATGTATGATACATTATGGTTTAACTTAACCTTTTGCCTGTCAGTAGCGGTTTTTATCATGATGATTCCTACAAGAATCATTGCGACAAAAACAGCTATTGACACACAAAGGCCTAAAAGGTATGAGTGCGCTCACATCCATCATACACAAGGAGTTTTACTAGTATAATGGTCGAAACAAGTCCAAGCACACAGGTGATGAGCAACATATTTTATTGAATGCAATCAGTTTTTATAAACAAAATCTGTAATCAAGAATAGCGTACCAACCGATAAAGCAAAGCCATTAAACGTTCAGAGTGTAACACCTTCTAGTTCTACTACCACAAAGGTGATTTCAAAGATGGGGCACTGACTAGGGCCTGAACAAATTTTGACCTGAGCTGGGTTTGTACCCATGATTTTTGCGCAGAGTAAAAGGCTCAAACTGATGAAGCAGCTGGAATGATGAAGTTGAAGACTTGTACTTATCAAACCAGTTGTCTTCCTTGGTGCACAGTGAATCAAGGCAGACAACCAGTGTGAGTACTGGCATGTCATCTTAAGAGAACAGGTGGCTTCTTGTGTTTAGATCCAAGGTTAGCGGCGGTAAGGAATAGGTGCTAGGAAGGAAGAGAACTGGCGATAGATAGTTCTCTCCCTTGCTGGAGCCTATTACTTTACCTTAGTTTACCTTAGTACGTCATCAACCTATAATTTTGAATCACGTCAAGCCTATCCTCTATCAGCCATCTCTGTATAGTCCTCCTGTACATGGCGCATGTAACTGTATGTTACAGCCAGCCAACTTATCCAGAATGCCACTTGCACATTTGTATTTCATGCAATGCAAATTTAAAAAGAAAATACAAAATAAATTCCCGAATGGACAGCTAAATGCAAAATAACATCCTAATGCTCAGATTGGTATATTCAAAAGAACATCATTTTAATGCTCATATTTTATCACAGTCAGATTTTAAAGTCTCTTTTTCTTGATAAAAGATCTCCCTCCCTCTCCTCCTTGCCCCCCCCCCCCCCTCCTCCACCCTTTCTCCTCCTCCCTTGTCCCCCATCCCTGCCCCATTTCCTACTTCCTTCTCCGCTCCAAAAATGCCAGCTCTCTATCACCCGTCACCATCCCCACACCTCCCTTCACCATCCCCACACCTCCCTGACTATCTTCAACAAACCCTATACCCCATTTTTCTTCTACAGTTAACCCTTTAGGTATTAGTCAAGCTTTTTCCCCACAGTGATTCCTTTAGGAATCATTGTGACAAAAAGCACTACCCACAGCCAAAGGTTTCAAAATTCCACCCCAAAACAATATCTTTTACAGTTACTTGACATGATAATGTGACATACCTTTTTCACAAATCTACATTTTAAAAATTATATTGCAAGTTCTGGTCTTTCAAAAAGTTGATCTAAAGACTTGGTCTCAAATGCATGAAAAATGTAAATGCACAGTCAAAAAGACTTTAAAAATATCAAGAAGGCATAAATATCAGGAGCAATATCATACAAGCAATCCAGTAAGTAAGAAAGAAAGGCAAAGCCCTTATGGCTCACGTGTATGACCAATGCAAATATGTGTGATCTTTGTCAATATGTAAAGGGCTTGCTTCAGCACCAGCGAAATACACGTTTTCACACGTCAGACCCCATAACCCTTGACCTTTGTGATGAGTCGACTAAAATAATTAGCATGCATAGAAATGTCTTGCCATCAGCAACCTTCGGGCCAAATTTGACTGAAAAGTTCACAAAAACTTTGAAAAAAACTACAATTCAGACCAAAACAAAATGACATTTTTCACACATTTACCTCTTGTGACCCCTGACCTTTTTGAGGGGTCATCCAAATTAGTAAGCATAGATAGGTCTTACCTTCAGGTATATTTGTACCAAGTTTGGATTTGAAGTTCAAATTAGGTACTGAAGAAAAAACATTTTTTTGTCAAAATATGGCTTTTGGAAACCTATTTTATCATCCCATGACCCTTGACCTTTGTGATGGGTCAACTAAACTGGTATGCATATGAATGTCTTATCATCAGCTGCCTTTGAGCCAAATTTGACTTAAACTTTACAAAAATGTTGATGAAAACAATTCTATCAAAAATCAGCATTTTACGCACATTTGCTGACCTCTTGTGACCCTTCACCTTTCCGAAGGATCATCCAAATTAGTATGAATAGATCGGTCTTACCATCAGGTATCTTTGTACCAAGTTTGGGTTTGAAGTTGTGAATAGTATTTGAGAAAAACATCTTTTGTCAAAATATGTAAATGTTTCACCAATTTCCTGATCTCTTGTGACCCTTAACCTTTCCCAGAGATCAACCAAATTAGTATGCATAGGAAGGAGTTACCATCAGGTATGTTTGTACCAAGTTTGGGTTCGAAGTTGTCAATAGTATTTGAGAACAAATCAATTTTGTCAAAATATGGCTATTTTTTTTTTTTTACCTATTTCCTCATCTCCTGTGACCTTGACCTTTGAGAGAGGTCACTCAAAATGATATGTTTAGAAAGGTCTTGCCAGTTTGAAGACTGTGGCTTGAATAGTCTCTGAGAAAATGACAAAGCTAAAGTTTTACCAAGAATGACGCCTGCCGGACGACCCTCGCCCAGAACACAAACACACTTTTGCTTCACATGTGAGCCAAAAACTCTCAGAACAAACTATGGTAGACATCGCCTCAAGGACTTAACCCATTATATCCTGAGGCTGATTTTTTTTAAATGTGCTTATTGTTCTATGAAGGTTACATTACAAATCAAGAGATAGATCAACCATGAAATTTATGGGTGGTGCCAGAATATACTGAACTATCATAATCAAAATTATTTCAAGCAGCAGTGTATCAGGATGAAAAGGGTTAAAGCTCACCGCGGATGTAAGTTGTAAGTGTTTGGAAGCAACGAGCAAATAAAGTGTGTAGTAATGCTAAATAAATTAAATAAATATACACAGTCTCAGGTTTTACAAATCAAATGCCTTCAGGAAATCACAGATTTACAACGTAATGCTGTAATTGGTACAGAATTAATTAGGACCATATCAGCCAATGAATGATTAAAAAGAATCAAAATATTGTGTAAGTAATTTTGCTTAAATTCAATGCATAACTGCACACCATGCAAAATGTTAGTCCACAAGCACATAGTAACTGCCATGAAAAGCAAAATGATATGAAAAGAGCAAAAGTGTAAGTTTGACTGTCGGCAGCGACTTTTGTCATATGGAATCATTGCAACAAAAAGCACTACCGATAGCAGGGTTCAAGAAATATATCTTGATGGTGAAAGGTTTCATTCATCTACATGTACTTATACCCACCTATCCCCCTCCACCCCTTCCTCCTTTTGTCCCACCTCCCCACTACCACCCCCTGCCCATCAATGGGCCAGTCCCACCATTGACATCCTCACAAGCCACCAAGCAGTTATGTAACAAGATAAGTAATTACCACCAACTGTGAAACAACAATGCTAAAGCTTTCTTGCACACGAATGCAACTGCTAACCCTTTGGCTGTCGGGAGCAGCCCTTGTCACCATGCTTCCTGCAGGAATCACATAGACAAAACCGCTATTGCCAGTGGATGTAACATGTCCTTGAAAGCAGGGCAAATTCCACACCAAAAAATCTCATGAATCCAAACAAACATGGATAGGAAAAGTGTCAGCAAGAGGCAAATAATGGGTGTTTACATCTTTCTGGCAGTCAATTGGGTAAACCCCCTTAACTCATTCTACCCCAGACACACCACAGCAAGATAAGGATCGACCATGATAGTTCAAGGGTGATGCCAGAATAGCTTGGCGCCTATGGGCGCCAAGCTATTCTGGCATCACCCTTGAACTATCATGGTCGATCTGTGTCCTGCACTGCAATGCAGTCTTCAGAGGACATCGGCAAAATTTAAGGATTTCGGTCTTGGGGTAGAACGAGTTAAGCAAAGTTGGCTGCAGGCACAAGGGGGCTAAAACTGTGCACTGATCTGTGAGTTTGGACCTGACAGACTCAAGTCATAAGATTCAAACCACAGACCAGTGCAAAAAGAAATTAGAATACTGTATGTGTATATATTCTGATTAATATGAGTATTTGCTTTGCCACGCAAAGATTTTAACAGGTGGTACCGACACTGTATTAACCCTTGTCCCAAGGTCCCATTTCTCAAATTTTGGAGGTGTTGCATAACGACTATGTATCAGTTGCATTAGATGGTTTGACCATGATAGTTCAAGGGTAGTGTGCGATTACCTTGGCGCCTAAAGGCACCAAGATAATCTGGCGCTACCCTTGAATTATCATGGTCATGCCATCCCCTGCTGTATGGATCAGGGGCTTAAAGGTTTAAACAGTTGGGTTTTTTTTTTAAAAGAGTGAAAAATTATTGTGCCAGTGACATTTGCTTTATTTTTATGCTCAGACAGGCAGTGAAAAATTCTTATGAGTGATGGAAACTGTTTTTTAAGCTCACTTAGCATAAAGTGTTTTTACAAGAAAAAACTTCAAAGTTTCCATCATTAAAGATGCAAACGGTGGAGCAAAGAATAACTAGAGGCTGTTTTTGTCCCAAAACTGTTAGAAATCCCCTCAACAAAAATAGCTACAGACAGCTTAAGGAGTAATGGGGGAGGGTGGGGGGGTGAGGGGGGTATTGGTATGAACATGATAATCTGGCGTTCAAAAACCAAAAAATAAGAGACCAGTGAAGATCTACCATTGTTTGGCAAAAAGCTGTACGTCCATTTTTGAGAAAAGTGAGATTTTAATTGTTAATACAATGAAAATCTTGTGATCTCAAAAATAGTCTGGTTTTGCCACAAATGTACTCCAATAAATGTGACTGTGTTCGAATCAGGTTATAAAAAGACAAATTGTGTGTGAGTGCTGGTCTGTAATTTTAGAGCTTACAGACCAGCTGTACAATCCAAAATCACAGGTGAGCCCACATACATTCCTGTATCACATTTGTGTGTGGATCTGCGATTTTTTTTTACATTCTGGCCAAGGGCGGTAAGGTCCAAAATCACAGACCATCATACATCTCAGTAAGCAAAGGTCCTCAGGCCCAGGATGGCCACAGTGGGCCCACGCATGACAGTGCATGGGCCCACTGCGGCCGTCATGGGCCCGAAGACATCTTGCTAATGGGGGTTCTCATTGCATGAGGCAGCTGAGAAAAAAATGCCTATTCATTTCTGTTTGCCTCCACACAGGCAGCCACAAAGTCGAGACAGGTTTTCATGTAGATCTCAGGGTGCCTGCGGAGGTGGGCCACATGGGCCGAGTCCTCCCAGCAAACGGCCTTCACGTCCACACCCCTGGCTTTCCTCCGTGACACCACCTCCTCCACATCTTCGGCCATGATGACTCTGTCAGCCTTGGAATACAGGAAAAGCTGTGGGCATTCAGTGGGATCGTCACACACACGTGTGTACACTTTAAACCCGTAACTTGACTTGATGCACGCAGGCAGCATGGCCAGAAGAATGCGGTTGACCAGCATGTAAATGAGAAGGCAGAAGCCGAGAATGTAACGCAATATAGGGTGGGTGTGCAAGGTGCTCATAAAGGCCCTGACAGCATTCAGCAGACGTGGTTTCCCCGGTGCGCTGTCAAAGATAACGCCGCGCACACTCAGCATCTGTTGCAAGCCAGATTTCTGGCTGTGGAGGAGAGCAGTGAGGTGCATGTAAACCATGCTGCCGCCATTGCTGAATACGTGAAAGACAATGGGGTTGTCGCAGATTTTGTTTTTGCCGAGTAGCTCCAACAGTCCGTGTGCAACATCCAACACCTTGTGAGACTGAAAGAACAGGGTCTGGGCTGGCACCATCACCTGCACGGTTATGAATCTGCACACAAATCAAGCACACATAAACAACTGGGAATTATTCAACTACGCTGTATCAACTACTTTGTGTCATTTTAAGAAGTCACTTTGTGTCTCAAGAAGTCACTTAGTGCCTGCCAAATCGACCACCGCCAGTGGTCTTCGCTTGCTGCGGACCGTGACACCTGGCGCTCCACCATTTACAAGGCAGCTGTCTCCTTTGAGGACTCTCACAGAGCTAGCCTTAAGGACAAGCGGCTCAGGAGAAAAAACAGAGATGCCGCAGCTCAGAACCCTGGCCATACCTTCCCCTGCAGCCACTGCGGTCGAACCTGCCTGTCTCGGATTGGCCTCCGCAGCCACGAACAAGCCTGCAGACGTCGTGGGCAACTCCTATAAAATCTTCGTTCGCGAAGTCAAGCCAAGCCAGCATGCAGCCAAAGGTTCTGTTTACAATATTGGTGGCTGCATGCAGAACATGGCTGTTTTGTGTCACATTGATTAACTCCCTTGTGCATGCAGCAACTGGTGCATTAAAACAGAAAAACAGTACTTACTACATGTGGATCAAACATGGTAGGGGCATGTCAGAATAAGCGCCAAGCTATTTCAACACCACCCAAGAACTATATCATGGCCGTTGCTATCTGTCTCCAGAACAGTGACATAAATCTCAAAGAATATATCTACTGTTTAAAAAAAATAAATTATAATTTCATTCTCAGGATGTAACGAATTAGTGCGACACAAAAAAGTATGAACACATTCATCTCAAATTCACAACTTTGTTAGTTGCTTTGAAAAGTGCTCAAGAGACAAATCGACCATGATAGTTCAAAATAACAAAGTCAAGGTCGTTTCTTATATCCTCTTTTAGTTCTAGTGTACCAGAGCTAAAACTAGGCTTTTTCTTAAAAGAAACTTCTCTGTATTTGATGGACAAATTTTGACAGGGTTAGAAAAAATGGAAGGCTAACAGTATCTGGGATGGACAAATCTTAAACTTTAAAGAAAAATTAATTTTTCTCTAAAATGTATTTTTTCGAAAAATACTTACCGATGCCATTACTACAAGGAACAACCTATAGCTAGCGTAATTTTAGCCCAAAAACTTACGATGTGTACCTCTAGGGCCAGGGGAGGCCACCAGGGGTGCCGTGACCTGGTACCCGGGTAGCCTCCCTTCCCACCCGTTACGGGTAACTGCCCAGGCAGCCAAGCCACACCAGTTCTTTCGTTTAGCTGGCGAGCGGCAAGCGGGGCAGGTGGGAGGGCCATCCGAGTAATGGCATTGGTAAATATTTTTCGAAAAAATACATTTTAGAAAAAAATTAATTTGTTTCCTCAAAAACATTACCGATGCCATTACTACAAGGAGAATAGCAAAGAGGAGGAGGGTGCTGCGTAACCCAGTGACTGACTGAGCCAGCAAGCCCCGTCCTCCCTGGCGCAGGCTCCCAGTAATTTTAGCTAAAGGATTACCAACGGCACCGAAGGTGCCGGGAGGGAGTGTTGCGCCGCCGCGATGTCCCCCACCAGGGCCAGGTTATCTTGCCGGCCAGCCAGGTACGGAGGTAGAACCGGTTGAAGGTCGACTCAGTCTGCCAGCCTACGGCAGCCAGACTGTCTCGGACAGTGCAGTTGCGGTCGAATGCGATGCTAGCAGCCATGGCTCTGACCTCGTGGGCCCGAAAGTGTAGACGCTTGGCAGCGTCGGGGCAGAGGTCCTGGTAGGCGGAGCGCGTAACCCGTCTTAGCCAGGAAGATCGTCTGGGCTGAGATGTCTTGTCTACCTGGGGACAAAGAGAAAAAAGAGGCGGGTGCGTCCCTGGCGGAGCGGCTTGGTATGGCGTAGGTACACGCGTAAGGCTCTCACCAGGTCCTGTTGTCTGACTTCCTTGTAGGAGTCGATCGGCGTCAGCGATCGTACAGTGATCACCTGTGGGGCTGACCACGGGGACTGGTTCTGGGCCAAGAAGGCCGGGTCCGTTAGTAGCTGCACGGGGTCATCCGACCTGCACTACAGGCAGGCGGGGGCGCGGAAGGCGCGGGCAGCGCACTCACTCTGGAGGCTGTGGCTACGGTAAGCAGAAGCAAGTCTTCGCGTAGCGTCGGGCAGGCTTGCTGGGGAAGCGGCTCGCAACGCTAGCGTTCATCCAGGTGAGTACCCAAGGTAAGTCCCAGCGTGGGATCAGGTAGCGGAGGGCAGGTCGCTGTGTGGCGAAGTGGGCCAAGGTCAGCGAGCCAGACCAAAAAGGTGACTGCCAAGGTCAGCGAGGTCCTTACACTGCCGGGGTCCGCTCGGCCCGGGTGCCGGAAAGCGTCAGCGATCATAGTGAGGTAGCCCCTGAAGTGATCGGTCATTCGGTGCCAAGAGCTGTTCGGCGAAGAGCCAGGAAGAACTCAGCCAGTGGTGGGGAAGTCAGATCGGTAGGGGAGAGGCGACGGAGGTCGCACCAGGCTCCAAGTACTCCCCACTTTCCCTCGTAGACACGCAGGGTCGAGGGTCCGCGGCCCGAAGCGATAGCTGTCACTGCCTCACTCAAGAACTCTAGCGGCGAGGGCTTGCCGTTTAAACTCCAAGCGTGTAGCAGGAGTCTCTCAGAGCACGGATGGTAGAGCGCCTGGCGCGGTAGCTTGACCATCGTGCGAGGAGAGGGAAGCCGCAGAGAAGGGCAGGGGGTCGATGGCGCAGGACCGAAGCGATAGCTGTCACTGCCTCACTCAAGAACTCTAGCGGCGAGGGCTTGCCGTTTAAACTCCAAGCGTGTAGCAGGAGTCTCTCAGAGCACGGATGGTAGAGCGCCTGGCGCGGTAGCTTGACCATCGTGTGAGGAGAGGGAAGCCGCAGAGAAGGGCAGGGGGTCGATGGCGCAGGATCCGGTCCAGCAGAACGGCGCCCCCAGCAACAGGGTCGTGTTGCATCCCTTGCGCTAGAGAAGCACCTTGGGGACAAGGACTGAGGGAGGGTAAGCGGAAGCGCTGGGGGTGTCCCCGGGAAGGGGGAGCGCAACGGCCGCCTAGGCCGTGGTTCCGGGATGGGCGAGACGAGGAGGGGAGCTGGGGGTACCATCCTGTCACGAAGAGCGAAGGGGGGGGGGGGGGGTGGTCTCCCATGTGGCGCCGATTATCCGGAAGACGTCTGGGCGAAGCGCCTCTTCCTCTTCTCTTCGCACTTGGCGTGGAGACGCTGACCGCGCGGGGAGAGGGAGTCCGCGAGGACAAGGTGGCCGTAGAAGTATCTCGCTCGGAGAGAGACGTGGCAATCCTTGCACCAACGGGGGCGCTGGTAAGAAGAAGGCAGAGGAAGGGGAGTGGGTCCCGTCCTGCTTCTGTATGTAGGACACGACAGCGGAATCGTCGGAAGGACGATCAGGTCCTGATGTGCGAGAGTCGGTTTCCAAGCGAGAGGAGCTGCCGTATCGCCTGAAACTCCAACCAGTTGAAAGCTTGACCGCCAGGACCGGTGGCCAGCTGCCGAAAGCCGTGGCACGTTGGCAGCAGGAGGGCACCCCAGCCGGGATGGCTGGCGTCGACGGAAGGGACAACTGGGGGGGGGGGGGGGGGGGGGGAGGCGAAGGAGAGGGACTCCAGGCGCGAGCCAGGCAGTGGCCGCCCAGCGGCGGAGGAGTGGAACAAGCGAGGGAGGAACCAGAATGGGAGTCTCGAAGTGTCTGGTTGAGGGCGCCAGAGCAGGAGAAGATGAAGGTGAAGCAGGGCGAGCAGAGCCGACCAAGGGGAAGTAGATCCGCAGTGGCGCTCACCAGGCCGGAGAGCTGCAACCAGTCCGGCGGGGACCTTCTCCTCCTGCGCACCAAGACGAGCCAGGTTCGCCCACTTCTGGATCCTCAGTTCCGGGAGTCACACCCAACGAGATCCGCAAGGGACTGCAACCACGTTGTGCGAAGCGGCGGGACGGTGCGAGATCCAACTTGCCTAAGTTTACTACAAAGCTGCGGGTGTCGAGGAGGCCAGGAAGGCGTCCCATTGCTGTTCCCGGGAGGGTGCCGACTGGTGGTGCCGAAGCAGATCGTCGACTTAGTTCGAGGAGGGGCTCGACGAAGTCCACCTGGCCGTGGCGAAGACGCCGACCAAGGAACGGGCGAACATCCAGTGGATGCGGGCGACGGGGAAGGCACGGTATGGTAACGCCACCGTCAAAGCGAAGCGCCGAGGCGTCTGGAAGCCAGAAGCACGGGAACGTGAGTGTAGGCGTCCGCTAGATCCAGGCTGACAGTGAAGCCCAAGGGAGGAACCGTGGCGCGAAGGGCTCAGGCGGTCCCCAAGGGAAGGAAGGCGTTGCTAAGAACACGTGCCAAGCTGAAGGTCGACGATCAGACGCCACCGGAGACAGGAGGCCAGGCGGGGGCAGAGGCGGGGTCGGGGGTGGGTGGGCGCGGCGGGTGGCGGGGACTCGCAGGGGAGGGCGGCGCTGCCGGGAGGGCGGGTGCTGTGGGGGTCCGGAGATCCACAGGGCGCAACCCAGTGCCTCGCGGCGGCTGGAAGCGGGAGGAGGTGATGCGGGCAGGTTCAATGCGTCCTACCGCCTGCCAGGACCGAAGAGGATTGATTGTACATTGCTTAACGTCCCGACAGCAACAAACGAAGAGGATGGGATCGCCGAATGGAGCCTGTCGCAGCTGTCTCCGTAGGTCCTGCGGGAGGTAGAGGCAGATGACGAGCACAGCAGGGCGCGGTAGCGGCGAATCGAGGACCTAAGCGTTGACACGCGGCCCAGAAGGCAGGACTTCTTCCCCACAGCCAGAGTGAAGAGGGGCCCTGACAGCGGCAAGGAGGAGAAGAGCCAGCTCCAAGGCAGACGAGCGCTGCTTGGCCAAGTCGAGGAATCCAGCACAGGCGAGAGCGCTGCGGAGGAACGAAGCCGAACCAGACGGTGGGGGGGGGGGGGGGGGGGAATGCAACGGCGGGAGGCGCGAAGTCCACCAGCTGCTACTGAGCGGCAGGAACCACTCGGGAGGGCAGAAGCAAGGCCTGGGAGTGTCCGGCATTCAGCTGCACTGAAAGGCGATGTCCAATCCACCGGCCAGCGAACGATGGTGACGAAGAGAACCGCGTCGGAGCCTGAATCCTGCTGCAGGGGCGGAGAAGGCGACACGAACCCT
The DNA here is from genome assembly GCA_036245525.1 of Semisulcospira habei. Classification (NCBI taxonomy): domain Eukaryota; kingdom Metazoa; phylum Mollusca; class Gastropoda; family Semisulcospiridae; genus Semisulcospira; species Semisulcospira habei. Next base: position 182,300,265 of record BTPG01000005.1, on the reverse strand, counting down.
TGAAACCTCGGGGCGTGGCAGGGACGAAACCTCTAGGGGGAAGCGCAACGTCCAAGCGGGCGACGGCGAAGGCGTCCGGCTCGGGGAAGACGTGAGACTGTAGAGGCGCGGCGCGTTGAGCGAGGGAAGGGTCTCCGTCCTGGGCGTCCTGGACGCAGGGTCAAGGGCGTGGAAGACAGCGCGCAGAGGTTGAGCGGTGGAGAGAGCCGAGTCGGAGTCCGCCGGAGCGAGCCGAGGGCTGCTATCCACATCGACGGGCGGAGCAGGAGGCCGATGCACCAGGAGCTGGATAGGCGGGTGCCGCCGCCAGACGGGGCAAGCGGCTGAAAAGGCGCGGGCGGCGAGACCGACGTGGAGCGTCCGTGCGAAGGAGGGCGGAGCACGTGGTCGACAGCGCGAAGGGGAGGGGAGCGGGGAAGGTGGGGAAAGGGTGCCGGGGAAGGAGAGGGGGGAAGACAAGGCCGGAGGACGAGCAGCACGGATGACCCAGGAGGACATCGACCGGAGAGGACCAGCGATGCCCGAGGGGAAGACCGACGAGGAGGGCAAGACGTCCGCGAAGCTGAAGCGTGAGCGAAAGGAAGGCGAGAACCAAAGACGCCGGGCTGGGGGTCCGGTGTAGGGCGCCAAAGTCCGAGGGGGCGTACGCAGGCGAGGGGCGAGGATTTGAGTCCAGGCGGTCGCAAACCCGTAGTCGCATGTCGAGGGTCGTACGCAGAAGCTGAGGCTTCTCTTGTCTCTTATCTATCTTCTTCCGGCGTCGGAGAGAAGCGGCGTTCAGTTCTGCCGCAGGACTTGTGAGGCTTGGGTTCCGCAAGGCGGGGCGAGCTAGCTCACTGCGGACCTGGCTCGAGTGAGCCGGTGCGCAAGGGGGGAGAAAGGCGTCCCCCAACGTAGAGTGTTGGGGTTTTGTTTTCCGCAGAGCGGGGCGAGCGGACTCGCTGCGGACCAGACTCGGGCGAGTGGCTGCGCAAGGGGGGAGCCTTTGTGTGCCGTCCCCCAACGGCAGCGAAGTGCGTTTCTGCTGGATCCGGGGCCGAAGCATGCTTGTGGCTGCGGGTGGTGCGGCGACTGTCACGCCGTAGGCTCCGCAGCTGGGTGTCCCAAGGTCCTCTACCCAGAGCGCAGACATCACGGGAGTGGCCCTAAGCACAACCAGCGCAGGGGAGGTAGACCGCATGCTTGTCACTCGGCCACTGCAAGTTGCCACATCGTGTGCAGGTGTGGACTTGACCACTGCAACATAGAGTGAAACAACGAAGCGACTGGTCATAGCAGAAGGCCACGTTTCTTAAAATGAAAACCGCGCACCACTTTTCACCCTTCCCCACCACCCTGTCCTGAGCAATATCGCTTTCTTAATAACAAGCAACGATAAAGTAAAAGATGCTGGTGCACGCCGTCAGAGGCACGGCGCTGGCAAACATCGAGACCTTACCTGGACATCTCACAAGGGGCAGGGGAAGGTAGCACCTGTAATCGAAGAAGAAGAAGAAGAAGAAGAAGAAGCGCCCACGCGGCAGAGGCCCAAAAGCATCCAAAAAGAGGAAGGCTGGGTCCTCGACGAAGGTCCCGTCCGCGCAACGGCAAACTTGACCGGCGAAACCGAAGCAGGAGCACACCGGGCGCCAGGTCGAAGGGTCCGCGAGGCACCTCACAAGCCGAAATCTCTAAGCACCGGAACCGGAGCAGGACCGCGCTCCCACGAGGGACGAAGGCCGGCCCCACGGCCCAAAAAGTCGAAGGGCTCCAAGAACCATACACAGCCGTAGGCAGCACAGTAGAGGTCTACGAACACGACCCTACGCTACAACACGGGCAGAAGGTTCCAAGGCGAGGCGACAGCACAGGCCGGGAACGAAGCCACTGTCGAAAGTCCAAGTACTCTTGAACCATACACAGCCGTCGGTGCACACAAGGCCAGAAAAGTTCCAAGGCAAGGCGAAGCACAGGCCGGGAATGAATTCCACTGACGAAGAAACAAGTTCAGCTTGAACCATACACAGCCGTCGGTACACACAAGGCCAGAAAAGTCCCAAGGCAAGGCGAAAGCACAGGCCGGGAACGAATTCCACTGACGAAGATACAAGTTCAGCTTGAACCATACACAGCCATCGGTACACACAAGACCAGAAAAGTTCCAAGGCAAGGCGAAAGCACAGGCTGGGAACGAATTCCATTGACGAAGACACAAGTTCAGCTTGAACCATACACAGCCATCGGTACACACAAGGCCAGAAAGTTCCAAGGCAAGGCGAAAGCACAGGCCAGGAACGAATTCCACTGACGAAGATACAAGTTCAGCTTGCCATACACAGCAGAGGGCTAAGAAAACACGTCTATACGCTGCAAGCTAAAGGAAAGAACTGGTGTGGCTTGGCTGCCCGGGCAGTTACCCGTAACGGGTAGGAAGGGAGGCTACCCGGGTACCAGGTCACGGCACCCCTGGTGGCCTCCCCTGGCCCTAGAGGTACACATCGTAAGTTTTTGGGCTAAAATTACGCTAGCTATAGGTTGTTCCTTGTAGTAATGGCATCGGTAATGTTTTTGAGGAAACAAACAAGAAGAAGCGTCCAGTCATTTTAGAACACAGAGGCCGGTTTTGTGTTTTTCTGCAGTGTCAGATGAACCGTACTTGAATGTTTACAGAGCCACAATTTTTGGAGGTTACATGATGTCATAAACCTAATCCCACCCCAGCCCCTTGTACTCTTGTTGGTGCATATACACACACAGCCTTGTGACCAGTACTTATAAATGTACTTGTCCCAGCTGATATTTAAGGACATGACTGACTGTAGAGCACCTGAAATGGAGTTTCTGTCAGGCTGTATGTGGCTGAGGATAGACAGTTTGAAATCCTTATTGGAAAGCCTGTAAAACAAACGTTACACTCTGGTGCAACACTCCTGTCCTAGTTGAATGTAGCTGGCAGATGTTCCTCTGTCAATAGCTACAGATCCACATTAACCCTTTTAGCCCTGGATCCCTACAGCAGGAGATGGCTTGACCATGATGATTCAAGAGTAGTGCCAGATTAGCTTGGCGCCTTCAGGCGCCAAGCTAATCTGGCACTGCCCTTGAATTATCATGGTCAAGCCATCTCCTGCAACTGGTACATAGTTTTTAGGAAACACCTCTAAAATTTGAGAAATGGGACCTTGGGGCTAAAAGGGTTAACCCCATGGCCATATTTCCTAAATTCTGTAGGTGTCACCTAAAGATTATGTACCAGTTCCAAGAGATGGATCGCCAGTGTCTGATCAGCTTGGTGCTATCAGGTGTCACGCTAATCTGGCACTACTCTTGATTATCATGGTCATCCCATCTCCTGCTGCAGAGCTTCATGGCTACATGGGTAAAAAAAAAACAAAAAAAAAAAAAACTGACACAATGAAAAGTAAATGAGTCAATATCAGTGATAGTACTAAGCTAGTTTCGGCTGCAACATTTTCAACTCTGTCCTACACTTCTTCTAGCCTACTCTTACACTAGTGAATGTGTAGAATTAGTCAAGCACAGGCAGACAAGTGGTATGCCTAAGCAAATGGCTAGAATACCTTGCAATGTCGGCACAATCCATACACTTGGCTCAAGAGATAGCTAGTCAAAGCGCACTCCATGAGTTTGCCACTACTCCGTTTCCACGAGATTCCACTCACCCTTTCTTTTCGTACATCGGAGTGTACTTAGCGAGGTGTTTTTCCTGACACCCAGCCCATCCCAAAAGGATGACAACCGGCGTGACACTTTCCGCTTCACACTTGTCTATGATCTCGAAAGAATGCCTCTCATCGTCGTCTTCTTTAGGGCTATCGGTGTCTGGGAAATGAATACTGTACTTGAACGGCAGGTCCGCCATTTTAATGAAGTTAGATCGGCTTCGGGACCTACGTATGTAACTGGCCCGAAAACCGTCTGCTAGCCGCCATACACAGGACCGTTGGCGCTACTAAAAATTGAGACTATCGAACACATAATAGTAGTTTGTACCGAGTTCATGTTTTAAAAATAAAATCCTACAATTCGTTTAGTGTATAAGTCATATATTTATACTGGAAATAAATGTATGTCTTTGAGTTAATCAATACAAATTTATTTTATTTCGTTGTATTTTATACTCACTATGTGCACCAGTTCTCTCCCTTTATATGAAAGGATTGGTTTGGTTGGTCAATATTCGACCAATGGGCACGTATCTTTCTTATTCTTTCATGGCGGTGTAGCAACATCACAACAACTGTACTTTTGGTTGTGAGACGTCAGTGCGTTTTGTTCATTCCGTTCTAAGAGGATTGACATACACTTTTTTTTTTTAACCGAGCCAAAGATGGGCTCCGCAAAGCAGCAAACGTCAATTTCTCGTGTCATGAACATTCTGCAAGAATGGGACAAGGGATCCAAAACTGTACGTAAACGGATTCTGGAGGATTTTATCGCTCAAAACCAACACAAAACGGGTCCAGAGCTGGAACAAGAGTTTGCACAAGCAGCCAGTCTCTTCTTGGCAAGACTGACAGCGTGGCTACGCCTTACGTATCCTTCAGGGGGAAAAAAAGTTTTAAATACGTCTCAGTTATGGTGATATCAATTAGCTAAATGTGGACATTGCAAAGAATTAAACGTTGTGTTTCAGAATCGGAAGTCATTTTGAATTGAACGCTCAAAAAAAAAAAAAAAAAAAAAAAAAAATCCAAAACAACTTATATATCCAAAGAGCATGAATACAAAATATGGTTAGCAAGAGTCATAGAATCTCTTGAGCCCCTGTACCTGCTCACGAGGTTCTTTGCCTCTTGCAATTGCATGGATGTGTTCACTTTTTCTCAGCAGTGAAGTAAGATGAGTATAATTTTCCTTGACTTTGATCAGCTACATGAGTGGCCAGTGTGTGGGAGAGCAACTCCAAGCTATCTCAATTTTCCTGTCTGCATCAAGTGGGTAAGTCATGATGGATAGAGTTACATTTGGAATTTTTCCAACTTACACAAAATTTGTCTCCCGAATATTTCATGGAGGCATATGTGATCACTTAGTCACTTGTAATGGTACTGTCTAAGTTCAGATAAACATATACATTGTTTGGGAACAGGCGTAAAGGATGAAATGATATTTTGATATATTTTTACAAAGCATTGCCTTGAGTCACCAATTAAGCTATGCTGACACTGCTTCTGAACTATCAGTTTATAAAATATTTGACATAGTTGTGCCAGGGCTTAATGGATTAACTGGCCATAAAAAAAAAAAAAACATTTTGCATGCTCATCAGGCACTTGATTGGCCTTGATTGTGGTGTTGTTGCATGGGTGACAGTCCTCGGTCATGGGGACTGATTCAGCTTATTCAAAATCCCAGAAAGCTGAACTGCAGATGTTTGGTGCATCAGCCAGCCTGATCCATTGTCAAGAGTCATACATTCTCATGAGCCCCAGCATCCACAGGGGCTCTTGAGAATGTATGTCTCATGCTGAATGCAGAGTATGGGCATAGTAAGTAGACTATAGTATGTGGACCATTTTCAGTTATTTCTACTTTTCACACAGTCACCCTGGATGTTGGTGTTATCACATAATTTGACTGGACACAGGTGCAACATGAAATCATGAATATAAATTATTATCATCATTATCCTAGTAAGTAAAGTAAGCAGTAACTAAAGTAAGTAAAGTGTTGTTCAGTGATGTGCTCACTTGTGCACAGGCCAGCTGTATGCGATACTGGCCAAGCGCATGGTGATATTTGTTGTTTTTTTTCCTCCACCAGACACAAATTCATGGCTGAATTCTTGGAGGTAGGTGGGGTGTTGACACTCCTTGAGATCATTGGCCTGAAGCAAGCACGTGAGAGTGACAAGGCGGAGGCTATCTGTTGCCTGCACTACATTGCTAACGCTGGCCGAAAGTACAAGGAACTTATCTGTGAGAGCTATGGTAAATATTTGGCATATATATATATATATATATATATATATATATATATATATATATATATATATATATATATATATATATATATATATATATATATATATATATATATTATTTATGTTGTGTGAAAAGTTGGAGTATACTGATTTTAAACACTCTGTTAAGACCAAAAGTTTTCAGTTTGGGAGTTGTCCTCTGAAGACTACATTGTTCATTACAGTTTTTTAGTCAGGTTGACCATGACAGTTCAAGAATGGTGTTAGAATAGCTCGGTGCCACTAGGCACCAAGCTGTTCTGACATCACCCTTGAACAGTCATGGCCAACTTGTCTTCTCAGTTGAAAAGTTTCTGGCACCACCCTTTAACTATCAAGCATCATGTTCAGTCTGTCTCTAAATAACTCTCCTAAAGCTCAACAAATGGCTGCACATGTGTTACACTATAAGTGTATACGACCAATATCACGGTCGGGTAATTTTATAATTTCCCTTGATATGAAAATAACGAGAATATAATTAGTACCACGGGCAGAGCACGGAGAGGGTTATGACACGGTCCACTTTGGCTACCACGGGCTCACGTGGAGTTGACAAGTGGCCGGCCCTACTAAGCTGGGACTAATGAATAAATAATGAGCCCTCGTTAGTAGTGAGGAACACAGACTCCTGCTGACAAAGAATAATTATGAGAGTCAGTAATAGGTTACTGGTCAGCTAAGATCAGAGGACGCTGGCCACCATAATAGATGTGGAATAATTAGGAGAGACAGTAATGGGTCCCTGGTCAGCTAAGATCAGAGGACGCTGGCCACCATAATAGATGTGGAATAATTAGGAGAGACAGTAATGGGTCCCTGGTCAGCTAAGATCAGAGGACGCTGGCCACCATAATAGATGTGGAATAATTAGGAGAGACAGTAATGGGTCCCTGGTCAGCTAAGATCAGAGGACGCTGGCCACCATAATAGATGTGGAATAATTAGGAGAGACAGTAATGGGTCCCTGGTCAGCTAAGATCAGAGGACGCTGGCCACCATAATAGATGTGGAATAATTATGAGAGACAGTAATGGGTTCCTTTGATAGCTAGGATCAGAGGACGCTGGCCACCATAATAGATGTGGAATAATTAGGAGAGACAGTAATGGGTTCCTTTGATAGCTAGGATCAGAGGACGCTGACCACCATAATAGATGAGGAATAATTATGGGTGACAGTAATAGCCCCTTTGACTGATTGAGACAAAGGGGCGATGCCCTCGGCCAGAACGGGTATATATAGTGGGGGCAAACACCAGAACGGGACAGCTCACAACGAAGGGAACGAGATAGAGAGAGACAGCTCACAACGAAGGGAACGAGATAGAGAGAGAGAGCTCACAACGAAGGGAACTAGATAGAGAGGGAGCTCGCACAATGAAGAGAGAGCACACAACGAAGAGAGAGAGTGAGATAGATAGATAGAGGGAGCTGAGAAGCGAGAGACCGAGCTCCGGTATTTTCGCCATTTTAGTATGCCATGCTAGTAGGTTGGTTGTGCCCAACCTATTAGACCCACGATGACCAAGAAATAAAAGACTCTTCTGGAAACACTCTTGTCTGGCTGCGTCTTCCATCTACAACACCTTGCGTGTGGCTGCGGTAGTGTAACACTACCTTATCTTCTTATTTGGTGCCGTGAAGCAGGATCTCGGAACGGGAAGAAACAGAGGAACGAAGAAACAGAAAAAACTAGACTAAGCACCAAATCGACAGCCAACGACGCAAGGGTGGAAGAGCAGACCAGAAAGAGAAGAGAAGAGTGCAAGCCAACAACCCGAAGAGAAGAGAAGAGTTCGAGCCCACTTCAAGAAAAGCAGAGTTCGAGCCCACGTCAAGGAAAAGCAGAGTTCGAGCCCACGTCAAGGAAAAGCAGAGTTCGAGCCCACTTCAAGAAAAGCAGAGTTCGAGCCCACGCCAAGGAAAAAAAACAGAGTTCGAGCCCACGGGACGTCTGCGACTCATTCAAGACCAACAGCCGAAAGGATCACGGGGTAAGTGACTTTTTTCGTTTAACCCTTGTTGAGTCTTATATAGGAGCCAGACCAGTTAGCTAGAGTTGTGTTGTTGTTACATTTAAAAAGAAACAAAAATGGCAGAGGAAGTGTTTAGGATTTTAGGCGAAAAAGTAGAGGAAATGAGTCGGGCGATTAACGCCCAGAGTATAGGGCAGATGGTAGGAACGTTTGACGGAAAGCCTACCAAATTTAGGGAGTGGATAAAAGAAATTGACAAATATGCAGTGCTAATAAAAGCCCTCAACAGGCGCCCCGTCATTGCTTATCAAGCAAGCTCGGGGGTGGTGAGTGATTTTATCCATCGATTCTTAAAAACGGAAGCGGCAGGGGATTGGGATGAACTGAAAAGGCAGCTAACCGTAAGGTTCGGCGAAATCGCCGATGAAAATCATGCTTTTGCGTTGCTACAGCAGGTGAAACAAAACCCGAGGGAAAGCGTGCCTCTGTACGCAGAGCGACTAATGACTCTGGCCGGCGAAGCCTTCCCGAGTCAGATGGGCGCTGCTGTGGTACAACGGCAACTAATAAATTTCTTTGTTGACGGATTGGCGCACGACTTTCTTAAGATGAAAGTCCTGCGGGATAACTCGAGTACATTAGATAGGGCCGTGCAGGTGGCCATGCAAGAAGAAAACCTTCGCCATAGGTTTGAGCTATGCACGATAAACAATCGGCCAGTTAGTCAGCCGAGAGCGACAGCTAGGGGTGGAGAAGAGGCTATGGAAGTAGGCCATGCTCGTCACCGTAATTGTTTTAAATGCGGGAGAGTAGGGCACCAGGCACGAAATTGCCGAGTGATAGGGACGGTTGGTCAGCAAACAATGCGTCCCCCGATTCAATGCTGGAAGTGTGGGGAACGAGGTCACATCCAGCGGGAATGTAGAAAGGCCAGAAACAGGCGGCCACAAGGTCAAAGAAGGTTTCCGCCGAGGCAGGAAAACTAGAAGGTTCTGCGGCACACGAAGCCGTTACGCAGGACCGGAAAAGTAGAAAGAGTCAGTTGTTTAGCATTAATGTAGCGGGTAGCCCTAAGTGCATAGTGTTCATAATTGGGAAGCAACGATTTCGTAGCTTGATCGATACGGGAGCAGAGGTGTCTTTGATTAGCAAGGGGGCTTACGATAAACTCAGTCATAAGCCAAAGTTAGGAAAGGGAGATGTGTCGTTACAGTCAGTTAGTGGAGAAGCTTTACAAGTATTGGGGAGTTCAGAATTAGAATTTACGGTAGCGGGGCAAAAGTTTAAACATAAGTTCTACGTGGTATCAGGGCTCAACAGGAACTTTATTTTGGGAAATGACTGGTTAGACAAAAACGGGGTGAGGATTTATTTTGACTTGAAGAAACTCAGAGTCGGAAGTGTTTATGTGCCCTATGAACAGGACATCCACATTTCGTCTTTGGTCAGAGTGACTAAGACGAAAGTGATAAAACCTCAGACGGCAGAAGTACTCCAGGTACGGATGAAGAATGCTCCGTATTTTGCAAGAGAGACACTCTTAGAGATTTCGGAAACAGACAAGGGATTTATAGCACAAGAACCGGGACTGTTAGTGACAAGCACGGTAGTCAGGCAAAATAAGCACCAGACGTACCCCATACTGATAGTAAACAACACAAACAAGACGTATAGAGTTAGAAGGGGTTGTGTTGTAGGAAAGGTAACAGCAGTTCAGGAAGTACATGAAGTACAAATAGGGTCGGTTGATCGGCAGGTATCGGCAGTCGACTTGACGGAAGTCACTGCGCCGGAGAAGATGAAAGATGTAGTGTCAGAGCTCATTACGAACAATCAAGACTTGTTCGCGAATAGCGACCTTGATTTAGGGGCTACTGACACTGTCACGATGAAACTAGATACCGGCGATCATCCTCCCATTAGGATAAAACCGTATAGAATCCCGCTTCAAGATAGAGAGATTGTTGACAAGGCTCTAGAAGAGATGTTACAGGCAGGTGTGATAAAACGTTCTCAGTCCCCATAGTCTTTTAGTTTAGTGATTGTATCCAAGAAGGATGGGTCGAAACGTTTATGTGTTGACTTTAGAAAACTGAATGAGGTTACAAAGAAAACATCGTACCCACTACCGCTGATAGATGACATTTTGTCACTGCTTGGAAAGGCCAAGTATTTTACCAGTCTGGACCTTAAGTCGGGATACTGGCAGGTCAAGATGGCGGATCAGGAGAGTAGGGATAGAGTAGCATTTGCATGCCACAAGGGATTATTCGAATTCACGAAAATGCCTTTTGGTTTGGTGGGAGCACCGGGATTGTTCATGATGCTTATGAATATCGTGCTAGCCGGTTTAGAAAGCTTTACCTGTGCCTATCTCGATGACATTTTGATCTTCTCAGAAACAATAGAAGACCATCTGTGTCACCTTCAGACAGTCTTTGATCGATTGAGACAGCATGACCTGAAGCTGAAACTCAAGAAGTGTCAGTTCTTTGAGGAAGAAACCAAATACTTAGGGTTTGTCATTAGTAACCAGGGGATAAAACCGGATGAGGAAAAGGTAAAAAGTCATTAGGGCTATGGCGGCTCCGACCTGTGTCAGAGAGTGCCGTTCATTCATTGGTATGATTGGGTTTTACAGGAAAATGATTCCTAATTTCTCCCAGATGGCTGAACCAATCATAGCACTGACACGAAAGTATGCGAGATTCAGTTGGACAGAGGAATGCCAGAAAGCGTTTGATTTGATGAAGGAGACGTTAGCCGTAGCACCAGTGTTAGCCTATCCAGATACACGGCGTCCGTACATCCTTTACACGGATGCCAGCGACACATGTGTGGGGGCATGTCTCGCGCAAAAATGCGATGAGGATTCAGACATTTCCCCAGGCTCAAAGGTAGAAAGACCTATTTACTTTCTATCCCATAAACTTAGTACCAGTCAGAGGAAATGGTCGACAATAGAGAAAGAGGCTTTTGCGATCCATTATGCGCTTCAAAAGCTAAATCACTACTTGCATAATGCGGAGTTTGTAATCCGCACGGATCACATGCCTCTTAAGTATTTGCTTAATTCACCAATGCAGAATAAGAAGGTGCAGATGTGGGCCCTTGGCATTTCAGGATATAACTGTACTATTGAATATATCCCAGGTCCTCAAAATGTTTTGGCAGACTTACTATCCAGAATGCCGAGTGGTACTCACATGCCAGAGCATGAGGAAGAAGTAGAGGTAACCAGAGAGGTCAATGACAATGCTTTTGTCATTGGAGTCATAAACTCCAACCAATTCACACCCAAGCAGTTTGCTAGTTGTACAGTAAGGGCAGGGTGTGACGAGAAGCTGGAAAAAGTTGATCTTCCAGGGTTTGATATTATTGAGGAACAGGAGAAGGATTCTGAAATAGTGCGCTTAAAGGACTTATTGATTAGTGAACAAGGAACCATGACAGTCAATAGGAGATACATGCTGATAGAGGATGTTCTATATTTCTTGTCTCATCCTGATGATGAACCAGTAGCCAGATTGTATGTTCCGTCTCACTTGGTAGAGTACGTAGTCAGACAGTACCATGACGAAAATGGTCACTTAGGAATAGACAAGACGCATGTCACAGTCAGTAGAAAGTATTACTGGCCTAACATGTACAAACAACTGTATGAATATGTTAGTGGGTGTGTCATCTGTCAGTCTAGAGTGTTACAAAAGAAAAGGGCCCCCGTACAGGAAATGGACATTCCTCCATACCCATTCGCTAAGTTGTCATTGGACTTGGCAGGTCCGTTTGACCGCTCTCTTAGCGGGAATCGCTATGTCATAGCATTCATCTGTCATCTGACAGGTTGGGTAGAGGCGTTCCCTGTACCAGATAAAACGCCGCAGTCAGTGGTACAGCTGCTCGTAGAAGAAATTCTACCCAGACATGGCTGTCCATTGCAGATAGTATCAGACAATGGATCTGAGAATGTGAATAGGGTTATGGCAGAAACGCTGGCAGAACTGAACATAGACCATGTTACGACCAGTCTTTATCATCCACAGTCCAATGCTAAGGTCGAACGTTTTCACAGAACTTTTAACGACATTCTGTCCAAAAAGATACAAGAGGATTTTTCGACATGGGACGTGCATATTAACCAGGTACTAGCAGCTTATAGGGTTTGTGTTTCGGAAACTACGCAGGAATCTCCTTTCTTTTTACTGTACGGTCGCGATCCAGTGCTACCGTTAGATAACATCCTTAGACCCCGAAGAAAATACGCTGGTGAAGAGTTTCACAAGATAGCGCTTGAACAGCAACACAAGGCCTTCACCCAGGTGTATCGGCGAATTAAGAAAGCACAGAAGAAAGGGGCTAAGTATGCTAATAGAGGTGTACAGCCTGTCGAGATTAAGGTCGGTGATCCAGTGTACCTTCGTAATCACCGTAGACACAATAAGTTAGACAGTAAGTGGAGGTCGCACTATAGAGTGGTGGAACAATTGTCGCCTGTCACATTCAGGGTACGACATCAACTAGATGGCACTGAGGTCAGTTCACATGCTGAACACTTGCGGATAGCCAAAATTAGCGAGTGGCCTATTCCAAAAGCCAGGGGGAGAACATTACGTAAAGCCACACAGGTTGTAGCTCCAGAATCATCCGATAGCGACAGTGACGATGCAGTAGGGCAAGAGAACGCACGAGACAGACTGACTAGGGGGGTGCGAAAAGAGCGTGAGAATTCTTCATCCGAGGAGGACGTTCCGTTAATGGAGTTAAGAAAGCGCCTAAAGACAAGAGAGAAAAGATCTCTCTCAGCAGTAAACGTTAGTTGTAACAAGGGCACATCAGACAGTTCTGATGATGGGGAGATCGACGACAATCGTTCGATTCAGCCTAGTTTACAGACTAATGGGGTTAGGGAAATTCTTGAAGCGATACTGACTCTTCTGCCAAAGAAGGCTTCAAATTAGAAATGCGACTCTCAGACGGTATCTGGGAGAGGACTATTGTAATGTGTAAATCATGAAGCATGATTGGAGTTTTGTCAGAGACAGTGGTGTAAGTCTCTGGTGATATCTCGTACTGCAGACAACAACAAGATGAAGTTTTTCTGGAGTCTGATAGTATTGGGGCTAGCGCAGGGTTTAAATATTAATCACAATGTCGTATTTCAAAAACTTGATGAAGTTACCACTAGTAACTGGAGATTCAGGTCGGCCTGCGCCAGAATCAATGACGGCTCAGTATGACTTAGAATCCACAACGATAGCAGTAGACGCGCAACGTACGCGGTTCGCGTTCCTTACGGAAGCTGAACTTGAAGCTTGTTCCAAACCCTTGATAGGATTCTGTGCAATTCGAAGTGCAATATATCCTATGAACATTTATCAATTTTGTGTTACGGCGTTGTTTTTAAACAATTCAGACGTAATTGCAACACACTGCCAAACAAAGGTCAAGTTGGGTACAGTGTTACCTATGGCACGGTATATAATGGATGGGCTATGGGTCATTAGTAATCATAGTCCACTAAAGATGAGTATTAGTTGTCACGGTAAAGGGGTCACGTACCAACAAATCAACCCACCATTATCGCTAATCCGCCTCAATGAATCATGTACGGCTATTAGTGATAGATTGATGTTAACCCCTTACTACCAACAAGAGAGCCAGTATCAGGTGGAAGACAAATTGATAGGATGGATGGAAAACTATGCATTTTCCAATATAACGTTATGGAAACCATTTCATAGCGCTTTACCAGACTACGATCCCATCTCTTTGCCCAAAGAGTTAGATGAAATTAAGGAAATGCCAATGGATCATCTAATTGCTCGACTTCAGAGCATGCGATTCGTTAAGCCAAAACAAGAATGGGCGATATGGAAACAGATCATCATTGGTTCTATCGTAGGGACAGTTGTAGTGATCATAATTCGGGTAGGGTGTATACGATATAAGAAGAAAACTAGCGCATGGTTTGGCTCCATACTATCACGACTCAGGAAGGGTGAACGTGAGGTCACTGTGCCTACGTTGATTTCGGCGGCTGTGCAATCAGCAGACGTGAATGACGTCGCAAGAGCGAAGGACTCTACGCCGATGATGGAGGGAGGAGTGCAGTTACTCCCCGCCTCGAACGTTGTCAAGTTTTACCCGTCGTTGGGGTAACCAAGGATCAACGCTGTTGCGATCCAGGAAGGATCGTGAAGAATAACGAACACATGTGCAAAGACATAACTGAGTCGACGATTTTGATGTGAACATTTATTGGCGTGATTACGCCGGACAATAATAATTTTTAATAAGGAGTGATCGATTTAAATAAGCGGTCATTCCGAAAAATGATGTATTTTGTGGATAACATGTTTAATTGTTTGAAATGATTTTGTGGTCTGAATATTGTGTAATGAAAAAAAAAAAAAACGAATCTTGTGAATTAAGATTCCTTTTTTTTTTCGGGTAGGTTTGGGAGGAATTGTTACACTATAAGTGTATACGACCAATATCACGGTCGGGTAATTTTATAATTTCCCTTGATATGAAAATAACGAGAATATAATTAGTACCACGGGCAGAGCACGGAGAGGGTTATGACACGGTCCACTTTGGCTACCACGGGCTCACGTGGAGTTGACAAGTGGCCGGCCCTACTAAGCTGGGACTAATGAATAAATAATGAGCCCTCGTTAGTAGTGAGGAACACAGACTCCTGCTGACAAAGAATAATTATGAGAGTCAGTAATAGGTTACTGGTCAGCTAAGATCAGAGGACGCTGGCCACCATAATAGATGTGGAATAATTAGGAGAGACAGTAATGGGTCCCTGGTCAGCTAAGATCAGAGGACGCTGGCCACCATAATAGATGTGGAATAATTAGGAGAGACAGTAATGGGTCCCTGGTCAGCTAAGATCAGAGGACGCTGGCCACCATAATAGATGTGGAATAATTATGAGAGACAGTAATGGGTTCCTTTGATAGCTAGGATCAGAGGACGCTGGCCACCATAATAGATGTGGAATAATTAGGAGAGACAGTAATGGGTTCCTTTGATAGCTAGGATCAGAGGACGCTGACCACCATAATAGATGAGGAATAATTATGGGTGACAGTAATAGCCCCTTTGACTGATTGAGACAAAGGGGCGATGCCCTCGGCCAGAACGGGTATATATAGTGGGGGCAAACACCAGAACGGGACAGCTCACAACGAAGGGAACGAGATAGAGAGAGACAGCTCACAACGAAGGGAACGAGATAGAGAGAGAGAGAGCTCACAACGAAGGGAACTAGATAGAGAGGGAGCTCGCACAATGAAGAGAGAGCACACAACGAAGAGAGAGAGTGAGATAGATAGATAGAGGGAGCTGAGAAGCGAGAGACCGAGCTCCGGTATTTTCGCCATTTTAGTATGCCATGCTAGTAGGTTAACGGTTGTGCCCAACCTATTAGACCCACGATGACCAAGAAATAAAAGACTCTTCTGGAAACACTCTTGTCTGGCTGCGTCTTCCATCTACAACACCTTGCGTGTGGCTGCGGTAGTGTAACACATGCTCTGCAAACTATACAGGTCTGTGCATGCATGCATGCATGCGTGTGTGTATGTGTTTATTTTTATGTCTCTGTGTGTGTGTGTATGTGTGTGTGTGTGTGTGTGTGTGTGTGTGTGTGTGTGTGTGTGTGTGTGTGTGTGTGTGTGAGGTCTTGTTTCTGTTTTTGACTCTTGTAAAAACAAGTAGATCTTTTCTGCAGGTCTGCAATTTTGGACCCTCTAGTGCCCACCCATAGTATCAAAGTATCAACCCACAAATCTTGACATTTTGATCTTACAGCATGTTAATTCATTCAGATTTTTTCATCAGGAATCCGTGCTGTGGCGGAATGTCTAGCCAAGTCGAAAAGTGAGGAGACACAAGATGCTTGCCGCAACCTGCTTCTGATGATGGCCCAAGGAAACCCACGTTTCCAGATGCAGGTCTACAAGGGTCTGATCGCTCTCCTGCCCTGCAACTCTCCTAAAGCTCAACAAATGGCCGCACATGCTCTGCGAACTGTACAGGTCTGTGCACGCATGCATGCGTGTGTGTATGTGTTTATTTTTATGTCTCTGTGTGGTGTGTGTGTTTGAGGTCTTGTTTCTGTTTTTGACTCTTGTAAACCAAGTGGGGGGATCTTTTCTGCGGGTCTGCCATTTTGGACCCTCAAGTGCCCACCCATAGTATGTCATTATGTTAGTATCTGTCTGTTGGTATGTCTGCTTCCTCTCCATCTTTCTGCCTTTCTGTCCTGCCATCCATCTGTCTTTCATCTCTTTCTTTGTTTCTTTGAAAGTGCTCCAGATTGATAACATTGGTAACCTTTTCAACAGCCGATTGTGGAGCAAGCCAACTTGACCATCACAGAGCCATTGTTGAACTTGCTGAGAACACTGCACTTGGAGGTTCAGTTTGAAGGTGAGTTAATATTTTTAGAAAAGTGAAAAAAGTGTGTGTTACATAATTATATCCTTTTCTCAATCAGCAAACACACCTTTGGCCAAAACTGGCTGTAGTTGACCTACATACAGCTGTAGCTTTTGGCCAGTGTTGGTGCTGGGACCCATTTAACCCCACGGCCACAATTCTCAGAGTATGGAATTGTCATCTATTGACTGTTTTCCAGTTGCAGGAGATGGATTGACCATGATAAATTTCAGACAAAAAAAAAAAGCTTCCCCTGGCATTTTGTCATGTCCAAAGTTCACTGTGTTTTGGTCTGCTTATACATTTTTATTTTGTTCTGCACAGCGATTGAGCTGATCAAGGATTTGGTGGGCTACTCCGTGAAGGACAGCTTGCTGAGAGGACTGGTTGCTCTTCTCCACCCAGCAGCGGAAGACACCAAGCCTCGCACTGATTTGTTAGATGGTGGGTGGCTGCGTCTTCACCTTGTTTAACCCAAAGGCCGCATTTCTGAAATTTGTGAGGTGTCACCTAATGATTGTGGACCAGTTGCAGGAGATGGATTAAGCATGATAATTCAAAGGTAGTGCCAGATTAGCTTGGTGCCTTCAGGTGCCAAGCTAATCTGGCACTACCCTTGAGTTATCATGCTCAATCCATCTCTTGCTGTACTTATAGTGATTCATGGCTAAATCCTTCACAGTTGGTCTCTGAAGGTACAGCAGTAAAACCTAAAAACTCTGAGGTAATTAAAAACTAGTGGACATTGCAAAATAGACACCATTCATTCCTAAAATGAGTAGATTATTCAAATGACATCACTTGCGTTGAGGGCAGTTATTGCTTTTCCCTGGCTGTTGAACATTTTGTGCTGATAAAACAATTTAAAAAAGCTTAATCACCTGTGTACACTATTTTTGTAAAATGAAGTTAACAGTATGTGTTTGCCTTATTTGCCTTTTGAATTTTATACTATGTGACAGCTCAGAATGGTTTTGACAACTTGACTCCAATGTTCAGAATTAGCATATTTGGGTGATTCTCCTCTGAAACTACATTATATGTCAGAGGACAATTCGTCCATGTTAGTTCAAGGGTGTTGTGTGTGCGCTTTCAGAAAAAGCAGACAAGAACGTCAACCAGCCTTTGCCAGTGTTTGTGCAGCAAGCCGCTGCAGCAAAGACCCTGGGGTAAGTACTGAATGCTTATTTTGGACAGCCATTATTTATCAAGATTAAAAATACTTTAACGTTATTAATCCCCTTGGGGGGAAATTGAAATTGAACAGTATCTCAGAATAGTGTCCTCAAGCACTAAAATCCAATGCCAAGATGGGTATACTGTGCAGTAGCCATGCATTGACCGATTTAATCCCCAACCCCTACAACAGAAGATAGATTGACCTTAATAGTTCAAGGGTTGTGCCAGATTAGCTTGGCGCCCCGTGGCGCCAAGCTAATCTGGCACGACCCTTGAATTACCACGGTCGATTCATCTCCTGCAGCTGGTAGATAATCGTTAGATGACACCTCCAAAATTGTGGCAGCGCGCTCGTGGGGTTAAATGGGTTAAAGACATGCTAAGCCGCTCGTTGCCAAACAGGGCAGAGATGCGCAGAGCCCTTTGTCTATTGTTAGAGGTTTTTGTCGCAATTATTCCTGCAGTAATCATTGCACTGAAAACTGCTACCGACAGGCAAAGGGTTGAGAGCAAATGGATACTGTTTTCTGATTCTTCTGTTGTACATGAACCCCTTCACCACCAGTGGACACAGACCGTGTGTTTGAAATCATTGTCTGTTGATCATCGAAAATCCCCAATCATCCAAGGAACATGGATAGAAATTGGTTTTAGCAAGAAGCATAGATCCTCGTGAGCCCCTGCACTACCCTTGAACTATCATGGTTGATTCATCTCCTGCAGCTGGTACGTAACTGTAAGGTGACGCCTAGAACAATTTGGGACTTGCGGCCTTGGGGCTAAATGGGTGAAGTTCTTTTCTACAATACAATCAACGCAACTTTGTATGTTCAGTATTTTGGCGGGAGAGTCGCAGCAGATTGCAGAGGACCTGATCCAGATGCGTGTGGTGCACAACCTCCTGTACGCCATGGGGAACGTTGACTACGCAGACAGCCAACGACAAGCCAGCATTACGTTAGAGGTACTTCACCCACAGTGAGACTGGCTTGGTGGTTGGTGCCTCATTAGCTTGCCACCTTCCCTTGATGCCTGTTGAAGGCGCAACAACTGAAAGTCGATTGTCAGGTCGAGATGCAGCATTGACAGAGTCATGTTTACACACTGAAAATCAGACATCAAATGCTGCGCTCAGCCTGCATTCTGTTTATGTCTGCCGGTTACACCTGTAACCTTGTTGTGCATGTTATACCGGTTAAACTGTTGGTCTTTCGGGGAGTAAGTAAGATGTCAACAGCTGATCAGGTGCAGCAGAACCGAACCTGTTTTGAGTGATCACCCTTTCAAGGGCTCACCTGTCATTAAAAACCATCATTTAGAAGGTTGTAGCCACCTAAATTATGGTCTTTAATGACAGGTGACACTTTGTGCCCTTTCTTGAGAGAGCACCCATCTTTTTACCCAATCGCTAGCTGCCAGTGATCGCTCATTTCGCATCTGCAACCACTGCACACTGACATTCGCGTGGAGAACACAAATGAAATGGTTCCAAAAATGGGCACAAAGAACACAGGACGAACAAGAGATGTAAATCCTCATGAGCCCCCGTGACAGCGGGGGCTCATGAGGATTTATGTCTCTTGCAGATGGGTGGCGTTCGCCTTGCCCTGGCAGCTAAGGGGTTAACTCATTCGAGATGTACCGCATCCGGATACGCAGCAGTACATCTCGAATCAGTTAAGACCACATTTTTAAATTGCAAATCAGTGGTTGTTTAAACGGGTCCGGATGTCTTTCTGTTTGCCAGGGGAACGGATATGCGGTGGATGGAAATTGCTTGAAGCGGAATTTGGTTAAAACTTGTGAAAATGTTAATGTCCTTATTTGTAAGTTGTGAACTGATGATTTCCAATAACTCTGCTGTCTGACAGCATTTCTGCCGTACGTTCCCAATTGTCGATGATCACGTGAGAGACGCCATGGGAGAAACACTCTACGATCTCTTCATGGTAAGTTAACCCATTCAGCTCCGATGCACAACAGCAGAAGATGGATCGGCCATCTCCAGCAACCGGTGCATAGTCGTTAGATGACGCCTCCAGAATTTGGGAAATACGGCCTTGGTGTTGAATGGGTTAATAAGTATACAGGGCACAGAATAATACAGCAGTCTATCTTGTCCGCGGACGAGAAAACCATTTTTGATGGGACTTCTGATGGTACACGGTTACACTGGTTTTAAATTTTTGGAACTTTTTTTAAAAGAAGATGGTGAGTGTATGGGGGGTATTTGTAAGATAGCTTACACACAAGAGACCTGATGCACATCTGTTTATCTGTTTCTAAATGGCTTCATCTGTTGTCAACAGTTGTTGACAGTGTTGTAATGCCTGATAGGAATGATAGCAGGCAAAAATACAGAAACAGAGAGAAGTTACGGTGTCTGGTATGGTATGGTATGGTGTCTCCGAGGCGCACATATCCATCTAATTACAGATGCTCAAGGCGCCGCCGTAGGGATGCAAGCTGGAGCTTTGAAAGCCTGCTGCTACTAAGCGCTACTTTATGTACAAACCTCCACCCGGATATTAACTTTGGTGCATGTAAAATATTCCTGTTTCCATTTCACCGGCCCTACCGGGCCTTCTCTTTTCGATTAGTGGTAATGGGATTTTTAACGTGCGCACTTGATGATTATGCATGCTGTACACACGAAGGTGAGACAGGCACCATATGTCGTGTCGTGTCTAATAGTTCAGCTGTTTGAAAATTGGACTGATTTTTTCTTTTCTTTTCTTTTGTCACTCTACGCAGTCCAACCCTGAGACGCTGTATATCAACATGAACCACGTGCAGACTGATGTGCTGGTGTCGAACAAAGTCAACATTTCAAAAGGTAAATGAACGTTCATTCTGCTTGCTAACGCGACACACGACAAAAGACTTGGAACGTGTGGTGAAGGTGTACACCCTGAGAGATTTTAACCCATTGGCTGTCGGTAGCGCTTTTCGTCGAGGTGATTCCTGCAGGAATCACCTCAACAAAAAGCGCTGCCGACAGCCAGAGGGTTAAGCCCAGTTTGTATGCAGCGGCTGGTTACTCATGTTCACTGTACCGGTCCCTGTTTGCACAAGTGGGTTCGGGTGCCTGCAGAGTGTGTGCACATTTCTCGCCTAACTTCACAGTGCACTAGTTGTGTGTGGTGTGCCAGTCACATCAGCTGCTACAGCACAATCTGTTTCAATTAAGCGACCATCCTCCTGACAGATCACCTGTCATTAAAGACCATCATGTAGCCACCTGAATGATGGTCTTTAATGACAGGTGACAAGTTTAGCCATCCAAGCCTTCTCTTGAGAGAGGACCTTTCTTTAAAGCTCAACTTATTCTTCAGAAAAAGGTGGTTGCACAGAACAGATTCTACAGTACTGACTCAGGCTGTTCGTTAGGGTTTGACATTGCACAGGGATGGGAAGAGCTTAACAACATATTGCACCTTTTTATTTTTTATGCAGAAAACGTAGCAGAAAGTTTAACAGTTTTCCTTTTGGAAGTGACGGTTCATATTACCATAGGTATGACATATGGCAAAGTTTACCCACACCATTCTTCGCTGAAAATTACCTTGGCAAGTACATCAAGGATGTTCGTGCACCCGTACTGTTTATATGGTAAAACTCCTGATTAGTACATTATGAGTGCAAGTGCACCTTTACTTTAATGTAGGACTAGAACATACAATACATCATGGGTTTGAATGCACCTATACTTTAACGTGGAACCAATAATTTACAGTACATTGTGGGTGTGAGTGCACCCATGCTTTTAGGGTAGAACCATATCCCATACCTGCATTGTGGGAGTGAGTGCACCCATGCTTTTAGCGTAGAACCATATCCCATACCTGCATTGTGGGAGTGAGTGCACCCATGCTTTTAGCGTAGAACCATATCCCATACCTGCATTGTGGGAGTGAGTGCACCCATGCTTTTAGCGTAGAACCATATCCCATACCTGCATTGTGGGAGTGAGTGCACCCATGCTTTTAGCGTAGAACCATATCCCATACCTGCATTGTGGGAGTGAGTGCACCCATGCTTTTAGCGTAGAACCATATCCCATACCTGCATTGTGGGAGTGAGTGCACCCATGCTTTTAGCGTAGAACCATATCCCATACCTGCATTGTGGGAGTGAGTGCACCCATGCTTTTAGCGTAGAACCATATCCCATACCTGCATTGTGGGAGTGAGTGCACCCATGCTTTTAGCGTAGAACCATATCCCATACCTGCATTGTGGGAGTGAGTGCACCCATGCTTTTAGCGTAGAACCATATCCCATACCTGCATTGTGGGAGTGAGTGCACCCATGCTTTTAGCGTAGAACCATATCCCATACCTGCATTGTGGGAGTGAGTGCACCCATGCTTTTAGCGTAGAACCATATCCCATACCTGCATTGTGGGAGTGAGTGCACCCATGCTTTTAGCGTAGAACCATATCCCATACCTGCATTGTGGGAGTGAGTGCATTTATATAGTGAGTAATGTATGTCACTTTAGTAAAACAAAATCTGTGACAGAAACCCAACAACTGTTTAACCCATTTAGCCCCAAAAGCAGGAGGAGATGTATTGACCATGATAATTCAAGGGTAGTGCCAGATTAGCCCCAAGAGCAGCAGGATATGAATTGACCATGATAATTCACGGGTAGTGCCAGATTAACTTGGCACCTTCAGGCGCCAAGCTAATCTGGCACTACCTGTGAATTATCATGGTCAATCCAGCTCCTGCAACTGTTAGTAGGCGTTAAGGTAACACCTCCGAAATCTGGAAAATGTGGATGCAGATTTAAGCTGGTTAAGGTCAGAATGATTATTACGTGTTTACTGTCTAGACTGAAACAGCTGTCCACACCTGCCAGTACAAGCATGATCGCCAGTGAGACAGTGATCTAGATCTAGACCTAGAGACGATGACTTTGGTCGCGTTTGTTTTCATTTACATGGCATTCTTTTGATTTTGAGCTTTACGGCAAAAGGGTGGCAGGGTTCAAACTCACAGACCCGAAACAATTATTAATTTTGTAACCAATTTTTGCACTTTTGAGGGATTGTTTAACACAGACACTTTTTTCCCACACTTTTTTTTTCACGCTGCGTTCTTGGTCCATTTTCAGCACAAGGTAAAACTTAAATTTAAAAAAAATATGTACGCTTTCTTCTCTAATATTTCTTTTAGTTTTCTAACTGTGAGTGTGATGTAGTTGTGATTTTATGAAAACTAACTATTACATATTGGTCTAACCTCAGTTTATTTATTTCTAGAAATTTATTCATCTGCTGTTTTCATCCGTTTAGCCCTGAGGCCCTACTGCAGGAGATGGATTGACCATGATAATTCAAGGGTAGTGCCAGACTAGCTTGGCGCCTTCAGGTGCCAAGCTAGTCTGGCGCTACCCTTGAATTATCATGGTCAGTCCATCTTGTGCAGCTGGTACATAGTCGAGAACATTTGAGAAATGGCGCCGTGGGGTTAAATGGGTTTAAAAGATTTGCTTCTCTACCGGGTATTAACCGTGTGGCTGTCGTTAGGGCTTTCTGTTGAGGTGATTACTGCAGGAATCATCTCCACAGACAGTGCTGCTGACAGCCAAAGGGTTAAAATCGTGTGTTCCCTGTACTCCCTTCTCTCTCCCTTTCCCACCACTGTACTTACCTTTTCTTCCTTTAGGCCCTCCCCCCCCCCCCCCCCATCCCCCCAATCTCAGTGTGTTTGCTAACATTTTCTGATCACATACATTTTTTATCTTTTTAATAAGTGTTCAAATTTTGCTGTAGCAATAATGCATTCTACATACACGGTTATTGTCTGTATAATTGTTGAAGAGTCATGATTATCAGTTTGTTGGTGTTGTTGTCTGTGTGTCTGTAAGTGTTTTAGTTTTATTTTGTTATTGTTTTTGTTTGTGTCAGGGGTGCCATTTAGGATGAGATGGGGAGCTAAACATTTGTTTAAAGATAATTTATTTATCATTTAGTTGGCTGGTTTTTTTTGTTGTTGTTTGTTTGTTGGTTGTTGTTGTTGTTGTTTTTTTTGAAGGGGGGGGGGGGGTCCATTTCGCTAGATAGTTTCACACTGGGTAGATTCACACCTCAATATAGAGAAGTTGACCAACTCATGGGGGCTTATACAGGTCTGCCTTTTGCAGTTGTTTTGTTTTCTGCTATCCAGATGTGAAGTGGTTAAATAGGTTGTCGTGTAAGCAAAACTTGTTTTGAGCGGTCACCTTCTTTGCAAGAAAAAAAAGTGTGTTCAAGAGACAGGCGCCCTCTCAAGTCTTGAAGAAGCGCAAAAAGTGTCGCCTGTCATTAAAAACCATCATTTAGGTGGCTACAGCTACAGCCACAGCTACAGCCACCCAGATGATGGTCTATAATGACAGGTGATCTCTCATAGGGTGGTCGTTCCAGACAGGTGCTGCTATAATGAAATGATGTTCTTGTTCGTGTGTGCGTTTGTTGCATATATGTCTGTGTGCGTACGTGTGATTGTCAGGTGCAGGGGTATATAGTTCCAGCAAGTGTAAACCGGAAGAAAGCGTAGACGTCCAAGGAAGCGTCGACCGTTCTGGCAGCACTTCTAGCTGGCTTGAGGCCGTCAGAGCGAGTGTCGACTCTAGAGGGCGTGATGCTGCAAGCCCAAGGTACAGGTTGGATTCTACCGCCAGCGTCGCGGCGGCAGGGAGTAGTATCGGCTCCATCGGAAGTTTCGACCACAACACTGACCGGGTGGGTCTCGTCTTCTGCTCGCTGTCCAGAGCCTCCACCTTGGTTTCTGAAGGTTCCAGACTGGTGCTGTCGCGGCACGGCAGTTGCACGTCTCTTGGAGGATCGATAGGGTCAGGTAACTCCATTGGCCAAGCGCACGACGTAGGCCGCCATAGCTCCGGCGGTTCGTCTGTGGGCTCGCTCAAGGAAGTCGGATCCAACGCCACTGTAGTCGGGGATGATGTCCCACAGGACTCGGAATCTGACGAAACACCAGAGGAATCGGATTCAGTTGAAGAAACTGAAGCGCAGAACTCATCTCAGATCAGTGAAAACTGATACGGAGGGATGTTAACCCATTTAGCCCCAACGTGGCTCCACAGCAGGAGACGCATCGACCGTGAAAATTCAAGGGTAGTGCTAGATTAGCTTGGCGCCATCAGGCGCCAAGCTAATCTGGCACTACCCTTGAATTATCATTCTCAACTAGTCCTTAGGCGTCACCTCCAAAATTTGGGAAATGTGGCCGTGGGGTTACATGGGTTAAATTGTGCACACAGACACGCGCAGACACACACACACACACACACACACACACATACACACACACACACACACACACACACACACACACACACACACACACACACACAACACCACACACACCACACCACACCATACACACACAAAATGAACACAACACAACACCACACCACACCACACACAAACCGTAATGAAAAACTCAGGGTATAGAACAATGAAGAAAAAACCCAAAGGAACCAACAAGCAGAGAAACACGCTTGGAACGTTTTTGGTTGCGTATTTGTTGGCATTTCAAGTTACACGCTTGGCAAGTTGACAGTCACCTTCTTGAGCTGGATTTGTTCTGATGAAAAGTCACAGAAGGTACGTAGACGTTCTGACAACTTGAACTAGATGCAAGGAGATAAATCGGTGACCATAAACATGAAATCCACCAACAGCCAGACGAACACGGAAGATGACACGCAACAGAAATGTGACCGCAGTGAGGACTGAAGACGGGGGGGGGGGGGGGGGGGGGGGGGGGCGGGGGGGGGGAGTGTGGATTGATAAAAAACAAACAAACAGCAGGAATCTGACACCAGAGACAGACGAAGGGGGAATATGAAATGGAAGAGAAACACGAGGATTGGGAAACTGACGAAAACCACAGAAATTGGAATTTGATGAAAAACCAAACAACCCCCACCCCTAAAAAAAAAGCCAAAGGCACCTTGAACTGATGAAATAAAATTGCAAATTGGACTTTGAAAGTGGTGGTGCCCCTATGAAAACGGGTGGAGTAAGTACACTTAAAGAGAAAACAATGTTTTAGTTTGCATGTTTTCAGAGGTGGATGGCAAGCTGTGTGTGCGTGCGTGGGTGTGGTCCGACGGTTTCTTTGGGTTTTTGTGTGGTTGGTTTAACCCCGTCAGTGCCAGCTGACGCAGACTATGTTTTTACAGTCTCCATTAACTCAACACAAAAACCCCTGGCTGTCCCAGGAACACATGGATTCAAAGTAATGTCAGCAAGAGGCATAGAGCTCATGAGGATCTATCCCTCTTGCAGATGGGTTGTGTTCAAATTGTCTCGGCACAGATCAGACTAACAGATTAACGTTTACACTTGTTTGACTCGACAGTCCTGTTTGTTCTGCGGTTATGATCTTTTTTTAATACTGTTAATACACCCTACCCTCCCTGTGTCTTCCTCCACTTCCACCTCACCGCCCCTGTTATTCGAGGCATGTTAACCCTTTGGCTGTCGGCAGCGCGTTTGGTCGAGGTGATTCCAGCCAAAGTGTTAATCCTACTCACTTCTCCTCTGATGTGTTTTTGTTCTTCATGCATGAAAATTGCTTCTCTTTTTTTTTTCTTTCTGTTTTCCTTTTACAAGAAGTGCATCTGCCGTAATCGTTTTTGCTTCTTCAATATTGTGATGGTATTTTTTTTTTTAAGTTTTTGCCATGCAATAATATGGTTTGTGGTTGTAGACCTTATTGTTACAAGGTCCAAAATCACAGACCAGCAAACAACTGTTGCTTACATTTGTTTGTTTGCTTGTTTGTTTGCTTGTTTGTTTGTTTATGCTCTATGTTGTGTTCTAAACAAAGTTAGATATAACCGTTATGATAGTTCCCATCCTTGACGCATCATTCCAGGCGCTCCCGCATCAATAGCTGCGAAAGTGTCGTATAGCGTTGCCGGCGGCAACGCTATACGACACTTTCGCAGCTATTGATGTGGGGCGCCGGGAACTTATGAGTCAACACTGGCGATTGGTCATATTATGTATCTACTCCAAGCATTATCATGTTCTCACTGAAGTTCCAAGTGATTCATGTAACAGTATTACTTTAGCGTGGCATGCATCATCCGCATGTATCAGTTCTGTGTATGCATCATGTGCCTATTTTTTTTTTTCTTTCTTTTTTTCTCTCACTACTGTATATCTCGCAGCTCATTTTAACAATTTTACCCCCGTTCGGCGTGCAGCCACCCGTTCACACATAAGGGCTCGATGACTAATGCAAATCCACTGCGCCAGCGCCAGACATAGGCGCTGGCGCGCACGCGGTGGCGCAGTGGATTTGCATTAGTCAAAGCTACTATCATCGAGCCCATAATATATTATATTAATGTGTTCACACTGAGTACCAATGGCTGCATGCCCAGGCGGTTACTCCCTTTGACTGGCAATACCGTTCGGCGGAAAACTACTAGCGCCGCGTAGTTTACGTGCGCGTAGTCTGCCGGCGGTTCCCGCGTCGAGCGGTATCGTCAGTAGCCCGGCGTCAAACAGTGGTTAACTCATTCGAGACGTGCCGCCTACGGATACGCGGCGAATCGCCGCATATCCATAGGCGGCACGTCTCGAAAGAGTTAAAGGAGACTGTATGCCGATTTCGGCAGTCTCTGATTGTTTTGAAAAAAACCCAGCATATTATTTTGAGGGGGGGGGGTGGGGGGGGGGGAATGGTCCCTCTCATTAGTTTCCGCTGTTATGTTGTAGTGAGAGTCTTCTGTGATATGATTGGTTAATTGCTACTTTAGTTTTCGTTCATGAAACTCCACAGCAGTGATATGACGACAGGTTCCTTTAAGTCAGATTTGGGCTTTTGAAATAGAATAGAATATTCACAACCATCTGGAAATTTGTACAAATATGCAGTTTAAGGACTATGGTAGTTTTCATTAAGTGCTTGTGAGTGAGTGAGCGTGTGTGTGTGTGTGTGACACAGAAACTCTCATATTTAGTCTTTGTTTTATGGTCTTGTTAAAAAATTGGCTATGCACTTTTATTTATTTATTATTACTTTAATTGTTGACTCATTCATTCATTTATTCAATCAATCAATCAATCACTGAATGACTTGTCTCTGTAAGACTTCTGAGAGCTTTGGTATTGTTTTGTTTCAGTGATTGCAACTGTAGACTGAACAAGGCACAGATCAAGTTTCGAGCCAAGACCATTTCCTGAAAACAAATCTGTTCCCTGACGTGTACGCTGGTCCGTGAATTTGAACCTTACAGATGGAAGCATGTTCTGGTCTGTGAGTTTGGACCTTGCGACTGAAAGCCGTAGGGTCCAAAATCACAGTCCAGCAGACGTTCTTGTGCCTGATACAGAATGACTTCTTTCGGGTGTTTTTTTTTTTAATATTTATTTTTTAACGGCGATGCATGTTGAGGTTTGCTTCCTACGAGCTGACAAAAGACGTGATAAGAAAATAAATTAACACGTTTAGTCCCAATGCTGTATTTCCAAAATTATCATTTAACGAATGTGTATCAGTTACAGGAGGTGGATCGACCATGATAATTCAAGGACAGGGGCGGTACAAGATTAGCTTAGCACCTTCAGGCGCCAAGCTAATCTGGCGCTACCCTTGAATTATCATTTTCGAGCCATCTCCTGCTGTAGTGCGTCAGGGCTAAATGCAGGGGCAGATCATTTACCTCGAGGGGGAGGGGGTTGGGGGTGGGAAGGGGTGGCGTTCCAACTTTTTGTTTCGGACCTTCAACCTGACACAAAAGGCCTCCCCGACTCTAGACCTTCTTTGATCGCCAAAAATTCAAATCGGAAGGGTGGTGGTGGTGGGGAGGGGGGGGGGGGAGGTCCAAACACCCCATAAAGGGACTTTGTTATAGCATTTTAAACAATTTTGGGTGGGTGGGTGGGGGGTCAAAACACTTAGGATACCCCCCCCCCCTTCTGCAAGATCAGCCCCTGAAATGGTTTAAACTGTTATTGGTCGTTTAGTTTATTTACAAATTATGTGATGACAAAATAAATGTTACTTTCCTAAGCATCTTGTCTCATGTTTGTTTCAGTTTTTTCACCAGTGTTTTCATTTTTATGTAAAAAATTATATTTGCGTAGTCAAAACTTTAGTGTTGCTGAGAACTGCTGGTTGTGTCCCTTGTGTGTGTATCCAGTGAAAAAGACGGGCATGTTCTGTGGTAACATATCCGTTAAAAAGGTCCATGGGGGGGGGGGGGGGGGGGGAGGGGGGGAGGATTTGTATGTGTTGATATTTATTTTATAGAGCTTTTTCCTAAATATTCACCTGTGCGTTTACCTTAATTTCATTAACCCCTACCCTGCCATAGGCTGCAGGTTTGCGTTTTTGAAATCTTTGTTAATTTTAACGCCAAAGTCTTTGGCGTATCCAGGGGTGTCTAGGGGGGGGGGGGGTAGAGCCCGACAGCCCCCCCTCCCCCCCCCCCCCCGGATTTTGGGTTTATGTCTTGGTTGGAATATGTCGTCAAAGGTTTTCTTTACAAGATGGTTGGCCTCTTGAGCTATGTACAGATTCCAGATTTCTTCGGAAAAAACCGCATCAAAACATGATTTGCGCCAAAATGTCAGTTGGGACGTTGCACGAGAACATCAATCAACGATTATACGCATTACTTCCGCCCGACGTGACCAAGTGTACAGTTTGAGTTAACCCTTTCAGCCCCGTGTCCCTACAGCAGGAGATGGATCGACCATGATAATTCAAGAGTAGTGTCAGATTAGCTTGGCGCCATTAGGCGCCAAGCTAATCTGGCACTACCCTTGAATTATCATAGTCGATCCATCTCCTGCGACTGGTACATAGTCATTAGGCGACACCTTCAAAATATGTGGAAATGGGAGCTTGGGGTTAGGTGGCTTAACGGACTGTACAGGTGCCAGGTAGTACTGGCTTAACGGACTGTACAGGTGCCAGGTAGTACTGGCTTAACGCACTGTACAGGTGCCAGGTAGTACTGGCTTAACGCACTGTACAGGTGCCAGGTAGTACTGGCTTAACGGACTGTACAGGTGCCAGGTAGTACTGGCTCAACGGACTGTACAGGTGCCAGGTAGTACTGGCTTAACGGACTGTACAGGTGCCAGGCAGTACTGGCTTAACGGACTGTACAGGTGCCAGGTAGTACTGGCTTAACGGACTGTACAGGTGCCAGGCAGTACTGGCTGAAGTCGGTTGCCAGCCTAACGCTCATTTACACAGTGTGAGTGTGGAAGAACTGACCGCCCGAGGCTGATAACAGGTTTCGTTGGATAAGAGTAGATTAACACTTAACCCCATAACTGCCGGGGCAAGGCGAACGCTACCCATCTGCAAGAGACATAAACCCTCATGAGCCCCCGCAGTCGCGGGGGCTCATGAGGGTTTATGTCTCTTGTTAGTCCTGTGTTCTTCACGCCTATTGTTTTTTTTTTTTGTGTCCTATTTACATCTGTGGTCTTCACGCGAATGTAGGTCAGTGTGCAGACTTGCAAGTCGTAATCGCTGGCAGCGAAGGGGTTGAACGTCTACCGCCCAACGGTGTCGCCAGTAGCACTTTAGAGATTAACTCTCAAAGTTTAGCTACCTAACGCCGGGTGGCTGTCTAGAATCACCAGCTAACAGTAGGTGCAGAACTGCGGTAGTGTGTATGTGGAATAACTGACCGCGACTGATCAGTAACAGGTTACACTGACTTTGGATCGGAGAATGTTGCCGCTGTAACTCTTTTCCTTCCAACCAGTAGCCAATGACGGGCCAGGGCTTCTGTTTTCACAACAGGTTAAAGGGTCTGTAGACCCCCAGGTATAAATTTTAGAGGGTACATAGACCCCCATCTGAGCATAAAAGGCTATACAGAGTCCGCAAATTTAATTTTATTTAAGAAAAAAACCCGCATCATCTGTATGTTCTTTAAAATAAATAAACTCATTTCGCTCTCTCCTCTTTAAATTTGTTGTGACAGTGTGTGTGTGTGTCCTTTCCATGAAACTGATTGTTTAACTGGTGAGCTATCGTGCAAACTGAGCCTGTCTCCCCCTCTCTCTCTCTCACACACAGTGAAAAACACATACATATGTATTTATTTGTATATCATTTGATAATGTATTGTAACAGAAAATATAATAGCCTTTCCTGCTGAATTCAGACCGACAACCCAAGTCTGACTTGTCTCAGAGTGTGTGCGTCAGTGACAGTGTGTGTGCAGTGTGTGTGTGATTCTGTGTGTGTGTGTGTGTGTGTGTGTGTGTGTGTGTGTGTGTGTGTGTGTGTGTGTGTGTGTGTGTGTGTGTGTGTGATAGAGAGAGAGAGAGAACTGATGTACTCAAAAGTTGGTTTCAACCCATTTAACCCGAAAGACGTATTTCTCCATTTTAGAGCTTTTGCCTAGCCCGTGAGAGGGCTCGGGAAGATGACGTCATCACGCTAGTCGTGGCGGCCATCTTGAGAGGATTCGCCGATAAGGCCTACAGTACAAGTAGGGAAATCGCTGTCAGGACAATTTCAGGAAGTCAGTCCTGACGTGCTATAGGCAATAACAGCAAGTCTTCCAATCACCGTAGGAAAGGTCAGTCTAACCAGAATCTGTTTTAAGTCCCTTCTATTTATAGAAGAGACTTTGTAGCCGGGACGGCGGCCGGGTCGTGGAGGGGCGAATTTAATAGCATGTCCATGATGTCAAAGGCGGGCAGGCTAAACCTCTAACCGGCAATTGAAGTAACAATATAAAAAAAATTACGTCATGTCTAGTTACGTTAACCTCGCTGTTGAAAGTACATTTGGCGCGAAGCGCCGTATGCGCGTATGTATGTATGCATGTACGTGTGTGCATATGTATGTAAACAAGAGAATCTCCGATATTTCTGTACACACAAGACTGAAACATGGCGAAACACTTTCTTAAGTGGGTGGCTAAAAGAGCCTCCGAGCAAATTGTAATTAAAGACATAACCGTTTATAGGAAATCGGTTGACCCAGATTAGAGTCCGTAATTTTTGCTAACTTGAACGTTTGCATATAGCTAGTTTGGAGAAAGACATTGGACGAGTTCGTAAGCCAGCTTTGTATCCTTTCAACTTCTTTAGTAAAAATTTATTCTTTTCAGAAAAGAATTAAATCAGTTAAAAAAAAAAAAAAAAAAAAAAAAAAAAAAACCACCAACTTTACCTTTAGAGAAAGTCAGACAGTGGCGGTGACGTCAAAAAGAGGCAACTCCGTCACCACGCAGACACTGACTTAATACTCTAAATATAACGTCATTCTCTCTCTCGCGCGCGCGGCTCTCTCTCTCTCTCTCTCTCTCTCTCTCTCTCTCTCTCTCTCTCTCTCTCTCTCTCTCTCTCTCTCTCTCTCTCTCTCTCTCACACACACACACACACACACACACACACACACAAACATGCGCGCATCTCCAGGAGGAATAGATCTTCATGCACCCTCCAGGCGCATGAGGATCTATGGCCCCTTGGAGATGTTTGGAGCGCGTGCACATGCACGCACTAACACACACGCACATACACACATCGACGCGGCGCTTTCAGAAGAGCATGCAGGTGACCCGTGTACTTAGTATATTATGTAGCTAGGTAAAGTCAAACCTGCTTTTACACAAATTATAGCAAGACTAAAATTGAACCGTGAAGTTCTAGTTTTGTCACCATTTTCTCAAGCCTATGAAGCGAAAGTGTAGCTCATCACGTAAAATATAAAATTACATAAAAACTAAAACTTACGTCATGACAAATGACGTTTGACAAATCAATGACACGTATGTCCTGCGCCCCTTGTGACTCGCTGCCGCATTGGCAGACTTTTTCAATAGGAGATAATTCAACATCAGAATAAGGTCAAAGACAAAAGGTAGAGACCATTGATAGCGAGGACAGCTCTCATACAGAAGGGACTTTGTGGATTATAGTTCATCCCATCTTGTTGTTCATTCCAAAGAGAAAGAAACATGAATTAAAACGTGTTGAAACACTACTTCGCTACTATCTTAAGACTATTCTATCCTCTTAAGATGGCGGCTGATGCGCCGACGCTGCTAGGCAACGCGGCGGGGAACTTCCTGAGCCCTATAACTGTGTACCAGAAGACTGGATCGACCACGATAAAAAATGACCTGACAAACTTATTTCTGTTCAAATTTCTTCACTTGCTTTTTTGCGTTTGCCTCCATGCATAATAATTGCGCATGTCATCCGGCCGTGTGCCGTCGTGCTTTAGCCATGGAAATACAGGCAGCCACTGTGAAACTGGCAGTGGCGGTGCCACACACGGCCCAGGGATGTCATTTCTGGTACTGTCGCTTGTCGATGGAGACGGCGGTGTCGAAGTGGAACTTTGTTCTAAGCGATTAAGACTGATCAGACGGTGCCGGATTGAAGAATCCGAGGCATTGCAGCTTCCTTTGCTTTTTCTCCGCCATTTACAACTTCGTTCAAGATCGAACAAAGTGAAAAGCACGATGCCGTATGCCATAAGACTATGAGTGGTGGCGTCACAGCAAGTAACGCGTTCAACACGTAGCGCGCACTTTGTAACAACCTGACACTTCACGTAAACTAACAGTTTGCCCGTCCAGTTACACTCGCACGGACCCCTGAGTCAGGTCGATTCTGAACGCAGCCGCGACTAAGCGAGAGGCTAAACGAACCAACTCATCGCTAAAAATAGAACGACTGTCACCGACCTCTGTTAGGGTACGCACGGTGGCGCAAGGATAACGCGCCTCGGACGCAGATGCACTGAATTTTAGTGTGTCTGACTACCCCTTAGTTACATTTTCAGTACGTGATTTTGAGTTTTAGTGCGTCAGTCAGAGACGTACAGACGCACTAAAACGGAAGCCCTGCGGGCTGACAAAATTCTGCTTACAACACAGGGAGAGAAGACTGAAGTTATGGCAAGAGTTTCACGCCCCTGACTAGGAGATACTAGAGAAAAGAAACTCTACTCATGCCAAAACTTCCAATTTCTCTTTGTACTTGCAGTAGGTGCAAATTGCTTAGCGCCGTTAGAAAATAATTTTTAGTGGGGGGTGGTGATGTACACTTACTACGGGCTGGCGGCGGTCGGGCCCAGCGTGCACAAGTACTTCAGTCTGGTGTAAGAAACACCTCAGTCACCACGCTACAACTTGTACGTATACTGACACTGAAGCTCAAGAAATGCGATGTCACTTGGATCATTCAGTGAATTCACTACGTATGTTTCCGAACGCCGCGTTGCTTTTGCTGCTCAGTATAGACTATTCTCCTCGCGCTGGGACCATACGGCGTTGAGGCGCGTCCCCTGGGTGGTGGATAGGGGGTCCCTCGTGAGAGGGGTGCACCGAATGAAATAAGGTGCCGTGAACCAACATGGTCTAAGGGAAGGTGACCCCGACAGAAAACCCCTGGTCCTCCTAGTAAGGGGGTTGGGCGTGGGGGTAGCTTCCCCACCCTGCAAATAAGGAAATAGCTACAAAAACGCCGACGAAAAGACTAACAGTAATTCCTTTCCTGGAGGAGGAAGGTTCTTCTACCAGAAGACTTACCACCTGGAGTAGAATCGAAGGAGAAGCACAGGACAGGAGTTGCTGGAGGTCTCTCGTCGACGGCCTATACCCGGGTAGGGGTGACAGGTGTAAGTAAGTAATAGACTATTCTGTAGATTTCTCTCCGTATTTGTTGACAAAATCGGGTAACTCATTCAAGGCGCCCCGCATCAATAGCTGCGGAAGTGTATAACGTTGCCGACGGCAACGCTATACGACACCTTCTCAGCATGAAGATGTCGGGCGCTTTGAAAGTTTACACATTGTAGTAGGCGGTGGTGAATGTTTTATTTATTTATTTATTTATTTTTTATTTATTTTTTTTTTTTGGACCGGGGGAGGGGGGGGGGGTGCACATTTGTGTGCTGGTCTGTGATTTTGGACCCTACAGCCGTAAGGTCCAAAATCACAGGCCAGCTCCTCTTTGACGACTTAAGCGTCGGCTACAGTTAGTGGGGGGAAGGGAAGCAA
Organism: Semisulcospira habei; assembly: GCA_036245525.1. Lineage (NCBI taxonomy): Eukaryota > Metazoa > Mollusca > Gastropoda > Semisulcospiridae > Semisulcospira > Semisulcospira habei. Next base: position 182,265,664 of record BTPG01000005.1, on the reverse strand, counting down.
AGAAAACATTGGTGGTGATTTTCTGGGTTGTTTCTGGCTGTCTGCACTGATGGGATTGGTGGGCGGACGGGTGGGGCTGTGGGCGGACGAACGGATGGGTGGGTGGGTATGTGGACGAACGAATTGATAGATGTGTAAATAGTCGAACGGATGGATGGATGGACAAGCTCTGTGGACGGACGGATAGACAGACAGACTTGCAGGTGGATCAATGGATAGATTAATCTATGGATAGACGGACGGGTGGAACAGCTGACAGAAAAAAAAAAAGAAAGAAAAGAAAACAACCGTATTAGACGCTATTTTATTCCTTAGCATTACACACAATGATTTCTTTCTGTTGACTGCAGGCCCAGTTTGTGATCATCATGGTTCATACAATCACCAGCCACATCACGGTGGACTGCCCCTTCCCCAAGGGGTTAAACTGGGCGGTGTACCTCTACGCCCTCGTTCGTTCGTTCGTTTGTTTGCTTGTTTGTTTGTTTGCTTGTTTGTTTATTGCGCTCGTTTGTTTGTTGTTTGTTTGTGTTTGTTTCAACTGATGTTCTCATATTTGTGGTATTAATATGATTATTGTTTGTTCGTTTGTTTGTTTCTGCTGCTGATCTCGTTTGAAAACATTACATTTCGGAATTTTACTATTCTGGTACTGTGTGCTGATTCAATACCGCACATAGACATGTGACGTTCATATGTAGGTGTGTGTGCGTACGTGCCTACATGTGTGCCTACATGCGTGCGGTGAACAAGTGTGTGGGTGCGTGCGTTTGATCGTGCTTAGTCCGTGCGTGCGTACGTGCCTACATGTGTGCCTACATGCGTGCGGTGAACAAGTGTGTGGGTGCGTGCGTTTGATCGTGCTTAGTCCGTGCGTGCGTGCGTGCTTTGTGTCCTGCCCCAGCCTCTATTCCCGTGAGTATAGTCATATAATTATATAGGTCTACCGTAGAGGGAAATAAAGTGCCTTTGCTCACGGTAGGACTGAGGTCGGCCCCGCGTGCGCGGGCCGACCACGGCCGATCTCAGCCCTACGATATTTTGTTCGCTGGGGTCGTATTGCTCACTACGTTCCCTCACGCCCCACTAGGCTGCAAAATTATGCTTATCTGACCAAATAGAAGTCAATGTTGTTCTTTTGAAGCATCCGGCGCTAGCTGCAAATAGATTGGCACACCTGCAGCTAGTTGCAGAGTTTCGAAAGCTGGCGGGAAATCGTCATAATTTGACCAATTCGGCGAGATTTAAGTGTGCAACATTGGATCGATCGCGTGGCCGATTCGTCGTCAGGCCGGATTCGGCTGCTGAGCTGCGTCTACACTACACTCAACACACGTGTCAACATTCTAGTGGGTCAGTTGTACAAATGACATTAACCCATTCAGCCCGACGGCCGTATTTCCCAAATTGTGGAGGCGTCATCTAATGACTATGCACCAGTTGCAGGAGATGGATCGACCATGATAATTCAAGGTCAGTGCCAGATTAGCTTGGCGCCGATAGGCGCCAAGCTAATCTGGCACTACCCTTGAATTATCATGGTCGACCCATCTCCTACTGTAGTGCGTCAGGACTGAATGGGTTAAGTGGTTAGGTTACGGAATTGCAGTGTCTTTTGAGCGGAAAAGAGTATTTGATGTTGGGACTACGATTTGCAAGGGATGATCTCGGTTGTTTGGAAATGGCTCACGGTGTGAAAAAAATTATTTGGGACGACGCTGAAGTAAAACCACCCTGACCTTAGAAACATGCTCGGGCCGACCACGGCCGACCTCAGCCCTACGATCTTTTGTCCACCGGGGTCTTATTGAGCACTTTCGTCTTTCGACGGTCAGTCATCAGTTATCTTTAAAAAAAACTAAAAAACAAAAACAAACTAGTCGACATTAATTGACGCCAAATTTTATTATCTACAAATGCTGACGGAGATGCGTCCTACGAATGATTAGCAACAAAGGTTGACAGACTGCGTAGTTTATTTTTCTGATCTGTCGTGACCTTTGTCCCTGGTCTATTGTGTGCCAGGCCGCGAAAGTGCTTCAAGTGGTCGATACATTATTAATAAGAGATGAGTCGAAATTTGTGAGATGATTTGCGAGGTCATCTTCAACATGACGAAGTTTTTAATATATCTTGCCCTAGTGCCGGAAGACAATTAGTGGCCTTCTTTGAAATGAGGAAGTTAAAAAAAAAAATCTGTCCTCGTGCGCTACTGAATTCGCGAAAAAAAAAAAGAAAGTAGTCCACGTCTATGAAAAGCGACATTTTTACTGCACAACAAACTTGGGATATACCAAATCGCGATTGGATCCAAACTCTTTAGTTGTTATATCGCAAATTTGTTATTAACCGTGTGGTCGGGACCTGTCAAAACGTCTTGTTAATCCTCGTTTTACTTTATCCGACCTGACTATAAGCGAAGTCGACTTATTACAATGAAGCGGGCGGGGTAGAGGGGGGGGGGGCGGTGGGGGGTGGGGGTGGGGGGGGGGGCGGGTAGGCAGGTACCGTCACGCGTTCACGACGATTTATTTTGCGAATCACGAATCCCCCAAAACAGGATCCACGTTTCACGATAGAATGATACGATGAACCAGAGGCAGGGACCTTAACTCATTCTACCCCAACACCGAAATCCCCAAATTTTGCCGTTGTCCTCTGAAGACTGCTTTGCTGTGCAGGGCACAGATCGACCATGATAGTTCAAGGGTGATGCCAGAATAGCTTGGCGCCTATGGATCGACCATGATAGTTCAAGGGTGATGCCAGAATAGCTTGGCGCCCATAGGCGCCAAGCTATTCTGGCATCACCCTTGAACTATCATGGTCGATCCTTATCTTTTTGTGGTGTGTCTGGGGTAGAAAGAGTTAAGTTGGACATTTTGAGTTTTGAGATATTTACTACACCATTAAAAGCTACTAGCGTTACAGATTAATTTGATGCAACAACTATTGTTGTAGACCTGTTATTAAGCGAGAAACATGCATTTACAGTTAATCACTCAAACTGACCCAAGCTGACCCTCGGCACTCCTGTCGGCCTGTAGCTCCATTCGGCGGAGCGCGACTTAAGGTCCCTTTCGTGGAAACAGGTCACCTTTACGAAAACCGGAAGGATGACCTCATAGTTTAAGTGGTGTGTGGTGATATGATGACGAATATATTATTTCAGTATGAAGCCATTATGCAATACGATGTCTGTCTTACACGCTGTCGCGTGAACACAACAAAACATGGACCGAAAGCAAAAAAAAACATCAGAAATTCAACAATAGGACAATTAGCAACCTCAAAAAGTGGACGTCTATGAATTAATTACAAACTGGCATGCGAAAATTACGCGACTCTCGCCGAGGTGTCGATATCACTAAGTTAAGTTCAGTTAACCCTTTTGTCCAGCAGTGTTGCAAGACATATACTGACGAGCTAAAGAAATGCGACATTTTTGGATTCCAAAAATGTCGCATTTATTTTGCTCGTCAGTATACCAGCAACACTTATACAGGGGGTACTGCCAACTATACACCCGTGATTGTCTTGAGCAGGATCAATTGCATGAGTGAGTTTAGTCCTGCACCAGCCACTAAGCAAGGTGCTCCGCTATAGCGCCACTGACACTAACCCCGCTATAGCGCCACAACGCTCACCCCGCTATAGCGCCACTACACTAACCCCACTATAGCGCCACAACACTCACCTCGCTATAGCGCTACAACACTCACCTCGCTATAGCGGAGCACCTTGCTTAATGGCTGGCGCAGGACTAAGCTCACTCATGACGTTGGCCCTGCGGCCTTTTTAGACGACGAACGTGGTTTTTGCAAAGATGTATACTCAAATCCTAGCGTATTTTGACAACGGCGGATGCTGCCCTTTTTTAAAGTAAATTGTTGAGCGTTAATTCTACTAGCAAGAGGCATAGATGCTCATGGGTCCCAGCAGCTGCAGGGGCTCATGAGAATCTGTCTCTTGCAGATGGAAGAGGACAAAGGCAGATCTGTGGGGGGTGGGGGGGGGGAGATTCAAGTGGGTAGGGGGGAGGGGTGTCTATATGAAAGTCGCCTTCGCACACCTCGTTGTGAATCTCGTAGATCGGAATAGGTAGAGGAGTTAAAGTGACAGAGAGACTCCCTCCCCTCCCCCCCCCCCCCCCCCGCCCCCCCCCCCCAAAAAAAAAAAAAAAAAAAAAATCCCTTCATCTCCCGCTTATCGATGTTTCAGCCGGGATTCAGAAAGTGCAATAGGTCCTCACACATGCTTACCGCGCCTACCCCCCTCCCCCCTCCCCTCTCACACCCCACCCCCACTTCCGCCCCCAATCCCCCCCCCCCCCCACCCCCTATTTTTTATAGTGAGGGGGGTAGGGGAGAGAGGGATGGCAGTGGGAAGTAAGGTCTGCCTGTGCGCCATTTATCTCAGGTTAAAGGTCCCAAACCGAATGTTAGACCCTCACCCCGTACCTCCGGAAGTACTGAACTGGAAGGGCAGCCCTGCACAACAAACGTGCTAATCTTCGTCATTGCCGGATGTTACTAGAGAGTCAGGTTATGTTTACGCCGAACCAGCCACCCCTTGAACAACGAACGAGAGCGAAGTCACAGCGGACAACCAGCGTGTACGGCATACGCATAGGAGGAAGGGCTCATGAGGATCTATGCCTCTTGCAGATGTTTGGAGTGATGTCTATGTTTATTGTATAGCATGGTTAACTGACGTGACTCCGCTCTCGTTTGTTGTTGTTGTGGTACATGTTTCAGGCCACTTTGAATTTCAAATACAAGCGATCAAAAGTTTCGAAACCTCAGTAGCTGACAGACCCTTCGCACCACGCGAATGTCTGTGTTTGTCTTCTACTGTGTTTGTCTTCATGTGTGTGTGATGGTGTGGCGGTGTGTGTGATGGTGTGTGTGTGCCGTCACTTGAGCGTGCGTGTTGGGTCCAGTTCGCGGCGCTTTGAGCCGATTCGCAGAATTGGGTAAAGCGCCTATATAATAACCGGTATTATTACTATTATATTGGTAGTCGTTGCCGTCGTACCATGACTTCAGCTTCCTGTTAGTTCATTTTAACGACTTACGCAATCGCAGTGACATGTACTGACTCATACAACGAGCTTAGTATATAAATGATGCTCATGCTCACTGCAATAAGTCCCCGATCACTTTTTGTGCCAGTGGGACATTAAAATGAAGATAGTCACTGCAATACATTTGTAAATCCAGTCTGTCTGTAGTCTCACTGTGCAGTCACCGAACTGGATTCCCTTCAGACGATCTGAAACTGTAAAGAAGCCGCCGACGTCAAACCCGTAGCTTGTAACAGAAGATGCGTTTGTGCTGTAGAAGTGCAGCAAGTCGCTTCAGTTGTCTTCCGATAAATGATGACGGTATGTATTGCCAATATAAACATAGTGATCTTCTGTTCTTTCTCAGTTTTTATATAAATTATACTGATATTTATTTAAAGGTCCTACGAGCACCCGGAGCATTCTCAACATTGCATAAAACTGTTTGACGAATATCAACACCTGACATTTATTTAAAAAAAAAAAAAAAGTGTTATAATGCCTCGTAACGAGTGGCTACGGTTGTTATTTCGTGCATAATTGCGTGATTACATCACTCTGTATGTTCAACGTATGGCTTAACTCATTCTACCCCAACACCGAAATCCCCACATTTTGCCGTTGTCTTTTGAAGACTGTAGCGCAGGACACAGATCGACCATGATAGTTCAAGGGTGATGCCAGAATAGCTTGGCGCCCATAGGCGCCAAGCTATTCTGGAATCACCCTTGAACTATCATAGTCGATCTTTATCTTGCTGTGGTGTGTCCGGGGTAGAATGAGTTAACTCAGTCCACCAAGCGTCAGCCGAGGTGAGAGCTATTTATAGCTCCAAACTCCAGTCCAAGGGGCAAAACAGAAAGTAGCTGGCGATATGATATAAAGGCCTTTGTGGTGTCTTAAAGTGCCATTACGCATAAACCTGAAGACACGTTTCTGCACCATATGCAATTGTGTTTGTTATTTCTTGTCGACACTCCTAATGAACTTTAACAGCAGTTTGGACAGGCATCAACAGCACATGCGTAATCGCATTTATTTATAATGTGCAACCCGGCCGTTAGCGTTTTTTTTAAAAACTATTTTTAGCTGTTTCTCGTACTGATAGCGGCACTGTATTTATAGAACCGAGTGGAGTCATTGTCAGGTTACTTGATATAAAGACGACGTGTGCTGAACTGGATTGTCCTGTGTCTAAATGAATTATAAACTAGACCTGTACGTAGCGTTTCGTAACCATCTGTTACAGAAGTGTATCTTTGAACATTTACGGCGGTAGTGGGCGTTTAAGTAATCTGTACGTGAGTGAAACACGCAGTTGTGCCCGGAAATCAATGCAACAGTTTTAGTACGGTCACCGCGGGGGCATAGACAGTTAACTCAGTGTGCCCGAGGTACGAAATACCCACATTTTGGAGTTATCCTCTGAGGACTGCATTACAACTCAGGAGACAGATCGACCATGATAGTTCAAAGGTGGTGGCGGATAGGCGCCAAGCTATTCTGCCACCACCTTTGAACTATCATGGTCGAGCCCTATCTTGCTGTGGTGTGTCGCGGGCAGAGTGAGTTAATTCTTTCTTCCTCGCTTGCTGCTTGGTCGATCGCTCGTAGTTTTGTTTGTTCGTTTTTTTCTTCGTTTGCTCTCGTTTTTAAAAAAAAATACCATTCTATTTATAGAAGGCACTTTTTAGGATGGGTCGCGGTGGGGCGAATTTAATAGCATGTCCATGATGTCAAAGGCGGGCAGGCTAAACCTCTAACAATTGAAGTAACAAGATAAAATTACGTCATGTCTAGTTACGCTAACCTCGATGCTGAACGTATATTTGGAGCGAAGTGCCGTACGTGCGTATGTATGTATGTGCGTATGTATGTATGTGCGTATGTATGTATGTGTGTGTGTGTGTGTGTGTGTGTGTGTGTGTGTGTGTGTGTGTGTGTGTGTGTGTGTATGTGTGTATGTATGTATGTATGTATGTATGTAAACAAAAGAATCTCCGATATTTCTGTACACACAAGCTTGAAACATGGCGAAACACTTTCTTAAGCTAAGAGAGCCTCCGAGCATATTGTGATTGAATGTCTCATTGAAGACATAAACAACCGTTTATAGGAAGTCGGTTGACCCAGATTAGAGTCCGTAATTTTTGTCATATTTACTTGAACTTTTGCATATAGCTAGTTTGGAGAAAGACATTGAATGAGTTCGTTAGCCTGCTTTGTATCCTTTCAACTTCTTTAGTAAAACTTAATTCTTTTCAGAAAATTATTAAAACAGTAAAAAAAAAAAAAACTTCACTTCTAGAGAAAGTCAGACAGTGCCGGCAATGTAAAAGAAGCAACTCCGTCACCACGCAGGCATACAGTGCTTGCGTGTGCGCGCGTGAGTGAAAGAGTGTGTGTGTGTGTGTGTGTGTGTGTGTGTGTGTGTGTGTGTGTGTGTGTGTGTGTGTGTGTGTGTGTGTGTGTGTGTGGTTGTGTGTGTGTGTGTAGACACGAGTATCTCCGGTTTTTTGTGTACGCACAGGCTTGAAACTTTATGATATGCTTTGATCGAGATGTATTACGGAGAGCCTCCGAGCATATTTAAATTGGGTGACTGGCTAAAAAGAAAAATGGCCGTTTATGTAAACCCCCCACCCGGGTATCCCCTGGGGGACTTGGGTGGGGTTAACTACTTTTTAGTTCCCAGGGTCACCCTGGCCAGCCCCACAGGGCTCTATTCTGGGGCATGTGTTTCTGTCTACCCTTGGTTCATTCACCTGTATTTTCCTTTTTTAAACTCTCCCTACTGTCTGCGCTGCCTGTAGCTCTTGATATTGGATGTATGTTGCTAAATGGTCTTAGGTTTATTTAGCGTATTAGGTATTAGACCGGCTGGCGACATACATTCAATATTCTGTTTAGTTTTTTTGTTGTTGTTGTTTGTTTTTCACAAGCAGTGCAGGCACGTCCTGAGAAAGTCTTGTTGCTGTCGGGACGTTAAGCAATGTACAACCAACCAACCGTTTATGTAAAGTCGGTTGACCCACATTTGAGTCCGTAATTTGCGTTCTCTTCACTTGGAATTTTGGATATAACTAGCTTGGAGATAGACATTGAATGAGTTCATAATCCAGCGTTGTATCTCTTCAACTTTTTTAATATAATAATTAATTCATTTTTGCAAGTTTTGGAGTCACGTCTTACTCCCATCAAACAATCAGCCCTGGAAGAGGCTGTGTGGAACAAAACAGTCAGCCCTGGAAGAGGTTGCGTGCCTCAACTTTCGGATGAATGACGTGAAAAAATCAAATTCGTCACTGTGTACACGGCGTCGTGGAACTAGCGATGCCACGACGTGAGCTTATAGTGACGTCATTTTGCTGCTCGTGCTATTCTTCTTCTTTGGAACCTGTCGCTACACCAGCCCACAGAGTGTACTAATGGCGGGAAGCGCCATGTGTCCGTCTTTATGTGTGTGCGCCGGTGTGTGTTGATCAGAGGTTGGGTTAGAGAGCAGAGAAATGGATGAGAAGGATAAGCTTATAAATATGAACAACTCAGAATGTTCCTAAAAGAAAAACGCACGTGAGCTCTAGACAATACGGTAGACTTTGGGATGAAATCCTCATCTTGTTCTTATGATGTAGACCCGCGGGCTTATTGTGCAAAAAATGGTTAAATACGTGCAAGCTCATGTAACAGAGACTTTCTGGGCTGGTTGACCCCATCTCAAGTTGTTTGTGGATTCTTTTTGTTATTGAGTATGGTGCAAATTAAGTATGTGTAGTGTTGGCACTGAGTTTTCAGTTTTAGGTTGCACAAGGGGCCCCGCATCAATAGCTGCGGAAGTGTCGCATAGCGTTGCCGGCGGCAACGCTATACAACACTTCCGCAGCTATTGATGTGGGGCGCCTTGAGTGAGTTAATATGCGCCGGCCTGTCAGTGTTTTTGGGCGTTACAGTCCCTGCGCCGCAAGATTCAAAATCACAGACCGGCTCAAAGTTGTGAATTTTTTGTTGTTGTTATTTAGTTTGCTCATTGCCCTGGTACCGTGACTGAGTAGGCTGTTGACACCTATCACTTGTCTATTATTATCATAGACATGCTGACAACAATGAAGACAGTGGTCTGTCTGTTTGCTGATATTATTATCATAGTGATAATGGAGATAATAATAATGATGATGGCGGAAGAAGGGGAGTTAACCCCTATCATTGCCGAGAAAAAAACGAACAAGACTCAACTGCAAGAGACATAGATCTTCACGATCGTGTAACGCTGATCGAGTAACGATTGCGAGACGCTTAGCCTTCCTGAGCAGTTCATGCCGGGAATTCCCGATGTGAGCGTAGATAAAAACCTATGTTACCAACACCACGGTAAGACCGGGAAAATCAAACAGACACCGCGGCTGATCAGTAAATGATGCCGCTAAAATCTACAGTGCGTGAATAGACATGTTATGTATCAAACGCCACAGTAGTATCAGCACATTGCGTGTCAACGTTTGCTGAAGAAAGTCAACTTAGTGAGGTCGGTGGCCGGTCTAAAACTATGACGTCGCGTGTCTGCACTGAGAGTCTTTTCTACCATCATTTCGCTGGCCTGGCCTGACTGGCATTATTATCAACAATACGGAGTAAGTACTTTCCTGTATCGACTCAACTGATGTCACCCCAGTGAGCAAAGCTCCTCGGCGGGCCTACAAGGGCCGCAGTGGGCCCGCGCACGGCCGTGCGCGGGCCCACTGCGGTCGTCGTGGGCCGACCCGAAGAGCCGGTTGCTACTGGGGATAGCGTTTACTTTAGAAAAATGAAGTCATAATGCATTTGGTTGGTCAAGCTGTCTGAGCATATGATTCACTTGTCGGCTGTTTTGATTCAGTGTTCAGGTGTGAGCTCACTACAAAACTGAATAAACGGCTGGGGAGGGGCCGGCCATAGACTGAACTCCCACCACATTAACCGCGTTATCACTGACTGTAGTGCTGAATTTTCAAGTTGCATCGGACTTGTGGTTGAGAAAAACCGCTTGATCAAGGTAAAAGGTCCTAGGGCCGACCCGCGGGCCAGCTAAGGCTGATGTCGGCCCGAGGATCTTTTGCACGTAATATCCGATACCGCGGCTGACCTGTGCGTTGTTTATATATACTGGCGAGCAAAAGAAACTGATGCAATTGACGGACTGAACCATCTGACGGCTCAGAACTGAAATGCCGCATCTCTTTTGGTCGTCATTACAGTTCCACAAATCGTTAGACGTAAAGCCGAGCAAGCTGACTACAGGCCAGCCTCAGTGCTACGCGCTCCGGTATATACCGCGGTATCTGACACGGCTCGCACGGGTCGTCTGGCTCCCACGGGGATGCCCGGTGAGCAAAAGGTCCTCGGGCCGATGTCAGCCTTAGCTGGCCCGCGCACGGCCGTGCGCGGGCCAGCTAGGGCTGACGTCGGCCCGAGGACCTTAATTTTACTCACTCACCGGTTTTTCAGTCTTCACAAATCTACACTAATTCAGCATCTCCATAACGCGCTCGCGAGTGACGCGGTTTGATTGTCTGTGTGGATCCCGGATCCCACAGGCTGGCCTGTACGTATCACTGATTTACGGCTTGACGAGGTTTATTGCGTGCCGGTCTGTGATTTTTGTATCTTACGGCTTCAGCCGTACGGTCCAAAATCACAAACCAACGCATTCAAGTTGCACTAAATAATTATCTTTTTAAAATTTTTTTTTTTACAGATGGCTGCCAAGTACTTCTGCGTGGTCTGTCTCTTCGTCCTACCTATGCCTCAACTTCACGTGACTGGCGCTGCACGGCTGGTCCCTTCAATCCCTGTGATCGATACCGCAATCCTTAGGACTGTAAGGTCAAACCCTGGCCGTCCCTCGCGCCTGATTCTCACGGAAAGAACAGAAGACAGACTGACGTGCAGTTTGAACGGGTCTCCTCCCTTTGCCGCGTCCGGCATGAAAATCCTGCAGCTTGTGCCGGGCGGGGGAGAGAGATACCTGGCCGGTATGAGAACATCTGCACCAGCGGCGTTGTCTCGGGACGCCCTCAGCTATTTCCCGGACGCTGAAGTCAGCGGTGACTGGAGCTCGCGAACCATGACTCTCAGTCTCAAGGGGGTTAATGCGCCCGCCATCGGAACCTACCGGTGCGATGTTTACTGTTATGACCATCTAGCCAGCAGCGACGACCCTAGTACATGGTCCAGAGTTGTCCACGTCACTCACGGTGACGCGAAACGCTTTTCATCGGATCCTCCGGGTTTTGATGCCACATCCGAAACACAGCTTTGTTTGCAGAGTACAGTGCAAAAGAACGATTGCTGTGGCAGTCATAATGTCGTCAGCGGGAAGACGTCAACCAGTGACGTGACGGAAGCTCCTGGCAAAGCTTACGAAATCAAAAAAGCTGAGGAAGTCACGAAATTCAGGAAAGCTAACCAAGTCAGGAAAACAAAGCAGGACACCACGAGAGTGACTGAGCCGCCAGCTTTTGATGACGACAACATTAGCGGCAAGAAAGACAACACTCAAGACGACAGTGACAACATCAAAAACATCGACAGAAACGACATCATTGATGATGACCTTGAGCACAACATTAAAAACATTGACAACGACATTCAGATGAACGGAGACACGAGCGAAGGACGGCAAGCAGGCAAAAGTACTGGTGGCTCCAAGCACATGGGGGTTCATTCTGACGCCTGCCCTTTCGACGACTTGGAGTGGAGATCGGATGGCTCCTTCCATCTCAAGTCTGACCAAGCTGACTACGTGTGCACAAGAATTGGTCACGGAACGTGGCTCTGTGACCCGCCGCAGCGCACTGAACCGAACTATGACACTGGTCACAGTTCTAACGGATGTACGATACTTTGCATTACAGTGATAATCATAGTAGTGGTCGGCTTTGTAGTACTAGTAGTGTTTTGCGTCCGGCGCAAGTTAAAAGCCAGTTATGCACTCGTACCAGTCCCGCCTTTGTTGTATTCATGCCCAACTTCACTTTTCGGGAATTCCCGAACACTCGACGGACGCAAACAGACTGGACAAGAGACTGAAGAATTATATCGAGAACACAATGGACTGCAGCACTTTTAAAAGAACCTGATATAGATATCTCACTACACGCGCGGGATAGTCGTTGCGTCATGACTCCTAACACGGGTTGTAAAATTGTACCGTTTACTACGTCCCCGTGTTAGGAGTGATGATGGCATCGACCATCCCGCGCGCCTGTGTATCTCACGTCAGTCAGAAATCGCATCGCCCGATCAGTGCCGGCCAGGAGTCAGTAGCGAGTCATCAGGAATTTCGCGTCTCTCGGGAACATCTGCACACTGAACGACATTTGCGTAAACACAGCGTAACGGGGACTACTGAAGTGAGTCATAAAAGATCTGGAAAATTAAATGACATTTTAACTTGAATAGATCTTAGTCACAGAAAGCCGTCTCAATATAGCGGTAAGCAGTGATATGAAATCACATTCTGAAAATCCGAAATGGCGTCATAACGACTAAACATTACGTGGACACTTTTTTGCTTATTTAAAACAAACTGATAATCAGTCGGGACTTTGCAACGGTCAAATCTGTAACACGTAAAAATAATATTTTCACGTAAGCCGCAATCAGCCCCCTAGGGTCTACACCTCGTGACACCCCAAGTATTTCCACTGGTCACGTCAGTGATGAATTCGAGACCGGCAGACGGACCTTCTGTGCACGGGCGTGCCACAGGCTTGGCTTCACTGACGCAGTAAACAATTTATTTTTATGAGAACTGAGCTGCGACTGACACGGGTCAGTCTACGGACGCAAACAGACTGAGACCTGAGACGAGGCCACTCAACAACGTGGTGCAGGCCGGGGCTGAACACCAAGGGGCGCTCAACTCGAAATGGCCATGGTAAGTTACAGAACCCTCTTGTGAACTGAGAAATGTAGTCCCCAAATAGAGAAAGAAACACGCTTCGAAAGGACAAGCCCAGACCAAAAAAGGCGACCTTTTGGTCTGGGTTGACCTTTCTTAGCGTCTTTCTCAGTTTCTCTGTTGGGACTGAATTTCTTTAACTCATTGGAGACGTGCCGCCTCCGCGGATACGCGGCTTAAGCCGCGTATCCGAAGGCGGCACGTCTCCAATGAGTTAATCGTGTTTCTTTTCCCTGTTGGGAATTTCTATTACGGTTTACAAGCTTAGCAGTCATCTTTGTTTTTGTGTGGTCTATATTCAGAACCATCATTGCGCGTGCAGTAACCGGTCACGCCTCACCGGCTCCCGGCATGCACAAGCGGGTTAACCCTTCGGCTGTCGGTAGAGTTTTTGTCGTGAGTCCTACAGGAATCACCACGACAGAAATCGCTACAGACAGCCACCGGGTTAGTTTTTACACTCCACCCTAACTACGCAGTGAATGTAAGGCTTCCTTCCCTTTAACGCCGCACGTGTCTCCGTCGTGTTGGTCCTGGGTCATTTGTGCCCATGTTTGGTCTATTTACATCTTTGTTCTTCACGCCACTGTAGGTCAGTGTGCAGTCGTCTCAGAAGCGCAATTCGTGATCACTGGCAGCTAAGGGGTTAAACGATTATATGATTTGTTAGTTCTGCATTGCAGGAGCGGATTGGAACCGGGAAAAAAAACAACAACAAATTTTCGCTTGTTTAGTCTGGAAACACCTCCCTTACCCCCCTGCCCCCCTCCCCCCCCCCCCCCTCTTTCGTCTGTGAAGACCCGTTTTCGATGAAGCACTTTTTGACATCATGTGCTGACGTGATTCAATGCGAAAACACTATACAGCAGACTCTTTGAAGGTTTTTGTTCCCGGACGTTCCCCCGGACAAAATCTTCAGCTAACTGAAGGAAGCCAAACTGTTTTACAAGATTTGACATAAGTCTCTGTAGAGCTATATCCACTCGGACTGTTTCAAGTCATTGTATGACCGTCCAAAAGTCTGTAGACTTAATTGAATTACTTGCGCGACTTTTTGCCATGAATATTTTCAAAATATATTTACACCATGTTTTAAGACCGTCCTGGCTGGCCGCTAGATGGCCTTAAACGCCTGCTCGGCGTTAAACCATAATAACTAAACAACTAACTTTTATACAGTCCGGAAAACTCCCGTACAAGATACTGTGACACACAGGTCCAACGCTGACGCTGACGCAGAGGGAAAGTGCGCAGGTTTCGGAAATTCCCGACCGGTGTATGTGTTGCAATGTAGCCTGACATCTCTGGTTTGCGCAGTTACATTGACATCAGCTGTTATTATTAGTTCAACACTCAATCGGTTTTGGAGTTCTTATAAAACATCGTTGACCAGCAAATAGTGACACAACGCAACAGCTTTTTGTAGCGACAGGTTGCCTGTACTTTGTGTACATCAATGTGAATGCCCGAGGCAAAATTCTAGTTGTTCGTCTTACTGACCGGCTTCATAATTATAGTGAGTCCTGTACAGCCGTGTTTGCTCACTGTCTGTGCAGTGTCTACGGCGTTGTCAGCAAAAGGTCAGTAGATGGCTTATAAGTTAAAGACCACCATGCAAATGATTATGATTGAACCTGAGTTTTGCATAAGCACAAATCCGAAGCAAATTTCGAGATTTTGTCCTGGACTGATTTCTTTTTTTTAAAACAAGACTGTACTCAGTAGCTGAGCTGACCCTTCGCACCACGTGAATGTCCTGTGTTTGTCTTCATAGTGTATGGGTATGTGTCATGTGAGCGTGCGTGTTGGGTTCAGTTCGCGGCGCTTTGAGCCGATTCGCAGAATTGGATGGCGGGAAAAGCGCCTATATAATAACCGGTATTATGGGTATTATTACATTTTGTCTAGTCTTATCCTCCCCAAAATTTATTATTATTACATGGTATTTATATGGCGCATTTCTCATATTTATAATATAACTCAATGCGCAGAATGTAGCCGCGAACTGAACCCAACGCACGCTCACGTGAATCACACGCATTCACTGACACACTGTACGTAAACACAGAACATTCACGTGGTGCTAAGAGCAAGCTCAAGCGAGCTACTGACGGTATTTGGAAATCGTTTTGTATCTGAAATTTGATTAAGTTGGCTGAAACTGATACCAAAGTGGAGGGGGAGGAAGAGCCGGAGTTAATTTAACAGAGTTGACACTTATTTGAAGGATGGTCGGAGGATGGGGTAGAGTGGGGTGGTGTGTGTGGTCTTTTAAATTATGACTCATCTTCCAGAGTGGTCCTTACCCAGTGCGCAAAGGCCATCGGGTAAGGGTACCTTATTGTGATCTATTGTATGCCTGCTTTCTCCTCAATATATGTGTCTGTCTTCGACGGATTGATGATGCATGTTCAAAGTCAAGTGCTCTTGCACTGCCTCGTATTTACGCACACGCTGCCCGCGTATCGGTGTGCGGCAAGGTCGCGATGGTGTCTAGACATTGCCATATACCGATAAGCGGTTTCATGTTGCGTATCCAAAATGCGCCACGTCTTGAATGAGTTAACCCTTTTGACCCCACGTCACCCTTTCTTACATTTTGGAGGCGTCGCCTCACGACTGCAGGAGATTCAGAGTAATCGACCATGATAATTCAAGGGTAGTGCCAGATTAGCTTGGCGCCGTCAGGCACTAATGTTACTAATGCAGCGACTAACTGATCTGTCAATGGATTATCCTAACGTTCCTTTCCTGTTTTTCAGATGGACAGTCAACCCCTCCCCGGCGTGTCAGTCCTGTCGGTGGTGAAGTGCCTTGGTGCCATTTTTTGCTGCCTGTGGGAACTGGGACACGTAACTGGTGCACCCGTCCCCACGTCTCTGATGCTGAAAGCGGAACCACTAGAACGTCAGCTCCATTTCGTCTGCCCCAGGTCAGCCTTTTTTGACGAGAAAATTGTGGTCCAGAACCATCTTACCAAATCGCTGACAATTTGGATACGATGTGCAAACGAAACTGTGAAAACTAATTTAGCTGTCATGGCTACACAAGAGGAGAGGGCACGGGTCAGTGGGGACCTGCTACGTCAGCGAACGGCGTGTGCTGACTGGGTAGACAAAAACAGTTCTAAGGCCGCAGGCAACTGGACAGATGGAAGCCTGACCTTTACTCTCGGAGTCAACGCCGGCCAAGATGTGAACGCTGTCGCCGTATACGGATGTTCGTTTTCTTACTACGTAAACGCGCTGGATGTTTCTCCAAATGTTACAACCATCTATGTTAATGTGACCGGCGACAAAGAGTACTACAGCTCTGACCATCCGGGTTTCAACATCGGGGTCACAACAAAAATCCGTTACTGCCTCTACTACTCACGAAAACGAGGCTGCTGCTTCGAAGACTCTGAAGTCAAACGGTCCACTACTGACGAAATCGACGCCCTTATTGATGAATCTACTGGGGACGGATTTGACGTCACCCTTATTGACCAATCTACTGGGGACGATGAGGTCAGCAGTACCGGCACAGGCGTTTGTCCCGGCACACTTCATTTTGCAAACAGTGCTGGTGGCACCAGGCACATGGAGGCTCAACTACCAGAATCCGCGTACCTGCACCTGAATACTGCTGCTGTCTATGAGTGCCATCAATACGAAACAAACACGTGGATCTGCAACCGTCTGAAGCGTCAGGAGCACCCGAAGGACAACTCACTCCATCCTGGTATCATTGCGGCCATTGTTTCGCTCGCTGTATTTGCTAGCTTGGTCACGGTGGTTTGGGTCTTCCAGAACAGCAAATGCCTGCGTGAAAAATGTTGCTTGAAGTCTTCTGCCGCCCGTACGAGCGAAAACGCGCTTAACGATGACAAGTTTACCTCCCTTGTGCAACCAGGCAACGGTACTCTAACGAATAGCGGTGACCGCACGCTAAATGAGTCTAATACGCCAGCAGACACCGAAACAACAGGCTCGCACCCTGAAGAGAGAATGTTGCATGAAAACGACAGAAAATCAGACTCAAAACCTGAAGATGATGAAAACTCTGACAACACAAGCTGTGACAGCAGTAATGAAAGTGTTCAGTCAGCACGCGTCAACATACAAATACGTGGTCGTACGGCGAGCGATGATAGCGACGATCACTCTGTAGGTCAGCATCAGCGTTGTAGACAGTTGCAGTGTCCACGGGAAAGAACTGTTTAGGTGCTTAGCATGTACCGTTGTCTCTCTCGTGTGGCGCAGTATTCACAATGTAACAATGAGAAATTTGTTGCGGATCGCTGGAATGCCGGCCTGTCATTTTTTTTTTTATCAACCGGCTTTGCACAGGGCAAAGAACCTCATGAGCCCCCGCCGATATGCGAGGGTTCATGAGGTTCTTTGTCCCATGCAGATTTTACTCTATATATGTATGGCGTTATGAAATTTAAGACTTGAATCCAGAAATTATTGTAGCACATGATGCCCAGATAAGTAAAAGAAAAACAGAAAATAGAGGTTGAAAGCCCTTTAAAGGAGATGCCCAGATATATATATATAGATATATATATATATCTGGGCATCTCCTATATATATATATATATATATATATATATATATATATATATATATATATATATATATATATATATATATATATATATATATATATATATATATATATATATATATATATAGGAGATGTATATATATATATATATATATATATATATATATATATATAGGAGATGTATATATATATATATATATATATATATATATATATATATATATATATATATATATATATATATATATATATATATTGGTTGTTGTTGAGGTGGTGTCTTTCAGATATCGTTTTTTCTGGGTTGTTGTTGTTGAGGTGGTGTCCTCCAGATATCTTTTTTTTTTTTTTTTTTTTTGGGGGGTGGGGGGGGGTGGGTGGGTTGTTCTTTTGAGGTGGTGTCTTCCAGATCCATTTTTTTTGGTTGTTGTTGAGGTGGTAACCTCCAGCTATCTTTTTTTGTTTTGTTTTGGTTGTTGTTGTTGAGGTGGCGTCTTCCAGCTATCTTTTTTTTTGTTTTTTTTTTTGGTTGTTGTTGTTGAGGTGGTGTCTTCCAGCTATCTTTTTTTTGTTTTGGTTGTTGTTGTTGAGGTTTTTGTCTTCCATATATCCTTTTTTTTTTTTTTGGGGGGGGGGGGGTTGTTGTTGTTGAGGTGGTGTCTTCCAGCTATCTTTTTTTTTTTTTTTTTTTTTTTTTTTTTTTGGGGGGGGGGGGTTGTTGTTGAGGTGGTGTCTTCCATATATCTTTTTTTTTTTTTTTTTTTTTTTTGGGGGGGTTGTTGTTGTTGAGGTGGTGTCTTCCGGCTATCTTTTTTTTTGGGGTGTGTTTTGGTTGTTGTTGTTGACCTGTGGGTAACGCTTTTTGTTGCGATGATTCCTGCAATTAACATACGAGGTCTGAATGTCGTAAAACCAAAGACTTTTCTTCTCTTTCGTACATAGGAGAGTTCATCACCGGTGAGCACAATGGACATTAGAAAACATCTGTCCCGTGTGCCTGCTCACGTGAATCACGAAAAGACTGAAGAGTAGAAACGTTTATCTAGTATCAGACAACGCTGAAAACCCGTTGTACCGAGGTGTTTGTAGAACCCAAAGCCCGCCCTGGAGAGGATTACTTTATTTCATTCCACCGAGGATGAAATTATCACTTTTTGTTAGATACCCTTTGGGGTCTACGTCACATTTCTGGAGAAAGTCCGACCATGACAGTTCAAGGGCGGTGTCGGAATAGCTTGGCGCCGACAGGCGCCAAGCTATTCCGACACCACCCTTGAACTATCATGGTCGATTAACATCCTGTGGTAGTATGTCAGGGCTTCATGGGTCAAGTTGGTCTATATTAGTTTCACTTGCGTTTGTTTTCCTTTCTTTCTCTCTCGCAACACCCCCTCACATTCGAATTTTTCTGCCTTTGGTCGAGTCCTGCAGGGATCCGGCGCCGAAAGGTTTCGGGTTCCAAACTGGATGGAGTCATTGTTTAGAATCACTTGTGTGGTGACGAAAGGTGTTAAAGGGACCTGCTGTGGGCAATGAAGGGTTAACTGTTCAAAGTCTCTCCTGTTTAAATGTTCTTCATCAATGTTTGTGCATATATAAAGTATTGTTCAGCTTTTATTACTATGATACTCTGATATGAACAGTGTTGAACAGTTGAGCGCACAACAAAACTCCGTTGGCACATTACCTATCAGAACGACCGTTGTCTCATGAAAAATAGTTATATCCAAAGGTTCCTGTACATTTTTTAAATATTTTTTATTGATTTATCATTTGTCAGTGTTTATCATCAGCCTGTGTTCGACTTTCCATGAAATGTTCAATGGCATTTTTCATGTGTATTGTTTCACCTAGTCCCAGCAAAATTAACCCATTCACCAATGGCATTTTTCATGTGTATTGTTTCACCTAGTCCCAGCAAAATTAACCCATTCACCAATGGCATTTTTCATGTGTATTGTTTCACCTAGTCCCAACAAAATTAACCCATTCACCTCCAAGAAAAATGTCAACACCATCCAGCCGCAAGAGGCATAGATCCTCATGAGCCCCCGCAAATGCGGGGGCTCATGAGGATCTATGCCTCTTGTGGACAGAACTGTTTATCCATGTTTTCTGGACGTCTAGGGCTATTTTTGTATTTCTGTTTAAATTTACGTTATTGGCAGTTAAAGGCGTAATGACTGACCAGAATTGTTCACCACGTTGTATGTACGATGTACAGGCGGTTTCACAAGATCTCGCTCAAATTGTTCACGTTTTTTTATACTGTGTTATGCTGGTTTTGTGAATCTGGATCTCCGACGCAGTTACCGCTCGTCGCCGTTCTCGTGGATCAGTGAAACCTTCTGGCTGTTGGGCAGCGCTTTTTGTCGAGGTGACTCCTTGAAGGACTCACCTCGACACTAAAGCGATACTGACAACCAAAGGGATACCATTTTGCTCTGTATGTGTGTGCGAGTTTATCTGCCCTTGCCTACTTTTGTGTTGACGTCTGGTGTACATGGTAACAATGCTACAGTTGCTGAGCCAAAACTGATGTGTGTCGTGCACTTCGACGAAAAAAAGCGATGCGGACAGCCAAAGGGTTACAATTTTGCATTTGTGTATTTGGCCATCCGTGGACATGATTTTCTTGTGCTTCCTTTACAGTTGAGTGTTGGTCGGCGATTCTGAGCCTTACAGAGTCAGCCGAAAGTCCCAAAATCACAAACCAGCATACATTCATGTCTTTCACTGCCAAAACTCTGGTCAAAACTCGAGATTATTCACTACCCTTGTCTTTCAGTTGCTCAGTTTCATAGCACGGACATTTTGTGTTCAATTTTTGCTGTTTTTTTTTTTTTTTAGTTTTTTACTTTGATCTTTTATATATATATATATATATATATATATATATATATATATATATATATATGTCTATATTTATTTATTTATGTTACAATTAAATTATGTATGCATAAGATGATTTGAATAAGGAAAAACAAAGTACGCCTTAAAGAGAAGAATTGTTTTCCCCTGGAACGCGAAGAGACTGTAGTTGATTGGGATACGATTAATTAACCCATTCTACCCCAACACCGAAATCCCCAAATTTTACCGTTGCCCTCTGAAGATTGCACTCTAGTGCAGGACACAGATCGACCATGAGAGTTCAAGGGTGATGCCAGAATAGCTTGGCGCCCATAGGCGCCAAGCTATTCTGGCGTCACCCTTGAACTATCATGGTCGATCCTTATCTTGCTGTGGTGTGTCTGGGGTAGAAGGAGTTAGCCAAAGGTACACGATCTGAGAATGCTGGTTCGTCTGATGTTTGCGTACGCGTACTTTTAAATATTGTGTATCTTTACTTGTTTGCGGTGTGTATGTTTGTATCGGAATACTGGGGGCATGCGCAGTGCAAAGTTCCCGAAAAAAACTACAACATCGAGTGGGGGTGGCGGAAATAGTCTTCCAGCCTGAAAATCAATTGGAAACATGAATTTTAAAGTCACTATTTTCCAGTCCGGCCTCCACGGATAATTCTTTTTCTCCGGCTCCCTCCCCCCCCCCCCCCCACTTCACCTCGTTCCTACGCCACTGTGCCTGTAGATTTTCGTGTAAAATAATGTAACCCCTTTTTTGGGGGTCAAATACCTGTTATTCTCAGTTGTTTGTGTGTAATGTACGATATATTTATGCATGACCCTGTTGCTCAACAGCTCGTTACTCAAGGATTTGATGTGAGTCTGGTCTGCGATTTTGGACCTTACGGGGTAGCCATAAAGATCCAAAATTACAGACCAGGCCATATATTACGAACTATTTCAGACAGGATGAACATTTTTTGCTGGCTCTTTTTTTGGTTTTCGGGGCTCATATTATAGTCGCTCATAATTATCATAGTCATACGTTTTGTGTTGGTAACGCATGTTGAAAGCAAATCATTGCCGCGGTTAAATTGTGCTAGGTGGCAAAAGCCATTTTGTCCATTTTTATTATTATTTTTTTTTTAGAAAAGCGAGATTTTCGTTGTATGGCAATGCAAATTGGGCTTTTCTATTAGAAAAAAAAAAATAATAGCAATGGACATCCTGGCTTTGTTTTTGCTATAATTATAATGGCAGAGTACTAATACAATCCCTTTCCTGGTCTGCAGGTTCCCAATGCGCAAAAGGCCATCGGGCCGACATCGGGCCGCGCACAGCCGTGCGCAGGCCAACGTCAGCCCGATGGTCTTTTGCGCATTGGGTTGGGACCTTACAAACTGTGAAGTTCACGCTCACACACCCGCACACAATATCTGATCACTGGAATTCAGAACATTTGAGGCATTATATATCATTCCACATCATTATTGTTTTTATTTATTTGTTGTTTTTTTGTAATAGAGCTGCCATTATTTTCAAAAATGTTCTCTCTGACATTATAATTTTTTTTCTGGATAGCGCTGCCTTTATTTTCAGGTCCCCTTGATTGTACATAATTATGCAAACTGAATGGCTTTGTTTTTCGTGTGAATAGGGCACAGCGTTGGAAAATACTAGTAGACAACATCAAGGGAAATCAATCGGCAATCGCGGGATCAAGCAGTTAGGTCCCTTTACCTTTCCTGAAAGCGACCCACTCCAGGCAGTAAGGCTTTAAAAGTTCTCAATATTTCCTTGTAAATGTAGGTTGATTTAAGTAAGCAAATTATGAGGTTTGAGCGTCATGAAATAAAAACCTTTTCTGCTCTTATTCTCCTTTGAGAGAGTTCCTTTCCACGTTGACGCTCAAAGGGTTACAGTAGGAAACTCATCCGGTACATGCCGTGCATATACTCACCTACGTGGATTGTGAAAAGAAGGGCAGAAAATGCATAGATACAGCTAGACAACATTGATTACCCATTGTACTGGTGCATTTGAGCAATCACGGCTCTTAGTATGGCAGAGAGCGCCGTTGCCGGTTATGGTATGCAAAGCCTGCCATGGAGTAGATCACTTTAAACCTTAGTACATGCAGCAACCGGTAGGCTACTATACACAATACCGGTTGCTACGTGCACTGAAGGGGGCTAAGAAAGGGGTAAAGTGGTATACCTGTTTGTTTTCCTGTTTGTCTAGCATTAAATGATTTTTCTTTTGAACGCTGACTGGTTCAGAAGTGTGCACAATACTTTCACAAATGGCGTTCTACAGAGAATCACTGTTTTATATTGTTTGTTGAAAAGTAAGCAAGCATCGAAAAATTATTATTAATTAATAGTGAGAAGAAGAAAAAAAACCGAAGCAGTATTACAAAAATAATATATCTTGTTTTGACTGTTTTTTTTTTTTTAATGTTTTTATAAAAAAAAATTATTATGAAGGCGCCAAGTTCATCTGGCACTACCCTTGAATTATCATGATCAATCCATCTCCTACAACTGGTGCATAGTCGTTCAGCAACACCTCCAAAAGTTGAGGAACGGGACCTTGGGGCTAAAAGGGTTAACTGACACTGAACGGGTTTATGAAGTTTAATGTTAATAATGTTTGTAAATAGCTTTTTTATGAACAAGAGATTGGAAATCCACAGCTCCAAACCAAAACTTGGTTTTGACTGCCCGAGCGTTTAAAAATGCCAAGACCAAGTCAGAAAGACGCGTTTTGTTTGGAAAGGACTAGCACACCATAGTGTGTAACAGTTTCATTCCAGTTTCCCTCAGCTATTCAAAGCTCATTGAACTGTTGATGCCCTGTCCTTACGCTGGTTGGCTCGCTCAATTCGCGGCATAGTCGCGAATCGAACTAGACAACCAATGTGTGCGCTACTTAGGAATGGTAGCGCGTTCCTTAGAGGGGTAACGCATAAAATGCATTACTCCTCTAAGAAATACGGAGTAACGCTTTTCTATTTGCAATGAAGGCCACGCTCTTCACACAAATGGACTAATATGTTGGCATCATTCGGAAAAAGAGAGTGAATTTTAATATAAAGAAAATCTCGCTTTTCTCAAAATGGACTGGATGTCTTTTATCTTGGCTGACAGGGCAGCCTCGTTCATTGTTGTTGGAAAACCATTATTAAAAAACTGTTCTGTGCTTGTCAGTCCTTTCAAAGCGTGTTCATCCAAGTCTTCGTCTTCCTTGTTTCTTATTGTCCACTTTGTGGACAGAGATGCATATTATGTACAAAAGGTCTGACTGTATTAATTCAATTTATGTTCAAGTTGTTTCGAGCGAGTCGTCACCGCGTCTGTAAGTTCGAGACAAACTATGATGCATGAGTAAGACTAAAAACTGGTGTTCATAATGTTTCAGTTTGTCAGTGTCGTGTGTGTGTGTGTGTGTGTGTGTGTGTGTGTGTGTGTGTGTGTGTGTGTGTGTGTGTGTGTGTGTGTGTGTGTGTGTGTGTGTGTGTGTGTGTGTGCGTGTGCGTGCGCACGTGTGTGTGTGTCGGCAGATGGGAGGGGGACCGCAAAAGAGGGGTGGGGAGGGGGAGGTGGAGGTGGAGGCATTAGGGCGGTGATAGAGAATACATGCTATATAATACGTTTATTTAAATTCAGTAACTTCTGAATCGGCTTGAACGATTTTGTGCGGGAGGCACGCTGGGTGCTGGTGAGCACTAACGACCCAACGCCTTCCTCATTTTGGGACAGCGGGGCGCCGGACAACAGCCATCACTATGAGAACGGCCAGGACTGTGCTCTTCTGAAGTCCAATGACAAATTTGACGATCACTGGTGTTAACTGGGTCTCTCCGGATATACCGTGGAAGTGGCATGCGAAACACCGTGAGTAGAACTTAAAGTTTTATCTTTTGTAACATTACATTCGCATCACAACAGTAGCTAGACTCTCCGGGAAATGAATGGCTAAAAGTTCGCAATATCTCTTTTTCCATGGATAATGGTATTACTTTCGATAAGGATTAACCCTTTTAGCCCCAAGATCCCATTTCTCAAATTTTGGAGGTGTTGCCTAATGACTATGTACCAGTTACAGGAGATGGATTGACCATGATAATTCAAGGATATTTCCAGATTAGCTTGGCGCCTTCAGGCGCCAAGCTAATCTGGCACTACCCTTCAATTATCATGGTCAACCAATCCCCTGCTGTGGGGACTCGAGGCTAAATGCGTTAAATAACGTTTGAAGTTTTGAATGTCGTGAAATGAATCACTGTCCTGCTCTTCTTCCGCCTTTGCTGCGCAAGAGTTCCTTCGTTGCGCATAAAGAGCAGTAGCACACGCTCTCATTTTGTCAGCTGAAGAACCTGTTTCTTGTTTTACTTCTATTTTGTTGGACGCAGCAGGTGAAACCATCCCTAGAACTTCCACATCACTCCCTCGTAAGCCGAGAGTGCCATGGTTCATTGAAGAGTGCCGCAAGGCCCCCCAAAAGCGCGCAAATCTGCTCAGTGACGTGCTTTTCGTCATCCGTCGCAAGCGAATATTTTAACCTTTAAAAGACAGATGGCGAAAGCCCTTTACATTTTTAAACGTGAACGCGTGCTTCCTGGAGACGCTTCGTCTCATCTTTATCTTCTAGGACTCCGTCCCAGAAAGTATGGAAGGCGGTTCGAAGAATTAGGGGCAGAGGTGGCTCGGCTTTTAAGTGTCGGCCATCTTAGAGATGGTGCCAGTTTGGTCACGGATAAAAAGGCTGTGGCCAATTTGCTTGACTCCACCATTGCCCATAATTCTTCAACAGAGCATTATTCACCTTTCTTTATTTTAGGCTGTTGTTATTACAGGTAGATCGTATGTCAACATTGCAATAAGACCCAGTGGAAATGTTTTGCTAGGGGTTAAACTGTCTATGCATATTAATTTTATTGGCTCCTTTCAAAGGTCAAAGGGCAGGCATGTCATTATGTGTGTTGAAAATGTTCTATGTATGGGGGAATAAAAGCTACTGTATTTAGTTTTTCCACCTCAAAAGTAAAACTTCATACAAGCTAGCATTATCGACACAGGTTTATGTACATATTCAGAAGCAAAATCAGGGGGAGAGGGGTGTTCGAAGGTGCACGACTTCCAGGATATTTTTAATGTGTAATTTTCCATTTTGGGGAGTTTAGAACCCCCCAAAACACACACACACACACACACACACACACACACACACACACACACACACACACACACACACACACACACACACACACACACACACACACACACACACACACACCACACACACACCAGCGCCTTTTCTTGGAAATTGTAAACGGTCCGTCGTGTGATTTTTCGCCCATTGGTGAAAAGGTCTCCAGACCTCTCTCCCCCTTCCCGCGAACTCCCACCCGCACTAACACCAGCACCACCTGCCCCTCGTTTGATAATCAACAAGTGGCGCATTTGTAGATCCTCACCCTCTTCACAATCTCAGCAACTGTGACTCCGCCGACAGGAAGAGTTCCCACGAGAAGGTCTACGGAATCTTCCGCAGGTTCTTTTTTTTTTTTTCCACTGCCCTATACCCCTAATGAAAGGTCATTATCAATAGTATTCGTGGTATAAAATGCATACTTACGTACTTTCAAACTTTTGCTCCCAGGCTTTTAAAAAAATTCTGTGCAAACAATGACTAATCTTTACAAACACATCGACCTGGGATGACCTTGACCTTTTCTACAGGTGAAATATGTAGGTAAAGTTGATCTTGTAAACTACAATTGTGTCGAGTTTTAAGTCTGTGAATGTTATAGTCCCTAAGAAATTGCCTTATACAAACCGCACGCATACACACACGACGGGTGAAGAGCGGATGCATTGACGCTTGGTGACTACATTTATATTGTTTCACATTTGCTGTCACACCTATGCCAACAAGATTTGCTCTTGGAACAACTATTTAGCCCCACCCCCTCCCCGCAGACAGCAATACGCCATTTTGTATGTCTGAAAGCATTCCCGACAACTGTGCGCGTCATCTTGAAGTGATATAGCGACATAAACCTGGTTTTTGACATTTCTGTTGTATTCTCTTCACTACCACTGGACGCAAATAATGCTCTGAAATCTTTCCTAATTAGTTCCAAGGAACTCCAAACGTCAAATAAATATATGTCAGTTGTGTCAGCAAGAGCCAAAATCGACATGAGCCCCCGCGATCGCGCGAGGCTCATGAGGATCTGTGTGTCTTGCAGATGGATCCTATGGGGAGTTTCTCGGCTGTGAAGGGGTTAAGTGCAAATGTCATCAAACAAAAGTTGGAAAAAGTCGGACCTGTGGTTTCAGAGATATTGCCTGCACAAAGCATTACACAAATATGGCCTCTGCGACTTTTACCTTACAGGTCGTGAATTCAGTCTGTTAAAAACATCACCTATAAGGGTAAGGCATCTTTTCCTAAAAATGCAGAGCAAATCAGTACAGCGGTTTCAGAGGTATTCTCTACTCAATAATCTGCAAGAAAGATATGGCAACTATAACCTTGACCTTGAGGTAGAGGTACAGTTAAGATTGATGCCAGAAGTCATCAGGAATTTCAGTTCGCGTCTCTCGGCGGAAACCTCTGCACACTGACCGACTTTCGTGTGAAGAACGCGGCGTAACGGGGACTAAAAGTGAGTAGGCGATCTGGAAAATTAAATGCCGTTTTAACTTGAATAGATCTTAGTCACAGAAAGCCGTCTCAATATAGCGGTAAGCAGTGATATAAAATCCGCAAAAGGCGCACATTCTGAAAGTCCGAAATGACTTTATAACGACAAAACATTTCGTGGGCACTTTTTTGCTTATTTCATATAGTCCATAAGCTAGCCAGGTCTACCCTGCACCCCCCCCCCCTTCCAGCACTCAATAAGATGGGTTTCACAGTATACCTTAGTATGTCCTGAGATGTTTAAGCCATGTTCCCCGAAAATCCTTAGGAACACAACAGAGATATAGCCGATGGCGCAAGGGTACCCCCATTCACGCTCTTCGCAGATGCTAAAAGGAGGTTGAGAAACATTTTCCTCTAAATAAATCAGAATTTATTCCAGAAGCCCAAATCAGGCAATATTATGTTAATGCACACCTTCTGCATCCTCTGCAAAAAAAAAAAAACAGAACGAAAACAAATATTGAATCTCTGGCTCACAGTGAAGGTATTTGTGCACCCAGTAAACGGCCATTTCCGCGAAATCGCAAAAAAAAAGACAAAATAATGTGTCAGATGCCTTCCGACATTTTCTATAGCACTGGCAGTCCATTTTCAGGTTTACATCATTGAAACAGGATGTCACAATTATTATAAACTTGACTAGGTGCTGCTGTGATAACTGTGAGTGCCACAGTGGTTGATTGTGTATCCCTACCCCCAAGTTGTAAAAATACACAAAATTAATTAGAAAAAATTACTAAAGTTATTCCATTTCATTTTGACCTCTCTTTACCTATTAAGTTTCAATAATGTGAACATAAAGTGCAAGACAATTAGGAAAGTCGGCATCCTTTACGGTACATTCGCGGTGAATGATAGCCATTTCCCATTAAAAATTGCCGAATTAGGAAACGTACGTTGTTTCTGGTGCCCTCAGAAATTTTGTATACAACCGATAGGTCTTTTTTTTTTAGGTTTTATTGGTTAGGATAGAGTACTACAGTTACTCCCAACCTGACTTTTATGATGCTGTGATGCATTTAGGAGCCACAGTGGCTGAATCTGCTGCCCTACCCCCATTTTACCAGTACGCAAAGGAACGCAAAATAATCATACAATTGCTTACGTCATACTCCTCTGTTTAAATTTTTTTGTTGCCAGTTTTCTTAAAACATTATGCATATTGAGCATAACAATTTGTGATCATTTCAATAATTTCAATGTGACCCCCAATTTATTTGTAACTATTTTTAACTGGTAGGTCTTTTAGGTGATACTTTACTTAGCGTAAGGCGGGTCTAGTAAGGTCTCCCCTTTTCCTTTAATTTATTTTCGTCTAGAAATGTGGTAATATGAATATGCGTAATAAAGTTTCATGGTTCCTAACAGCCAAAACAATGTTATCAAAATACTTAGTTTCCACATGTCCACCACGAGATCACCACTTCCATCTTCTTCTCCTGCAACGTTCAATTCCTTGATGGCCGTCTTTAAATCTTATATTATTCTGGCTGCCAATAAGTGAGCTGTCAAGAGCTCGGCAGCATGTTTTCAGAGTTTGGTGTACAGGGGGCGTGTTTTTTCGTCAGAACTGCCAGCAATCCGCTTCTCTGTATGGACATGTTTGGAGAATGTGCCAAATTTGCATAGGGTTGTTTCCGCATGACCCAGTCTCACGAGGTGAGTCCAGCAAGGTCCGTACGGTCTGTGAACATTTGTGAAAGTTGTTATAAAATAACAAGGCTTTTTCAGGGCCCTGGAAAGACTGTCAATTTAAGTCCTTTTCCTTAAAGTCTGTGAAAGTTTGTAAAAAATGACAAAGCGCTGGCAAACTTTTGTCTACTTCTTTTTTTTTTTCTCCCCCAATTTGTGACTATTCCATTGTGAACGATTATGCTGACGCTTGTTGCAAGTGATCTATATTTAGCTCTGATCATAAAGTGACTGCATGGCCTTTCTGCCGAACATTCTGATTGGTTGTTTATGCTTCTACCGAGCTCCGCCATTCGCTAAGCGTTCTTTTATTTTGGTATCTCTTCATGCATTAGGCACGAAAGCTTCAAATGAGCTGCTGATACAGAGTGATCTAATTAAAGTGTGTAAACCTGCAGGCTTCAGTTTGGTTTGTGAAACGTTTATGAAAAGTTTGTGAACTTCGTCCCTGCTTTTCTGCACGGACCCAGTGCAGAGTAATCAGTGCGTTGATGAAAGATGGTGGCCTGGCTCTCCCTGTTCAGCTTGTTGATATCGTCTGCCCACGGGCTACAGCCGCCATCCTGCTGTTGCCAATCACTTTGTTGCTGTAGTGTCTGGGTTTCTTTACAGGAGGTTGTGATCTTGAGGAAGTCTGGCGCCTGCTTTGGCCAGGCTGTCAGCCTCTCTATTCCCAGCTACTCCAGAATGCACTGGAATCCACTGCAGCACTATTTTGTGGACAGGGCATCCAGTCTATCTTGAAGCTTCCTGGTGAGATCAGTGGATCAAGCTGCTGCCTTTCCCTAGCTAGTGCTCTGCTGCTGTGTTGAGCACCTGCATATCTGTACGATAGTTAGAGCTGCTGCCGCCAGCTGGTAATTAGAGGGAGATAGTAGCGCAGTCTGCACAACAGATGTACACGCCACTTCCTTCATTCCGCACGACGCCTTGTGCGGTACCACAGCTGCTGTGAGGGTAGCGCTTGTGCACAACCTCCAGCAAGATGGCTGTGTGCAGTGCCGCGACCTTTGGAAAAGAGTCCTGGAACATTGTTTATGTTGTCTAGAAGGCTCTTTCGAGATGCCCAGGTATCTGAAGGGAGCTCTTCACACATCTTTGGGCTTGGTTCCAGGACATCATATGCAAACCAAGGGGAATCACAGCGCTGGACAGACAACAGTTAGAGCTTTTTTTTTCCTAACTGTTGTCTGTCCAGCGCTGTGATTCCCCTTGGTTTGCATACAATTCTGCCAGCGCTAGCCTCACCTATCTGGTTTGTGAGTATCCAGGACATCAGTTTTAGCCCTTTGCAGGACCTTCAGTTGGCGGTTCAGACTCGGGCGTTTCTGACGGTTCTTGGTCTGCTCCTGTAGTCTCCAATGCTGTCGGTGTTTAGTAAGATTCTTCATCGTGTGTGCTGCTCTGCGTTCCAGTGGCTCCAATGTCCTCTATTTCCTAAATTGGGGTGCTCCAGATGGCTCTAAGAATGTCACTGCATCATGAGAATGACCCATGTTCTGCATCTTGTCAAGCCTGGCTTTTGCAGGCAGTGTTTCATGTTGTCGATGTATCTTGGTACCGCACTACTGGTCTGACCGAGCAGGTGTTTGCTTGTGCTAGGATGCTGTAATTTGCACCAGTTTCTTCATCTGAGACGTTTTTCTTTTGCAGCTCTAGTTTCCATGGCTTCGATGTGAGGCCTCCAATGTTGTTGCCAGTAAAGTTGGCCTGTCTGTCTTTGGTACTGGAAGGTCTCCAGTTTTAAGGTGACCTCTTCCATCTGATTGAAAGAGATGGTCTAGCTCAGTTTGAGTTGCCTCTTTCAGTCCAGCTGCTGACTCTATTGGCAGCATCCTGGATTCTGCATGATGATATTTCTTTATGTTCTGCTGCGCTCCACACTGCAAAGTCATCAGCATGGAGGATGTTCGAGACGAACCTTGGTATTGTTGAACTGATGTCATTAATGTAAACCAAGAACAGCATCAGACACAACATCTCCCTGAGGTACACCTTCCCCGAGTTTGACAAGACTGCTGAATGTGCAGACGGTAGAAGATTCAGCGGCAGCCCCTGTTAAGCATGCCTTAAAACTAAAAAGAATTACAATTAAATTGATGGATCACATCGAAATTAATGAAATGATCACAAATGTTTATGCTCACGATGCATATTTTGTTAAGAAACCTGGCAACAAAAATATTTAAACAGAGGAGTATGACATAAGCAATTGTTATGATCATTTTGCGTTCCTTTGCGTACTGGTAAAATGGGGGTATGGCAGCAGATTTAGCCACTGTGGACCCTAAATGCACCACAGCATCACAAAATCAGGTTGGGAGTAACTATGGTACTCTATCCTAACCAATAAAACCTAAAAAGACCTATCAGTTGTATAAAGACTTTCTAAGGGTTTCAGAAACAACGTACGTTTCCTGATTCGGCAATTTTAAATGGTTTTTGCTTGATTAGTTCCGGGTTTAACGTCCACGGCACCGAAGTGATAATGGACGGCCCTGACGGGCGGGTTATGGGGGACAGGGAAATTTATTGCCTATGGAGTACGTCCCTGAACACTGATCAATTCAGGCGCGCTCCAACTGTGCCACTTTGATTTACCAGGACCTTTCAACGGACATGCTATTGAACAAATCCGCCTTTTCCCCCAGGATTGCGAGTCCAGCTACCCGGGCCGGGACGGGGATTCGAACCCACGACCCGGCGATTCCCTTCGCTCTCCTGCTCCGAACCTTAACCACCTGAGCTATTTCGAACTCACTAATTTTAAATTGGAAAAATCTATCATTCTAACGTACCGTAAAGGATGCCGACTTTCATAATTTTCTTGCATTTTATGCTCACATTATTGAAACTTAATAGGTAAAGAGAGGTCAAAATGAAATGGAATAACTTTAGTAATTTTTTTCTAATTAATTTTGTGTATTTTTACAACTTGGGGGTAGGGATACAAAATCAACCACTGTGGCACTCACAGTGATCACAACATCACCTAGTCAAGTTTATAATAATTGTGACATCCTGTTTCAATGATGTAAACCTGAAAATGGACTGTCAGTGCTATAGAAAATGTCGGAAGGCATCTGACACATTATTTTTGTCTTTTTTTGCGATTTCGCGGAAATGGCCGTTTACTGGGTGCACAAATACCTTCACTGTGAGTCAGAGATTCATTATTTTTTCATTCTGTTTTTGCAGAGGATGCAGAAGGTGTGCCTTAAGATAATATTGCAAGATTTGGGCTTATGGATCGAATAAATTCTGATTTATTTAGAGGAAAATGTTTCTCAACCTCCTTTTAGCATCTGCGAAGAACGTGAATGGGGGTAATCTTGCGCCATCGGCTATATCTCTGGTGTGTTCCTAAGGATTTTAGGGGAACATGGCTTAAACATCTCAGGACATACTAAGGTACACTTTGAAACCCATCTTATTGAGTATTGGGGGGGGGGGGGGGGCGGGGTGCACAGTAGACCTGGCTAGCTTATGGACTAATACAATAATACAAACTGATCTTTCAAACGGTCAAATTTGTAAACACATGTAATAATTTTAACGTAAGCTATCAGCTTCTACGGTCTACACATCGTGACACCCCAAGTATTTCCACTGGTCACCCCGTGCACGGGCGTGCCACAGCTCGGCTTTACTGACGCAGTACTTAACGACGAAGATGAATAAGATAAATGAAGAGTCCGAAATAGCTCAGGCGGTTAAACGTCGGAGCAGGAGAGCGAAGGGAATCGCCGGGTCGTGGGTTCGAATCCTGTCCCGGCTCCGGTAGCTGGACACGGAATCCAGGGGGAAAAACGGATTTGTTCAATAGCATGTCCGTTGAAAGGTCCTGGTAAATCAAAGTGGCACAGTTGGAGTGCGCCTGAGTTGATCAGTGTTCAGGTCTTTCTCCATAGGCAATAGATTTCCCTGTCCCCCATAACCCGCCCTTCAGGGCCGTCCATGATCACCTCAGTGCTGTGGACGTTAAACCCAAACTAACCAACCAACCAACCAACCGAGATAAATGAGAAGCTGCGAGAGCGGGCCGGTATACTGACGCACAGAATTGAGACGAGGCCACTCATCAACGACGTGGCGCAGGGCTGAACACCAAGGGGCGCTCAACTCGAAATGGTCATGGTAAGTTACAGAACCCTCTTGTGAAGAATATGACAAAAAATGCAGTCCCCGAATAGAGAAAGAAACACGCTTCGAAAGGACAAGCCCATACCTTTAGTCTTAGCGTGTTTCTTTCTCTGTTGGGACTGAATTTCAGTCTTTAACTCATTCGAGACGTGGCGCCTCCGGATACGCGGCTTAAGCACGTAGTATCGAATGCGTTAATCGTGTTTTTCCCCCGCTGTTGGGAAAGTTCTGTACGGTTTACGCGCTTGGCAGTCGGCATCTTTGTTCATTTTTGTGTGGTCTGTGCTCAGAACCATCTTGCGCGAGCAGTAACCGGGTCACGGCTCACCGGCGGCTGCATGCACAAGCGGGTTAACCCTTCGGCTGTCGGTAGAGTTTTCAGTGGTGTGGTGATTCAGTCCTACAGGAGAGAAATCGCTACAGACAGCCACAGGGTTAGATTTTACACTCCACCCTAACTACGCAGTGAATGTAAGGGCTGGCTTAACTGGGCGAGACAAACCCGAACCTCGTCTCGGCGAGACACCCGAGACAGTCAATGCGAGATACCCGACCCACCCCTTTATTAGGTTCGGCGAACTGTCCGAGACAAGATCATCATCATCATCATCATCATCAGTCCCTTGCCCGAACTGGGCGTTGGGGGGACTGAAAGGCAGCAGCAACAGACAGTGCTCTCCACTGAGTTCTATTTTGGGCGGTGGCAAGCAAGTCTGGCATCTCGAGTTCGGTCCATTCTTTTATGTTTGCGACCCAACTCTTTCTCTGACGACCTCGCCGACGACTTCCTTCGAGAGTGCCTTGGAGGATAGTCTTGGACAAGGTGTTGTGTCGGGTCACGTGGCCAAACCAAGCAAGCTTGCGCCGTTTCACGGTTGCCAGAAGGGGTTCATGTGGGCCTATCAGGGAAGTGACGATGCTCCGTACATATTCGTTGGTCTTGTGCTCGCGGTACGAGATGCGGAGCAACTTCCTCAGGCACTTGTTCTCAAAGGCCTGGATTTTCTTTTCTGAGTCTGCAAGCAGTGTCCAAGTCTCACAGCCGTAGAGCAGAATAGACACTACGAGGGACTTGTAAAGCCTGTACTTGATGGTGAAGCTGATGGAGTTACTTCGCCATATCCTGTCCAGCCTGGCCATTGCGGATGTTGCTGTACCTATCCTGATACGGATCTCTGCTATGCAACTACCGTCTTTGGACAGGGTGGCTCCCAAGTACTTGAAGCTATTGACCTCTTCTAGCTTCTGGCCGTTCATGTGAATGTTGCTGCTGCTGTCGCTTGTGGTGTTGATCATCACTTTGCTTTTATCCGTACTGATCTCCATGCCATAAGACCCTGCGCTACTTGAAAGTTTGTCTGTCAGGTTTTGGAGCTCACTATTGCTGCCTGCCATGAGGTCAATGTCGTCTGCGAATCGAAGATTGCACAGGGATCTGCCACCAATAGAGATTGAAGTATGGTGGTCGTGGAGAGTTTCCTGCATGATCTTCTCCAGGAATATGTTAAAAAGGACAGGAGAGAGCAGGCATCCTTGACGGACACCGATCGTCGTCCTGAAGAACTCGCCTGACTGATTGTTAAGTAGAACCGCGCTGCAGGCGTTCTTGTAAAGCGCTTCTATCATTTGGATCAGTCCCTCCTCTATGTTGAACGATCTCATGACTTGCCAGAGTCCGTCGTGCCAGACGCGATCAAATGCTTTCCTGAAATCAATGAAGTTGTGGTAGAGTTCGCGCTGATGCTGCAGATGTTTCTCGATCAGGACGCGGCAGTTGAAAATCTGCTCTACAGTGCTTCTTCCAACTCTGAAGCCAGCCTGTTCTTCTGCCAGCAGTTCCTCGGCGAAAGTTTTGAGGCGGTTGAGAATGATTCTAAGCATTACTTTGCTAGGGTGACTTATCAGACTGATAGTTCTGTAGTTCTGGCACTGTTTCAGGTTTCCTTTCTTGTGCGAGACAAACCCGAACCATGTCTCGGCGAGACACCCGAGACAGTCAATGCGAGATACCCGTTCCACCCGTTTATTAGGTTCGGCACGTCTGATCTTGTCTCGGAGAGTTCACCGAACCTAATAAAGGGGTGGGTCGGGTATCTCGCCGAGGCTGTCTGAGACGAGGTTCGGGTTTGTCTCGCCCAGTTAAGGCTTCCTTCCCAGTCACGCCGCACGTGTCTCGCGTTGGTCCTGGGTCATTTGTGCCTATGGTTGGTTCATTTACATCTGTGTTCTTCACGCCACTGTCGGTCAGTGTGCAGTCGTCTCAGAAGCGCAATTCGTGATCACTGGCAGGTACGGGGTTAAACGATCATATGATGTCATTTAAGATTGGTGTTTGTTACTGATGCATGATGTTATAATTTAAGATTGGTGTTGGATACTTATGAGGGAGCGGATCGGAACTGGAAAAAAAAGTAATTTTTGCTTTTTTAGTCTGCAATACTTCCCTTACTCCCCGCTGCCCCCCCCCCCCCCCCCCTTAACCCTTCACACCCTCTTTCGCCTGTGAAGAGCTGTTTTCGATGACGCACTTTTGGGCATCATGTGCCGACGTAATTGATATAATGCGAAAACACTAAACAGCAGACTTCAAAGAGTTTGCTGTTTGGTGTTTTCGCATTACACCAATTACCCAGCCGGCTCTCGGTCTGGCGATTTGTTTTACTGTATTAACCCAACTTTTGCTGTTGGTAGCGCGTTTTCTTAGTTGTGATAATTTCTGCGGCCAACCACCGCCTTTCACTGCTATTGGTCGCATACGATTCGCGGTTATGGAAAATCTAGGTGACTTAATTCTTGACTGTATTTCCTCAGTCCGCCGCACCACTAAACGTGAAGAACGCAAGTCGCCGGGCCAGTCCCACTTAGTGAATCAATGACTGAATCTTTACTGATTTTACAACGGTTAAGGCATTGACATCGTCATCGATACTGCCATTTTACAACTGAACCTGCCGTGCTAACAACTGCAAGACTAAGTACAAATATACATACATATAAGTGTGGTAGAGTGACTTTGATCATGCGGTTAAATAGAGGAATGGAAGTGTTTAGTCTATATTTTTCACTGATAATGATTTGTAAGGTAAATAAATGTTAATTAATGGATAAAGCCAAATAGGTTGTTAATTCCTAGTTAGTATTGTCTTCTTAGATCTTTTTCTCTTTTAACTAGATCTACTTCATTCCGTTGTCTTGTTTTTATAAGGTGGTTGTGGATAGACTGCACTGCATACCAGACAAGTTTCACTGTAAGTTAGAACAGTTTAGTCAGTGGAAGCATAGAGTTATATTGTGCCTGGCTCTAGCCTAAATGTATAAGTATTGCTGCCTGACTCTGTGTTTGGACAGCATGTAGCTATAAGTGCTCCAAGAATCCAGTGCATCTTCGGCGGTATGTTTTGTCATGAGTTTTTCAGTCAGGTGCATGAGCTTTGACTGAACTGTATTCACCTATAGCTGCTGTGACATTTTTGGGCAGTCAAACACAGCAGTTTTGCTACTTGACTGCATCGGGTCATATGAAATTCAGTCTACCTTCATGTTATCCACCTTTGACACTTTGCTAAAATATGTTGAATAGCTAGATGTTTGGTTATTTGTTAAGGTAATAGAATATTGCATTAACTGAAAAATGTTGTTATTGCATTTTATGTTATTTTTACTTGACTGTCTGTTTTTATAATTCGTTGTTTAGAGCCGATTTGTACTGTACATTCTTTTGTAATTTCGGTTGCTTGACAATAGCTAGAATGTATGTTCAAGCTATAGCGGCGTATGTATATTTATGGTAGTTTGATAATAGTAATAGCTAGAACGTACGTTCACGCTATATTGTATATGATATATACTTATGACCTGTAATGTTTGTTGCAGGGTGGCATCATTGACTTCAGTAAAGGCATTGACTTAAAGACATTGACTTAAAGGCATTGACTTAAAGGCATTGATTAAGGGCATTGATTTAACGCCGTGAATAAAAAGATTTTCTTGAAATAAGCCTCTTCTCAACTCTCACGGAAGCGAACCCCAGGGTGTGAGTGCGTGAGAAAGACACCATATACCATACACCCCCCTCTACAACAATGGCGCCCAACGATCTTCTGTGCTGAGGGAGAGAAGAGGAACTGAACTGCCGAATTAGCCAAGTGACTGCAACGTCAGCTTCTGTGCTTCAGGGGAAAAAGAGGCGCCGAACCGTGCCTAAGTTGCTGACGTCGGACGACGGCGGCGGCGTGGATCAACTGACTGACCGCGACAGTGTAGCGACCGACGTCCGTGACTGCTCCAACCTGCAGAATTACCAGTGAGGAGGAGTGTGACTGGCCCGATCTGCCTGGCGTGAGAGGATGGCGACATCAACCAGCTGACTGAGGTGGTATGGTGGCGGATGTTCGTGCCTTCCCTGGTCAAGTGATTCACCACAGACGGGGCTCTTGGAGTTGTGTACTGTTCATATAGTGACACTTATTGTGCTGCTCAGCTCTACGGGCGGTCCGTGGCGCAGTGGTTAAGGCGCCTGCCACCAATGCTAAAGGTGCGAGGTTCGATTACGGGTTCCGGCGTCGGATTTTTCTCCTCTAGTAAGTGTCACCGTTAATTCGGGCGGACTGTCGGGGGTTCTTTCTCCGGGTACTCCGGCTCTTCCTCCCCCTCCACTTTGGTATCAGCTTCAGCCCACTTAATCAAATTTCAAATACAAACGATTTTGAATTTCCAAAAACTTCAGTAGCTCGCTTGAGCTTGCCCTTAGCACCACGTGAATGTTCTGTGTTTACGTAAAGTGTGTGAGTGAATGCGCGTGATTCACGTGAGCGTGCTTGTTGGGTTCAGTTCGCGGCGGCGCTTTGAGCCGATTTTCAATAGGGATAAAGCGCCTATTTAATGCGCTTATTATTATTATTATTATTATTATTATTATTATTATTATTATTATTATTATTATTATTATTATTATTATTATTACGGAATATAAGACTCCGACAGACTTTACTTGGAGACGGCATATTGACACTTGTGCTGCTAACCTCTACAGAGAAAGAATCGGACATCAGTTACTCCCAGATGACGTCACGCAGCTGCACTGATGGATGTCCGGATGACCTCTCTTGGGTTACAGGGTTAGTTGGCATGTAACTTATTTTAAGTATTGTTTACATTCAGTTTTGTTCTTACATTGTACTTGTTAATATTGTTTTGCTGTTATAATGTGAATAACTGCAGCAACATAAACTGTAAGAGAACATTGCAAACGTTATGTCTTTGAAAGAAATGTAAATGTTTTTTTTTTATTTATTTTTTTTTTTTTATTTGAGTGTGTGACAAGAAAAGTTTGTGACAATTGGTGCTTTTGATGTCTGGGGTTGCAATTCCCACATATAGGCATTGGATGCTGTTCTTATTCTAGACTTCGCTATGAGTTAGCTGATAGTTTTCATAACAGTCCTTACTTACTGATTTAATTTGAACTAGTCCGAGATGTTTCTTGACTGGCTATGCCTTATGCTATTACACATGTGATGGTTAGTGTGATACGTTAGTCAGTGTGTTAGTGTTTTCACCAGTCAGGGCAAACCAAAAGAAAAGAAATTTCTTTTTTTTTCCTTTTGCGTTGTTTGAATGACCACTTATGCAGTAGTCTTGTATTCATTTAGTTGTGCATGCGTTGGTTAGTCTGATTATGCATAGCAGTGTCATGTGCGTTCGTCGGTCTGTTTTTACTTGAAAAGAAAAAGACAGGGCGAGAGAGAATAGAATCAGTTGAGTCACATTAGCACGCGACTGGATACTTAGCTTATTTATCACAATGTTTCACAGCTTTTGGACTTGGAAAAAAAAAAAGGAAAAGCCCAGTCTCAGGTCATAGCTCGATATAAATTGGCACTCATTTTGTGTACGATATATCCTCTACTTTCAAAATCAGCTTTTATTTAGTTCATACTTCAGTTCAGCAACTGTTTCGAAAAAAATGAGACTGACGAGCACACTGTACCTGGTAATGTGATAAGTACAGTGAGTGTGTGGTATGCGTTTCCTAGCACGAGCAAACGTATACGGGTTTTTTGTGTGTGAGATCGTGTGATCATTTTTTTTTCTGAACATGTTCTTTTGATCTAGCATATATTTTGGGATCATCAGTTAAGTTCTTGTGACTGATTTCAGCGTTTTATTTGAAGAAAAGTTGGACTTTGGCTTGGTGTTTTGCCCCATGCGCTTAAGCTCTTCAGTCATAAGCGTTAAGCATCAGGCAGTATGGTTACTTGTAAATGATAGCTTCAGATTGGAAACATTTGTGGCATAACAGTTATGTGCAGGTGATCTACACTTTAGATAAGCATCGGCGAAATAGCCTGGATAGACACAATAAGGTAGATGATACAGAGCCAGATTTGAAGGGTTTTGGTTGCTGTTCACCCACAGCTTATCTTAGAATTTGGAGGTGGTTCATAGTTCTGTTTTGAAGTTCTAAACTTTAGTGACACCTAAGTGGGTTTCACCGTAGATAGACCCCCTCGACACAATGGCCGACTCAGAGGAGTCACCCGGCGCACAGGGTGGTGTAGTCGCTGAAGATTTTCCAGAACTGCGGGACATTTTCTACCAACTTGGAGCCAGATCAAGGGTCAGAACCAAAGAAGAGCTACAGACTTGGATGACGGAGTACGTAAAAGCGCTCCAGCAGGGTCAGCCAATAAAGATGGAACAAGGTGCGTCTCCATCCCCCGTCATCCAGGTAGCTGCAGAACAAGACAATGGTGACGGCACTGTAGCCCACGCCAACAGTACACCCCACCAGTCGCAAGCTCTACCAGTTCTGACCATCGGACGGAAACCCTGGCTGACGAAGTTCAATGGTGAAGCAGCAGTGGACTACGCGGTGTGGAGGCACCAAGTGAAGAGTCTATTAGGTGAGGGGCACCCAGAACGTGACATCAGAGATGCCATACGCGCGTCGTTACAGGGGAGAGCTGGTCACATTATCACTCATTTGGATCCGCAATCGTCTATCCCAAACATAATCGCAAAAATGGACAGCATCTAAGGCGACATTCAGACAGAGGCTGATGCTCTCGCCGCTCTCTACGGTGCCAGACAACAGCCAACCGAGACGGTTGCCGAGTGGGGTTGTAGACTAGAGATGTTGTTGGAGCATGTAAAGCAACAAAACATACCCTTGCAGAAAAGCGTGGATGAAACCCTTATGAATATTATGTGGTCAGGGATACGACAGGAACTGAAGGATGTCTCGGCATACCAGTACAACCAAGCCAAGACATTTGACGATCTGCGAATGATGCTGCGTCGGGTGGAAAAAGAACATCCAGCTGCAACAAGACAAAGCACAGCGGCCACTGCCTGCAAATCTGCGGTGTCTGAAAAGAAAAAGGAGAAATCGGAACTGGACGAAGTGAGAGCAGCCCTGCGCCAACTGACTGCCGCAGTCAAGGAGCTGCAACTGGACAGAGAAAAGATTGGAACAGCGGGCAGGGATAGACCAAGTGATCTGCAGACTTCAGGACCAGATAACAGGACTCAACACCAGAATCAACCACGCGGAGGATCAAGCGCTGGAGGTTCATACCCCCGACAAACCGCAGAATCTGACCCAAGAGGACCTCGATGTTTTCGTTGTGGACAGTACGGTCATCTGCGGATCGGCTGCAGAGTACGACTTGACCATCTGAAACAGGATTTTCCCTAGGGGCCCGCGAGCAGGGGCAGACGCGCGGCCGCCAGTATCAGCCCCAACTACAGGTATACCAAGATATGGACCATGAGACATTGGATGATCTTGTGGGTCAGCCTAACGAAGCAGGAATCCAAGTTGAAGGTGTTGCAACATCTGCACTGTTAGACACAGGATCAGCCGTATCGACTGTGACACAGGATTTCTATGCGAAACACTTAACCCACCGGGAACTTCAAAAGGTAGAACACCTACTACGGGTTGAGTGCGCTAATGGAGAGACGCTACCATACTCTGGCTACATTAAGGCGGATGTGATTGCCACAGGACTCAGCAGCTCCGTACACCCCTGTCTTTTGCTCGTCGTGCCAGGGACTGACTACAGTGCTGCGACCCCGATTCTGTTGGGTACTAACTTCCTAGCCAGAGTGAAGGACAGCTTAATCAGCGCACTGGCGATCGCTGTATACAAACCCCGGACAGACAGACATCCTGGCAACTGGCACTGAAAAGCATTACGCTTCGGGAGAAACAACTATCAAGGAACTGCAACAGGATAGCAGTGGTGCGATCGGCAGAGAAGAGACGTGTGATACTTCACCCTAACGAGCAAGTCACCTTAAGGGGAATGGTAGACAAGTCGCAGCCATACCATCGCACGTGTGCCCTTCTCCAGCCCCATCCTGATGTAGACCCGGACGTCGACCTTAATCCGACCCTCATTAGCTACGCTTACAATGAGACGAGTCCAGTTGAGGTCACCCTATTGAACACGTCCACCCGTACAGTCTCATTTGAACCCAGGGCTCTTCTATGTGAGGTTCAGCCAGTGGACATCACAGAGCTGGAGGATCTACCTGAAGAGGTGCAGGAAAATTTGCTTTCACTCGTTGAGATAGACACTGACAACTTAACACCGGATCAGTTGAAGGAGGCACAGGATCTGATTACCGCGTATGAGGACATCTTTTCCAAAAGCGAGGAGGATGTAGGCTTAGCTTCAAGGGTGCGCCACCGGATCGAACTCAGCGACGACCGCCCCTTCAAGCAGAAACATCGCATGATACCACCATCGATGCTGGATGAAGTCCGCTAACACATACAGCAACTCCTGGCAGGTGAAATTATCCGCAAGTCCTACAGCCTATGGTCTTTAAATATCGTCTTAGCACGAAGGAAAGATGGACGCCTTCGTCTGTGCACGGACTTTCGACAGCTGAATAGCAGGACTATTCGCGACTCATACGCTTTGCCAAGGATAGAAGAAATCCTGGACTGCTTATCTGGATCACAGTACTACAGTGTCCTGGACACGAAAAGCGGCTACTACCAGGTTGAAATCGCCGAGGAACACAAAGAGCGCACTGCATTCACCGTCGGTACACTCAGATTCTACGAGTACAACCGCCTCCCATTCGGACTGCCGAATTCACCCGCTACGTATGAGCGACTCATGGAAGACATTTTAGGAGAGTACCACATGCGGATATGTCTCATCTACCTGGATGACGTCATCATATTCGCTCGGACATACCAGGAACATATAGAACGCCTGCGGCTGGTCTTTCAACGGCTGCGTGAGGCTGGTCTCAAGCTAGCACCCAAGAAATGTCATCTCTTAATAATAATAATAATAATAATACCGTTATTATATAGGCGCTTTTTCTCAATTTTGGGGAAATCGACTCAAAGCGCCGCGCCTGAAACCCAACACACACACTCACGAAACAAACGCGGATTTACGCCATTTAAGACAAACACAGTACAAGACAAACGAAGGGCCAGTCAGCTACTGAAGTTACAGAGATTTTTTTATCGCTTGTATTTGAAATTTTGTAAAGTGGCCTGAGACCGGTACCAAAGTGTGGGGGGTGGAAGAACCGGAGTACCCCGGAGAAAGAAGGCCTTCAAGGCCAAGGTGGTCTATGTTGACCACGCTGTGTCATGTGATGGTATCGAACCAGACCCCGCAAAGACCGAAACCATAAGAGATTGGCCTACACCGACAACACCAGAGGAAGTAAGAAGGTTTCTGGGGTTCGCAGGTTATTACCGCAAGTTTGTTAAAGATTTCGCCAAGATCACTGCGCCCCTGACAGTCCTCATGCCTGTACCGACCAAGAAACAGCGAGGGAAGCGAAAGCCGCATGTCCAGAAGCCATGGATGTGGGGAGATGAAGAGGAAGAGGCCTTTCAGCGACTAAAAACCATACTGTCCTCACCTCCAGTTCTAGGGTACGCTGATTACACTAGGCCCTTCGAGCTCCACACCGACGCATCCAGGACAGGGCTCGGCTGTGTTCTCTACCAGGAACAGGACGGCGTCAAGCGCGTTGTAGCCTATGCCAGCAGGGCACTAGGAAAAGCTGAACGGAATTATCCAGCCCACAAACTAGAATTCCTCGCTTTGAAATGGGCAGTCACAGAGAAGTTTAAAGACTACCTTTACGGCACCCGCTTCACCGTTCACACGGACAACAATCCGCTGACATACGTGCTCACCACTGCAAAGCTTGACGCGACAGGCCACAGATGGCTGGCGGCCCTGGCAGCGTACAATTTCAACATCAAGTATAAGCCTGGTGTACAAAATGTTGACGCAGACACGTTGTCGAGGATTATTCACAACCCTGACGGACAAGAGGAGGAGTTGTCCACGGAGGCCATTTACACCATCTGCTCGGCTGTCAGCTGTCCGGTGATAGAGACGCATTGCTTATCGACG
Organism: Semisulcospira habei; assembly: GCA_036245525.1. NCBI lineage: Eukaryota > Metazoa > Mollusca > Gastropoda > Semisulcospiridae > Semisulcospira > Semisulcospira habei. The sequence continues at coordinate 182,222,305 of BTPG01000005.1, read as the reverse complement.
ACAGTAGCGGACGTACTTGATGAGCCGGATGGTCAAGACTTGGCTGAGTTCACGCATACGGATTGGCGTCGAGCACAGGACGACAACCCAGTGATAGGTCTGTGGCTGAGGCTCATCAGGAATAAGCGCATTCCTCGACGAGAAGACTTCCCTAGCACGCCTGAGCACTCAGCGATGTACCGACACTGGCAACATTTTCGGCTGCAGCGTGGAGCACTGTACAAGGAGACGACAACCGACGGGGTGGTGCAATCACAGTTAGTCTTGCCTGCAGCATTCATCAAACGTGCTCTGCAAGGGATTCATGATGATATAGGCCATCCAGGCCGGGACCGCACGACTGCACTGGCAAAGGAGCGATTCTGGTGGCCTAGAATGGCAAGTCAGATTGAAGACTGGTGCAAGAACTGCCCCCGATGTTTACGCAGGAAAGCTGTTGGACATAAGGCCCCGTTAGTCAACATCAGCAGCAGTCAGCCCATGGAGCTAGTTTGCATTGACTTCTTGAGCCTGGAGACGTCTTCCAGTGGCTTTCAGCATATCCTTGTGATTACCGACCACTTCACGAGATATGCCCAGGCCATACCGACTCGAAATCAGACCGCCAAGACAACAGCAGACGCGCTTTTCAGCAACTTCATAGTGCATTATGGATTTCCCAGGAGACTCCACTCAGACCAAGGCGCGAACTTTGAGAGTCGTGTCATCAAAGATCTTTGTCAGCTGGCCGGTATTGACAAGAGCAGGACCTCGCCATATCACGCAATGGGGAACTGGATGACCGAGCGTTTCAACAGGACCTTGCTAGGGATGCTAGGCACTCTGGAGCCAGAGCGGAAAGCGCAGTGGCATAAGTCAGTAGTCCACGCCTACAACAGCACAAGACACGAGTCCACCGGTCACTCTCCGTATTTCCTCATGTTTGGGCGAGAGGCAAGGTTACCCATCGATCTAGTATTCGGGCTGGAACGAGGAAAGAAGGCCAAAGACTACAGCAGCTATGTCACTGACCTACAGACGCGCCTTCAGGAAGCCTACAAAGTTGTTACCCATCGATCTAGTATTCGGACTGGAACGAGGACAGAACGCCAAAGACTACAGCAGCTATGTCACTGATCTACAGACGCGCCTTCAGGAAGCCTACAAAGTTGTTACCCATCGATCTAGTATTCGGGCTGGAACGAGGAAAGAACGCCAAAGACTACAGGAGCTATGTCACTGATCTACAGACGTGCCTTCAGGAAGCCTACAAAGTTGTTACCCATCGATCTAGTATTCGGACTGGAACGAGGAAAGAACGCCAAAGACTACAGCAGCTATGTCACTGATCTACAGACGCGCCTTCAGGAAGCCTATAAAGTTGTTACCCATCGATCTAGTATTCGGGCTGGAACGAGGACAGAACGCCAAAGACTACAGCAGCTATGTCACTGATCTACAGACGCGCCTTCAGGAAGCCTACAAAGTTGTTACCCATCGATCTAGTATTCGGGCTGGAACGAGGACAGAACGCCAAAGACTACAGCAGCTATGTCACTGATCTACAGACGCGCCTTCAGGAAGCCTATAAAGTTGTTACCCATCGATCTAGTATTCGGACTGGAACGAGGAAAGAACGCCAAAGACTACAGCAGCTATGTCACTGATCTACAGACGCGCCTTCGCCTACAAATTGTTAGTGGCCCATCGATCTTGTATTCGGGCCGGAGCGAGGAAAGAACGCTAAGACTACAGCAGCTATGTCACTGATCTACAGACGTGCCTTCAGGAAGCCTACAAAGTTGCGGCCAGTGCAGCAGATGAGGCTCAACGACGGCAGAAGGAGCACTATGACATCAGAGCGCGAGGAGAAACCTTACAGAAAGGAGACAGAGTGCTCGTCCGCATACTTACCTTCGATGGCAAACACAAGCTCTCAGACAAGTGGGAAGAGGATATCTACATTGTCAGTTCCCAACCAAATGAAGGTGTTCCCGTGTACAGGATACACAAAGAGGGAGATGCAAGTCGTAAGAGAACCCTTCACCGGAATCATCTCTTACCCTTTGCCGCGGCATCAAGTGACAGAAATGATGAGACAGTGACAGGCAGGCCACGGCCAGTTCCGGCGCCACGGGCCAGGAGCAAGGCAGCCAAGCAGGAACAGGAACAGACTACACGTGATCTGACAGCATACTCAGAGGAAGGTGACGAGTCAGACTCGGTCATCGTAGAAGTGCATCTTGAACTCCAGAGTTCTGACCCAGCAGTTAAACTCGCTGCAAGAGAGGAGGAGGAGGATAAGCAAGCTGAGGAGATGTCATCACAATCTTCTGAGGACGCTCAAGGAGCTGTTGTGGATGAAGGGGCAGCCAGCTTGAGTGGTGACGACCACCAGTCCACCGTGAGTGTAGAAGGTGGAGAGCTGAGCGCGTCCACAGATGATACAAGTGGTCGGACACAGGAGGAAGGGACTACTAAAGACAGTGAAGAGGACACAGGTCCAAATCAAGAGCAAGAACAGCCGGTTCTTCGCGTTTCTAGTAGACATCGAAGATCCCCTACTTGGCAGACTACAGGTGAGTATGCTATGGCACAACAACCTGTTGGACCAGAATGGAAAAGGAAAATAGTTTTTCTATCGGACCTGATTAAGAGTGGAGAGGTACAGATGGATCCTGAAAGATTGTCTGAAACTGTATCATCCATCTTAACTCAGTAGGTATATCATAGCATTAACATGGGAATAGTACTTAGAACCATGCCCAGACTTTACTTTGTTTTCACTCGGATACCAGATAAGTTGATTTAAAGAGTCATAGTTTCTCTAGAATTAATGTTGTGATAAGTTCGTGTGTATAATTAATATTTCTTTGGTAGTTCATTCACACTTCACTATAACCTCTTACATCCAGCGTACCGAGCCCAGCTTACCATGGCGTCATGCCAAAGTCGGACGTATACTTAGTGCGTTCACACTTCACCATACCTCTTACATCCAGCGTACAGAGCCCAGCTTACCATGGCGCAGAATGTCATACCAAAGTCGGACGTATACTTAGTGCGTTCACACTTCACCATGCCTCTTACATCCAGGGTACTGAGCCCAGCTTACCATGGCGCAGAATGTCATGCCAAAGTCAGACGTATACTTAGTGCGTTCCCACTTCACCATACCTCTTACATCCAGCGTACAGAGCCCAGCTTACCATGGCGCAGAATGTCATGCCAAAGTCGGACGTACACTTAGTGCGTTCACACTTCACTATAACCTCTTACATCCAGTGTACCGAGCCCAGCATACCATGGCGCAGAATGTCATGCCAAAGTCGGACGTCTACTTAGTGCGTTCACACTTTACTATAACTCTTACATTCAGTGTACCGAGCCCAGCTTATCATGGCGTCATGACAAAGTCGGACGTATACTTAGTGCGTTCACACTTCACCTTACCTCTTACATCCAGTGTACCGAGCCTAGCTTACCATGGCGCAGAATGTCATACCAAAGTCGGACGTATACTTAGTGCGTTCCCACTTCACCATACCTCTTACATCCAGTGCACCGAGCCCAGCTTATCATGGCGTCATGCCAAAGTCGGACGTATACTTAGTGCGTTCACACTTCACCTTACCTCTTACATCCAGTGCACCGAGCCCAGCTTATCATGGCGTCATGCCAAAGTCGGACGTATACTTAGTGCGTTCACACTTCACCTTACCTCTTACATCCAGTGTACCGAGCCTAGCTTATCATGGCGTCATGCCAAAGTCGGACGTATACTTAGTGCGTTCAAACTTCACCATACCTCTTACATCCAGTGTACCGAGCCCAGCTTATCATGGCGTCATGCCAAAGTCGGACGTATACTTAGTGCGTTCAAACTTCACCATACCTCTTACATCCAGTGTACCGAGCCCAGATTATCATGGCGTCATGCCAAAGTCGGACGTATACTTAGTGCGTTCACACTTCACCTTACCTCTTACATCCAGTGTACCGAGCCCAGCTTATCATGGCGTCATGCCAAAGTCGGACGTATACTTAGTTCATTCACACTTCACCATAACCTCTTACATCCAGCGTACCGAGCCTAGCTTACCATGGCGCAGAATGTCATACCAAAGTCGGACGTATACTTAGTGCGTTCACACTTCACCTTACCTCTTACATCCAGTGTACCGAGCCCAGCTTATCATGGCGTCATGCCAAAGTCGGACGTATACTTAGTTCATTCACACTTCACCATAACCTCTTACATCCAGTGTACCGAGCCTAGCTTACCATGGCGCAGAATGTCATACCAAAGTCGGACGTATACTTAGTGCGTTCACACTTCACCATAACCTCTTACATCCAGTGCACCGAGCCCAGCTTACCATGGCGCAGAATGTCATGCCCATTTTGGACGTATACTTAGTGCGTACACACTTCACCATACCTCTTACATCCAGTGTACCGATCATAGCTTACCATGGCGCAGAATGTCATACCAAAGTCGGACGTATACTTAGTGCGTTCACACTTCACCATACCTCTTACATCCAGTGTACCGAGCCTAGCTTACCATGGCGCAGAATGTCATACCAAAGTCGGACGTATACTTAGTGCGTTCACACTTCACCATAACCTCTTACATCCATTGTACCGAGCCCAGCTTACCATGGCGTCATGCCAAAGTCGGACGTATACTTAGTGCGTTCACACTTCACCATACCTCTTACATCCAGTGTACCGAGCCTAGCTTACCATGGCGCAGAATGTCATACCAAAGTCGGACGTATACTTAGTGCGTTCACACTTCACCATAACCTTTTACATCCATTGTACCGAGCCTAGCTTACCATGGCGTCATGACAAAGTCGGACGTATACTTAGTGCGTTCACACTTCACCATACCTCTTACATCCAGTGTACCGAGCCTAGCTTACCATGGCGCAGAATGTCATACCAAAGTCGGACGTATACTTAGTGCGTTCACACTTCACCATAACCTCTTACATCCATTGTACCGAGCCCAGCTTACCATGGCGTCATGCCAAAGTCGGACGTATACTTAGTGCGTTCACACTTCACCATACCTCTTACATCCAGTGTACCGAGCCTAGCTTACCATGGCGCAGAATGTCATACCAAAGTCGGACGTATACTTAGTGCGTTCACACTTCACCATAACCTCTTACATCCAGTGCACTGAGCCCAGCTTACCATGGCGCAGAATGTCATGCCTATTTCGGACGTATACTTAGTGCGTTCACACTTCACCATACCTCTTACATCCAGTGTACCGATCATAGCTTATCATGGCGCAGAATGTCATGCCAAAGTCGGACGTATACTTAGTGCGTTCACACTTCACCAAACCTCTTACATCCAGTGTACCGAGCCTAGCTTACCATGGCGCAGAATGTCATACCAAAGTCGGACGTATACTTAGTGCGTTCACACTTCACCATAACCTCTTACATCCATTGTACCGAGCCCAGCTTACCATGGCGTCATGCCAAAGTCGGACGTATACTTAGTGCGTTCACACTTCACCATACCTCTTACATCCAGTGTACCGAGCCTAGCTTACCATGGCGCAGAATGTCATACCAAAGTCGGACGTATACTTAGTGCGTTCACACTTCACCATAACCTCTTACATCCATTGTACCGAGCCCAGCTTACCATGGCGTCATGCCAAAGTCGGACGTATGACTTAGTGCGTTCACACTTCACCATACCTCTTACATCCAGTGTACCGAGCCTAGCTTACCATGGCGCAGAATGCCTTGCCAAAGGTTATTTGTTTAGTGGATACCTTGCCTTTTGTTTTGCAATAGTCATATTTCCTGTATTATTTTCTTTTCTATTTCGTTCCTATTATATTGTCCATGGTTTTGTAACGTTAACCCTTTAATTAGTTAGTACTTAAGCGGAAATGCCGAGGACGTCATTTCACTTGCCAGGGGTGAATGTGGTAGTGATCTTTCATCATGCGGGTAAATAGAGGAATGGAAGTGTCTAGTCTATATTTTTCACTGATTATGATTTGTAAGGTAAATAAATGTTAATTAATGGATAAAGCCAAATAGGTTGTTAATTCCTAGTTAGTATTGTCTTCTTAGATCTTTTTCTCTTTTAACTTGATCTACTTCATTCCGTTGTCTTGTTTTATAAGGTGGTTGTGGATATGACTGCACTGCATACCAGACAGGTTTCACTGTAAGTTAGAACAGTTTAGTCAGTGGAAGCATAGAGTTATATTGTGCCTGGCTCTAGCCTAAATGTATAAGTATTGCTGCCTGACTCTGTGTTTGGACAGCATGTAGATAAGTGCTCCAAGAATCCAGTGCATCTTCGGCGGTATGTTTTGTCATGAGTTTTTCAGTCAGGTGCATGAGCTTTGACTGAACTGTATTCACCTATAGCTGCTGTGACATTTTTGGGCAGTCAAACACAGCAGTTTTGCTACTTGACTGCATCGGGTCATATGAAATTCGACCGTCTACCTTCATGTTATCCACCTTTGACACTTTGTTAAGGTATGTTGAATAGCTAGATGTTTGGTTATTTGTTAAGCTAATAGAATATTGCATTAACTGAAAAATGTTGTTATTGCATTTTATGTTATTTTTACTTGACTGTCTGTTTTTATATGATTCGTTGTTTAGAGCCGATTTGTACTGTACATTCTTTTGTAATTTCGGTTTATATTTATCAGTGGTAGTTTGATAATAGTAATAGCTAGAACGTACATTCACGCTATATTGTATATGATATATACTTATGACCTGTAATGTTTGTTGCAGGGTGGCATCATTGACTTAAAGGCATTGACTTAAAGGCATTGACTTAAAGGCATTAGTGTAAGGGCATTGATTTTAACGCCGTGAATAAAAAGATGTTCTTGAAATAAGCCTCTTCTCAACTCTCACGGAAGCGAACCCCAGGGTGTGAGTGCGTGAGAAAGACCCCATACACCATACACCCCTCTACAACATAAGTAAAACATAATTCTTGCACTAAACGGCACTGAATTCAGTGACACTGTTCACAGAGACAGACATGCCGTAGACTTACATTTGACTTGATCGGAAATTCCCGATTATAATTACGTCGATTACGCGGGTATACTGACTTGAAAGCCGAATCATCGGAGGCCGGTCACTGACAATAGGATTAGGTGTTTCTTATCATATCAGTGTCGCATGTTACATCAACCCTTAAATTAGATCAGCAGCCGTGCACATAACTCAGTGTTAGTACATAAACACTCGATTCAGTTGCCGTTTGGACCACAGGGCAATACGGGAGGACACGGACGAAGGTTGCCGTTTAGTGTAGCTATCAGGTTCGGCTTGTACTTTGTGTAGACTGACGAAGTCGTTCTCAATGCTTCGTCACACGAAGAACGTAGGAACGCCACATGCGAGTGCGGCCTGAGGCGAAGTTCAAGCTGTTCGTCTTGCTGCACTGAAGTAATTATAATCAGCTTCACATATAGTGAGTGAGTGCTGTGCAGTGTTTGCTCACTTTATGTGCAGTGCCTACGGCGTCATTTTGTCAACACTGCGTTCGTTGGTCAGCACTGAAAAGGTCAGTAGACAGCTTGTAAGGTTATGATTGAACTGAGTTTTAATACTTGAAGCACTACTACAAGGCCGAAGCATATCAGTTCGAGATTTTGTCCTGGATATAAAAAAAAAAACAAAAACAAACAAGACTGTACATTTTGTCTACAGTCTTATCCCCCCACCCCCCACCCCCGGGCAAAACATTCAATGCAAAATCTTGAAATTTGACAGAGATGACACTTATTTCAGTGAAGGATGGCCGGGGCGGGATGCCGGGGCGGAGTGGAGTGATGTGTGTGGTCTTTTCATAATTAATTATGACTTATCTTCCAGAGTGGTCCTTACCCAATGCGCATTGGGTAACTTATTTGATTTATTGCGGTATGCCTGTCAAAGTCAAGTGCTTTTGCACCGCATCGTATTGACACACAGGGCAATAGGTTTACTTCCCTAAATGGGAAGTAACTCGTCTCGCAGGAGTGATGTCCCTGAACCGCAGACAAACATGGCGAACTCCTTACGTAGAGTGTATGAGTTTCAAGCATTTTTGAGAGATCGTGGTGTGGTTGTGTCTGGCCAAAGAAAGGCTGAACTAGTGGAACTGTGTGAGATTGCGAGTGAAATTAGCCTGGAGTTTGATCCCGATGGATTATTTGAAGACAGACAGGAAATCATTGTTGACAAACTGACCGAACGCGATGTCACGTTACCGAATCCTCTCCATGCGGGTAACAGCGACCTTTCTGCGTTGCCTTTTTTCAGCGTTTTTGATGTGTTCACCTATCTTATGAGCACTTTAGACTATGTAACCGTGCGAGAGTACCAAAGGTCAGAAGGATATACGATGATGACGGATGGATATATGTCAAGGGCGATGGAAGTTGTGTCATTTCCAGACCATTCTGATTTCTTTGCACTGGAATCTCATGTGAAACCTAGAACTAGGGATAAAGATCCAGTGACTGGTGCAGCTTTCTACAACCCCTGGATTATCATGTCGACACTGGGAAACAGGAACAGAAGCTGCATCTTGTCAGCACTTTGCACTTGCAAAGGCGGGTATGCATACTTTTGAAAATTTACTGTGTATAGAGAGACTAGGTTAGTGTTCATTATAATCATTAGGAGAGGGGAGAGAGGTGTTTTTTAATTTAATTTAATACTGTTCCAATTCTTTTGTTGGGCAACAAATGAAAAATCTACAAAGAGAGGACTCCGAGTTGAGTCTGATTGTTCAATTTTCTGATAAGGACGGCTACAATAATGGACTTCATCAGTTCCTAACCTGAAACTAAACCTTGTGTACTTGTCTCAAAAGTAAAGTACATGTGTGATTGTGTCCCTGTGTGTGTGTGTGCATATATGTGAATTGGTTGTCTGTAAACATTATCATCCATAAAGCAGTTCTTAAAATGATCAGATTTGACAAAAGACAATTAAAATGTTTAGACTCTGTGTCCCGAATGAAGGTTGTAATTAGATTCAAACTCTGTGTGTGTTTGTGTAAGAGCATATAGGTTTGTGCCAACATAACATTTAAGTTATTGAAGAAACAGTACTATTTCAGTATTTGTAATGTTTTCATTATTGCAGTGTAACGCACGCAGACTTGCCCACAGTCGTACGCACAGACTCTCACGCAACAGACGCATACACCGCCACTGACTCAGACGGGCGCATTCATGCGGTAAAACTCAACACACGGGCTCCCTTTCTAAAGTGACTTTTATACAAGATAAATATGCGAAAAAAAACGCTCACAACTATCAAGCTATATACATCACTCCTTTCCCCACACCCAGCATCCACATCACATACACATCACACACTATCTCGGCCAGGCTAGGCTTTAGTTTCACACTGTCTCCAACCTGTTTGATGTTATTGCCTGGTTACGTTGGTCCTTCTCACGTCTAGGCGTGAAAGTCCTTCGTTGTACGCTTCTTCCTGCCGTCCTGTCTCTTTGGTATGGACGTCCTCGTACTCGTACTGTAGTGCAGTTCTCGCTTTGACTCGGGTGTCTCGGTCCCGGTCAGACTCACTCTGATTGAAGAGTTGGAGGGGTGATGACCTCACGTTAGGTCTGGTGACTCGGCGTCCGTCGCTCCCTCTTTACAAGCACTCTGAATACGACAACAAAAGTCCCAACGTAACACTTGCTAAACACACAACATATTGGATCAATGAGAAACGTCACGTAACCTGGCCGATAAAATAACTCGCACGTTCATTCACACACACACACGTGCTTCATAAACTGTCTACTTCCGTAACACCCCCATATCTCTGTCACTATCTTGAAACAGACTATAGCCTAACACTCTTGCTATACACTACTCTATACACTGGAAAAGACAATGCTTAACCATCCACGTACTACCTTCATAGCGACTTAAGCATACACACCTTACATTCCTTTAGTCATCTATCTCGGTAAACAACTGTATACAAAAACCACCGGTTACTTCACTGAATTCTAAACCAACATAACTAAACCAAACCGGTCAACACTATACAACCACATTACTCTTAGCAACGCATACTGTCTTTAACTAAGCAACTTATATAAACATACCTGAAATCTAGGCTTCAGAGTCTTGGAATATGGGCTAGGTATCTCAAACACATCCGTCCAAACTGACCATAAGCCCCGTACTACCGATTTACTGCTCTGCCAGACTGACTTTTGCCTAGAACTCGCTATAACAGTACTCACCAAAACTCCGTGCTAACCATGCCTTGACAGATTTCACGTGGAGCCTCATGCCACCCGGACTATCGGCACAAACAAACCGTTAACAAAAACCGTACCGTACTAACCCTAATGTATGAGCACTATGCACGAGCATAGAGCTTCATCACAGCAGGATTGATGGCTGTTGTCATCATGCCCAAGCGACCCTCTATGAAATTATTGACTTCAGGGATGACAAGAAGAGAAGAAGACCAGTGTGACATCAGGTCCATGTCTATGGGTGCGACGTGCTGCAGCCCACCAGAATGCTGTCCTCTTAACTGACATTGTAACGACCGCACACAAGGACAGTCAAAAGTAAGTCAAAAAGTGTCTGCTTTAATGATTGCTAGCTATTATTATTTATTAAGCTACTTTGAAAATTTCAACTTTATCTAGAATCCGAGGAGGTTGAAATGTTAATGTGTTTGACTTGTCTTATAAGTCCGTGTTTCAAACCCTTTCTGCACCATTACAAGGAAATTGCACCCAGATTTAATTTATACATGTGGTGTGGTTTAGGAGTGATTTTGTTATTCTTTCACTTCAGATCTCACTCCTGCTTTTTAACATTTTGCTGAGTGCTTAAGACTCTGAGTAAACATTTAATGATTTATGATTTTGTAATGAAAATAGACATTATGTAATAATGATGTATTAAATAATATGAATAATTAAACAAAGACATTTTTCATTTTGGTACCAGATGTGTGTTTGTGCTCAAACGTAAAACTAAAAGGGGAAAATGAATTAAACCCACCCATTACAATCAGTGAACCATAAAAATCAATGATATTTTAAAAAAAAATTATACTAAACTCAATTAAAACCAAATATTGTAAAAATGTTAATTGCACAATAAATAAGCAATGAAACTATATCTTTGAAGCATGCATTACTTGAAATTGAATATAGTCATACTCGTCCTTTTTTGCCAACTGATTTAGTCATTTACAAACTATGAGTTCTATTGATAACATAAGTTTTGATGTGAGCATTAAGTTAGGAAAAGCTGTTATTGATTATTCAGTGGCTCGGTTTAATTGATTATATGGTCAAGAGTACGACTGGGTGTCTAATGGTAAAATCTACACCCTCCCTCACAAAACATGCTACAAAATTATCAGAAGTGGTCAGATCAAACTAAGGCATACATCATTTTGTAGGGAAATGGATAAGGTTTCCAGTGATACTAATCTTTGGGTGACCACAGAAGAATTTGGGACATTATCACAGTTTTTTTTTACCATTGAATCCAAATTATGGCTTGAGAACAAAACGTGACACATTTTACAGATGCTCCATGGAACTCAGATTTTCAAAGGCATGCTGCACTATGAAAAATCACTGTTACTGTCACAAGATGTTTGCAATGTTGGCCTAGTTGCTTTTGCATAATTCACCATAATATAAGAGCCTGCTTGAACATAACACGTGTTGTAAATTTTGTCAGCAGAAATCATACCACTATAACACATTTTGACAAATGGTTAATTATTAAAACTTATGTGTTATTTTGTAGAGTAGAGTATGAACTTTGTTTATGATGAAAGGTTTGTGGTTTTTACATGGAAAATCAAATGATCCATTTTTGAAGATTTGTACTCAGAATGGTGTAAATGTTGAGTTATAACTGTTCAAACAGTTTAGGCACTTATTTATCTCTACTAATCTGTTGTTTTTGCTGAAGACAACTTTTGTAGTGATTTATATCAAGGTTTTGAAGAGGATGAAAGAAACCCTTTATACGAGGTTTATAGTATCCGTCCAAATTTTGGGTGTAAATGTTATGTTCAAGCAGTCCAGCAAACTTTATATATATTATTTTCTTTTCACTTATTGTTCAATAATTCTATAGTAGGACTATACTTATTTAGACAAGACCTTGGTAAGCCCAAAAATACCTAATTTTGCTCAGTTGAAATAATTTTGTTATATTTTTTTCTGCGTGCTGGCGTGTAAATGTTATGTTCAAACCAGTAGGCACATTTTTTTTTTTTGTTGAAGGGTAAATTTTGTTGCAAATCATATAGTAGATGATGCTAACACATAAAAATAGTTATGCACATGCTGGTACACAACACATTTGAAACTCTTTTGAAATTTTCCTCATGAACATAATTTGACACAACTTTGTGGGATGTAAAGTTACCTTCAAACATTTATCACCTTAAAATCACAAAAATCACTTTATATAAACAACTACCAATAGCTGAAATTGAAAAGATGCCGTTTACTTTTTTATAATAATAAAGCATGTGATACCTTCTAGGATAAACATTTCTTTGTTTTTTGTTTGTAGATAACTTTACACCATCAGTACATCACATGCACTGTGTAAAGTTACGAACAAACACCAATTTAATTTCTTTGGCTGTCCTGCAATAAAGTAAGTAAGATAACCAGATAAATCTATAAAATATGTATTTCAAGACCTATAAAATTTTAGTGACTGCAAAACAAGATAATGTCACAGCTATTGCTCATGAACATAACTCTACGTCATGTCATGTTCATGCAATGATGATTACATTTCCCGTTGTGCACTGAAATTTGTGCATTAACCTTTATGCATGCACTATCTTAACAAACAGCTTTCAAATCTGCATTTCATAACTCTGCACCTTTACTTTTGTTCTTTAGAAAATGTTCCTTTGTCGTCATGTTATGTTCAAACACGCCATGTCATTATTTTTTACCTTTCTATTTCATGTTTTTGTCATGAAATCATGTTAGTGCAAACGTCATTCTTCTTTTGTACACTACAGGCAATCAACAAATTTCTAAATAATTCTACTTGTCAAGTTACAAGGCAAATGTGTGAATGTGACCATGTAAAGTTATGTTCATGCATCCTGTTTTCAGTCTTTTTGCTACTGTTTATGTAATTATGATGGACTAACAAATGAAATTTTACCAGAACAGTATGCACACTGCTTATAGGTGAAAGCAGGCTCGATGATAGTGTCTTATTTAGAGACTTCTCTTGAATAATCTTAAGATTTTTCCTGTGTGCAAGGCAGAAGGTGTAAAGTTATGTACAAACACTTGAAAAGTTGCAACAGCCCTCTTTGAAAATAACATAAAACATCACTAGTTTTATATAATGGCTGTGCTTGTTAGTGGGATTGGTATACATACTTTTTTTCCCCAAGAGTTTGTCATTTGCCCTTGTGAGACCAAAAATATATTTGGTGAAGGTGTCAAGTTATGTTCAATCTTGTGAATGTAATTGAATTTGTGCCAAATCTCGGCTCAGTTTGTAAAAATTTACTTATTTTCTATTGGAATAGTTAACAGCAGATAAAAGTCATCTAGTGTAGTCATTTTTAGCTTACAGAAGCTGTATTTGATTGCATGAGATAAAAAATGAGAATAACATTGCAATGAAGGTGTATTGAACAACTTTGTCAGTACTCAGAACTATGTAAACATTACTTTTTTCAATTGGCTTTTGCACTTAAATTAGAGACTTGTTTCTGTGCATTTAGCATAATATCTTAAAATTAGTTCTCCAAGTAGAATTAAACATTAGTGGCTTTTGGAAATTATGGTGTAAAGTTATGTTCAAACAGTTTTTATGGCGTAAAAGGTTGCGTCTTCCACTAACACACTTTATTTATAGACATACCATTTATTCTGGTTGGGGAACATACTTTGAAACATACAATGCAAAAAATTGCTTACAGCTTGTGCTTGTTGTGAATTGTTAAATGTGTGACATTGTAAATGTTATGTTCAAACTTTAAACTTCAAAGTTCAGTAACAACCAAACTGCAAATAACATAAAAAATTTTACTTAGTGTCAATGTTTATGTATGCAAAGGTACATCGGATTTATATGAAATATTAAAATTATTTTGCTTTTGAAAATGCAGGGTGCTTGTCACACCATTTGGACACCCAGTCGTACTCTTGACCATATATTAAGGTGTTTTCTATGTGTGTGTGTATGTGTGGTGATGGTGGGGTGGCGTGTGTGCGTCTGTGCGTGCGAGCGTCTTATCATTTTGATGAAGAAGACGTTAATAAAACAACCAATCAACAAAAACCAAGCCAATGTTCATATGTTCGGTACATCAGTTTCTTTATTCGAAACTCATTCTCACAAACTTAACTACAAAAATGCATTCCTCTCACAGAAGACTGCCATTTATGCAAGAATTGCAAAATGACAAAAAAACATTACTTGCAAAGTGGTTTATCAAAATTTGACAGCACAGAAACCACTGTAAGAATTTGATTAAGACAAAATCGCACCTTCATTGGGATCAATCCAGACAGAATTTTAAAACATTTCATGCGATGAATGGCTCTCTCAACATGAATGTGCACAGTTGCAATGCGCCGAGATCTTGTAACTGCTTTTTTAGACAGTTTTTTACCCATGCTGAAAGCAGGAATGTTCAATGTTGCCCCTTTTTGCAACAAGAGATGGCGGATGTTGAAGCCACGATCAATCTTGTCTTTTGATGAGGTCAAGGAACTGACTTTTTTAACTACGTAGCATCTGGAATTGATCCTACATAGATTCTGGATAGAATTAGAAACGTTATTGCTCCACATGGATGCATTCCAACTAAAAGTTTTGCTGTGTTTTTAGTTTGAAAATGTTTGTTGTTGAGCTGCAGGTTGAAATGGTTTTTGAACCCGAAATTCAGTACAATCACACATCTTGTTTGTGGAAATTCTGCAAAAGACTTTGGAAGATTTCTTTTTGCAACTTCTCGAGTAGGCCACTTAAGGAGAGGCTTCAAGCACTGATCCAAAATATTCACCCACAATATGAACACGCGACTGACAGGGCTTTGAGAGATCCCAAAAAGATATGACATGTGCGTTGTGCCAAAGCCCATTCGGATTCGAACCAAGGTCAGCAGGAAGCATTTGAAGGCTGTAATTTTGTACTGTGTCCTTCCGTGAGGATCTCCAAATTTTAATTTTTTGTGTGGCGGGTTTGATCCACTTGAAAAGTTTTTGGAGCAAGTTTCTGTTTGGAATGCCTGTATGCTCAAAGCAATTCCTTTCTGAAGCCATGATGTGGATTATTGTAACGCACGCAGACTTGCCCACAGTCGTACGCACAGACTCTCACGCAACAGACGCATACACCGCCACTGACTCAGACGGGCGCATTCATGCGGTAAAACACAACACACGGGCTCCCTTTCTAAAGTAACCTTTATACACTATAAATGAAAAGAACGATTTAAATGATTATCAACTATATACACTGTTCTATTATCACACCACACACGTATCACAATATCTTTGCCAGGTTAGGTCTTAGTCTCACATTGCCTCCAACCTGTTTGATGTTGTTGCCTGGTCACGTTGGTCCTTCTCACGTCTAGGCGTGAAAGTCCTTCGTCGTACGCTTATTGCCGTCCTGTCTCTTTGGCACGGACGTCCTCGTTCTCGTACGGTACTCAGTTCTCGTTTGGACTTGGGTGTCTTGGTTCCCAGTCAGACTCGCTCTCAGAAGAGCTGGAGGTATGACCTCACGTAGGTCCCACCTGCGACTCGACGTCTCGGCGTCCGTCTTTCCACTCTCGTTACAAGAACTCTGAATAGACAAAAGTCCCAACGTAACACTTGCTAAACACACAACATATTGGATCAATGAGAAACGTCACGTAACCTGGCTGATACAAATAACTCACACGTTCATTCACACACACACACGTGCTTCATAAACTATTTTCGTATCACCCCCATATCTGTCACTATCTTGAAACAGACTATAGCCTAACACTCTTGCTATACATTACTCTATACACTGGAAAAGACTATGCTTAGCCAACCACGTACTATCTTCATAGCGGCTTAGACATACACACTTCATATTCCTTTAGTCATCTAACTCGGTAAACAACTGTATACAAAAACACCGGTTACTTCACCGAATTCTAAACATACTATACTAAACCAAACCGGAACACCGCTATACAACCACATTAATCTTACCACGCATACTGTCTTTAACTAAACAACTATCAATACTACGTTTATAGAAACATACCTGAAATCTAGGCTTCAGAGTCTTGGAATGCGGGCTAGGTAACTCAAACACAACCGTTCCATACGACAAAACAGCCCGCACTCCCGATCTAGGCCTCTGACAGTCACAGCTTCCGCCTAGAACTCACTAAACAGAACTCACTAAAAAATCCCGTGCTAACCATGTCTTACAGATTCCACGTGGGCAGCAGGCCCCACGGACTTTCGGCACAAACAAACCGTTAACAAAAACCGTACCGTACTAATCCTATTGTGCGAGCACTATGCACAAGCATAGAGCTTCATCACAATTATGAAACCAGCCACATCAGCTTGCTTCTTTTGTTCATTTGTAACAATGTTTGATTTGCAACAGTGTTGGCAAGTCCATTTCAGGTCGTTTTCAACTTGTACTTTAGTTTTGTGTGTGTGTGTGTGTGTGATTTTGTGCTTGTTGGGGTTGTAAAGTGTTTACTTCGACAGTTTGGTCAATAGGAATAGCATTTTCTAGAGCAAGTTTATTTTTAGCTACTGTTGGCGAAGGTTTCTCAAGCGAAGGTTTCTCAAGTGCCGCTTCTTCGTTGAGATCTTCAGGCTCAGGCAGTCGTCCACCCACAATTTGCCAATGAAACAGAAACCATGCATTATGGTTACAAAGTTTTTTTTTTTTTTGTGCTTTGGCCACAGTAGATCTACGATCACTGGTCGATCATGCACATTTCTCTCCCCTGACAGTGCTATAACCTACTTTACTTTGTAACCTTCCTAAAATATTAGCACTGGCAGTCTCCCCTTTTCTTTTCATTTATTTCATGCATTATGGTTAGTTACAGAAAACAAAGTAGATACAATTAATAATTAACAAAATTTAACCTCACTTTTCATATTTATTTTGTGCAGACCACTATGTCCTCTCCAAGGTGTCTACAGACCAGTTGCATATAGCTCAGTGATGGCATCAGTGGAGGATTATCAGTGGAGGATTTTCTGAAAGACGTTAAAGAAAGCAAAACAGATGCATGCATGTTGCACGTATGGGAGGTTCAGCCAAAAGATGTCCCCTTTGAAGCCCTTCCCCTGTCTTGCGCAACTCCCATGGAATGCCTGTGTGACTTTTTAAAGGATCATGTGTGTGTGGGTGGTGACTGCTCAGAGTTTTTTTGGAAAGGTATAAATATATTGACAGACACAGATGCAGCATCTATTGAGAGAGAAACAAGGGTTCAGTGACTAAACAAAAACTGGCTCTCCATGAGAAAAGGTCTGGTAACTTCCTCAAACACAAAGAAAGTGCTACATTCGACCAACCTTGACAAAACAGCAAATGCCTTATAAAGGATAGTTCCCTTTGTGAGGAAGCCTTGCCCGCAGCAGTCGAATTTGGTCGAGATAATGAAAAGAGGGCTCTCACTATGTTTCATAGAGCTCACCGTTACCACCACCGGAAATGTAATTTTCGGCAACCAGGTCTGATAATTTCACCCAAGACACCATTTCTTGGAGCCAATCCCGATACCAGTTTTGAATGTGAAGACAAAGACTGTGGTACATTCTTGGTGGAGGTGAAATGTTCATTTAAGTTTAGAAATGTTCAACCTAAGAATGCGTTATCAGAGTATTGCGAGATAGATGAAAACAATCAGTTCGAGTGAAACCAACTCATGACTACTACCACCAAATTCAATGTCAGATGGCTCTCACTGGACACAGAAAATGCTTCCTTTGTGTTTACACCAAAAAAGGCATCGAAACAGTTGAGGTGCAGTTTGATGAGGCATATTGGGAACGTGCGGTTGTAAAATTAAAGCAGTTCTGGGAAAAAAAACATGTTCCCTAAAATGTCAGCCAAATCCTGCCTTGCTGTATAGATCACTCATTTAGGTTTTTAGCATTGTGTCTTGTGTTGACAAGAATTACACAACAAGTTACATTTTTTTTATCAGCTCAAACTAGTAGTAATGCTTGTACAGTTAAATGATTTTTTTTTTTCATTACCAGAAAAAAAGATAGTCACTAAAGTCAACATCAAAAATGATTAATTTAATGCACTTTATTGAACTGCACCGCATTTGTTTTCAAACCTTTTTGATTTATAATATGAACTGTGGTATTTTTTATTACTAAATTCTGGAATTTCTTGTTAACAGACCTATCATTTTAATATTTTTCCAAGTGGGTGCCTCAGGCAGCTTGAGTTGGATCTTGTATTGCCAGCGCCTTGAGCAACTTTTGAACTGAAAAAGCGCTATATAAGAATGATAATAATAATAACGTAACCTGATAATGAGGTAACTGAAATCACATCATGTACATGGAATGCCTTGCATTATATAGAACAGAAGACAAATAAAATGAAATATGATAAATAAAAATGTATGGGTATTTTCATTCATCTTACAGAAGCCTCCCTCTTCAGTTTGATCACACTAACAATGTCATCAATATATGAGAAAATAAACTGAAGTATGCATCAATGTAAAATAAAAAAGTGTTTGAGAGAGTGTATGTGTGTGTGAAATGTTAACAAGATATATATTAGCATAGATGATTTAGATCTATTAAAAATCTTACCACAGTTTCACGTTGATTGCTGTCATGGTGGAGAGTAGCTGCAACCTCAGACCGACCTACTCCCAATCTTTGCCCAGCCTGTAAATCAAAGATCGAGCCTTGTTCGATAACTAGCATACGTCATGTAATTTTTTAAATTGTTTTTTATCTTTCTATTCAGGAGATAAAGAGTGATAGCATTACGCCCCCTTTTCACACACTGTTATCTGTTAGCCTCTTGCACCACCCCCACCGGGTCTGCCCTAGGGGACCTTGGTGGGGTTGTCTACTTTTTAGTTCCTAGGGTCACCTTGTCTAACCCCTGCAAGGTGGGTTCTACTCTTTTGGGGGTTTGTATTTCTGTCTTTCTGGTCCATTCATCTGTATTTTTCTTTTGAAATTCTCCCTCCTGTCTGCGCTTCTTGCAGTTCTTTTCTTCATTTAGCGCAGGCACGTCCTGAGAAGGCCTTTGTCGCTTGCGGGACGTAAAGCAATCTATACTCGCTCACTCACTCTTGCACCATAAAACTATGAATGAAGAACCTTTCTGCCAAAACAAAAAAACCCACGCGGAGCACATCACAGGAGAAACATTTTCAGCAATTCTTTAAAAAAATTAAGAGTTAGTTTTTCACAACACTCAAATGTACTAAGTACCCCATGACAAAACTGTCGTCTGCAAACCTGCATACAACCATGCACATGCCCCAATTAGGCTCCCATGAACACATTAGGTCAACTAAAATTACCCAGATTTTGCTCTTTTTCACACCACCTGTCATGTGTTTTGTTACTCAAAAAGCACAAAATTGAAGTTTTACACCCGAAAAAAATTGCAAAAAGGGAGGAAATTTTTTTAACTAGTTCTGGCGGAAATGTTACTACATGCACCGGAAGCAATTGCCCTGTGTGGCCACACGCTGCCCGCGTATCGGTGTGCGGCAAGGTCTCCTCTGCATCAATACCTTGCCGCACACCGATAAGCGGTTTTATGTTGCGTATCCAAAATGCGCCACGTCTTGAATGAGTTAACCCATTTGACCCCACGTCCTCCTTTCTTACATTTTGGCAGAGTCACCTCATGACTGCCAGTTGCAGGAGATTCAGAGTAATCGACCATGATAATTCAAGGGTAGTTCCAGATTAGCCTGGCGCTGGCAGGCGCCAAGCTAATCTGGCACTCCCGGCCTTGAATTATCATGGTTGATTCATCTCATACTGTAATGTGGCACATCAGTCTCGAATGAGTTAAAGCCATCTGATCCATGGCGGACATTGATTGCTAACACTCGCTGATAGGGGTTATCAATGTTGTCTTTCTTCAACTAAGAATTTCTACCCTTCTTTTCACAATAAGTGTGAGTAGGCACAGGTACCAGAAATTTTCCACGTACTGTCTTTTACGCGTAACGGAAGGGACTCTCTTGCGTGCAAGGAGAAAAAAAGCATAAATATCTTTTATTTTACTATATTCAGATTTCATAATTGATTCTTTTGTCCAATCGATTATCTTACACACTGAGAACAGTTATACAGGAGATATTGCGAACTGTTTACCTTTTTCTGCCTGGACGTGGGTGGCTTTAATCTGTTTGTTGTTCTCTAAAGGGGCCTGGCCCAGTCGTGAAAGGGTTAATAGTTTGCAATATCTCGTTTATAAATGTTGTTAGTATGTTTCACAATAATGGGCACTGGGCACAAAGGGCTAACATATGGAGTTTGAATGTCGTAAAATGGAAGACTTTCTTCTCTGTCCCTCCTTTGTCCGTATCCGAGTTCCACTGACCTGCTGAAAGGGCAGTTAAAAACAAAAACACACTTCCTCCGATACATGTTTTGCTAGACGGTCTAGCAGCGGGGAGGCCTTTTGTGTCAGGTTGAAGGTTCTGAAGAAGAAGTTGGAATCCCCTCCCCCCCCCCTCGAGGTAACTGATTCGCGCTTGGGATCTATGTCTCTTGCAGTTGTATCGTGTTCACTTTTTCTCGGCAGTGAAAGGGTTTGTCATCTAATGGCACTAAATGACTAATGCTACTAATGCAGTGACTAACTGATCTGTCAATGGATTATCCTAAAGTTCTTTTTCTGTTTTTCAGATGGACAGTCACCCCCTCCCCAGCATGTCGGTCCTGTCGGTAGTGAAGTGCTTTGGCGCCATTGTTTGCTGCCTGTGGGGACTGGATCACATAACTGGAGCACCCACCCCCACGTCTCTGATGCTGAAAGCGGAACCACTAGAACGTCAGCTCCATTTCGTGTGCCCCTGGTCAGCCTTTCTTGACAAGAAAAATGTGGGCCAGAACCATCTTACCAAATGGCTTGAAATCTGGAAACAATCACCATGCGCAAAAGAAACTGGGAGAATTATTTTGGCCGTCATGTCTACATCAGAGGCGAGAGCACGGGTCAGTGGGGACCTGCTCCAACAGCTAAAGGACTGTGCTGACTGGGTGGACAAAGACAGTCCTGAAGCCTCAGGCAACTGGGCAAATGGAACCGTGACCCTTACTCTCGGAGTCAAGGCTGGCCAAGATGTGAATGCTGTCGGCTTATACGGTTGTTCGTTTTTTTACAACGATAATGCGCTGGATTCTCCAAAAGATACAACCAGCTATGTTAATGTGACCGGCGACAAAGAGTACTACAACTCTGACCTTCCGGGTTTCAACATCAGAGTCACAACAAAAATTCGTTACTGCCTTAACTACTCACGAAAACGAGGCTGCTGCTTCGAAGACTCTGAAGTTAAACGTCCCACTACTGACGAAATCGACACCCTTATTGATGAATCTACTGGGTACGGGTTTGACGTCACAGAAACAGTGAAAGGTGTCGTCGCTGATCTCTGGGACGAGTTCAGCAATACCGGCACAGGCGTTTGTCCCGGCACACTTCATTTTGCAAACAATGCTAGTGGCACCAAGCGCATGGAGACTTACCCACCAGAATCCGCGTACCTGCACCTGAATACTGCTGCTGTCTACGAGTGCCATCAATACGAAACAAACACGTGGATCTGTAACCCTCTCAAGCGTCAGAAGCATCCGAAGGACAACTCACTCCATCCTGGTATCATTGTGGCCCTTGCCGCTTCGTTTGCTGTACTTGCTGGCTTGGTGGTTTGGGTCGTCCGGAACCGCGAATGGCTGCGTGAAAAATGTGGATTTACCCTCCTTGTGCAACCAGCCAAAGGTGCTGTAACGAATAGCGGTGACCGCACGCAGAATGAGGCTAATACGCCAGGAGACACCGAAACAACAGGCTTGCACCATGAAGAGAGAATGTTGGATGAAAACGACAGAAAATCAGACTCAAAACCTGAAGATGATGAAAACACTGACAACAGAAGCTGTGACAACAGTAATGAAAGTGTTCAGTCAGCATGCGTCAACATAAAAATGCGTGGTCGTACGGCGATGAGCGATGATAACGACGATCACTCTGTACGTCAGCATCAGCGTTCTAGACTGTTGCGGTGTTCACAGGAAAGTACTGTTTAGGTGGGTTCCTGTACATTTTTTAATTTTTAAAAAATTGATTTATCATTTTTCAGTGTTTATCATCAGCCCGTGTAGCTCAACTTTCCATGACAATTGACATATTCAATGGCATTTTTCATGTGTATTGTTTCACCTAGTCCCAACAAAATTAACCGTTACATTGTGAATTGTACGCTTTAGGATTGCGGCGGCTTAGCATGTACCGTTGTCTATTTAAAAATTTTTTTTTTTTTTTAATTTTTTATTGATGTATCATTTTTTAGTGTTTATCATCAGCCTGTGTTCGGCTTTCCATGACATATTCAATGGCATTTTTCAGGTGTATTGTTTCACCTAGTCCCAACAAAATTAACCGTTACATTGTGAATACTGGGCCACACGAGATGTCCAGACAACGGTACATGCTAAGCATACAGCAAAACTCCGTTGGCACCCCCAGAACGACCATGGTCTCATGACAAATATTTATATTCTTGCCTACTTTTGTGTTGACGTCTGGTGTACATGTTAACAATGCTACAGTTGCTGAGCCAAAATGTGCGTCGTGTACTTCGACGAAAAAAGCGCTGCCGACAGCCAAAGGGTTACAGTTTTGCATTTGTGTATATGTCACGTTAACCCATTTAGCCCCGAGTCCCTACAGCAGGAGATGGACTGACCATGATAATTCAAGGGTAGTGCCAGATTAGCTTGGCATCTGGCACTACCTTTGAATTATCATGGTTAATCCACCTCCTGCAACTGGTACATAGTTCAGTAACACTTCCAAAATGTTGGAAAAGCACCCGTGGGGCTAAAAAGGTTAACGTTTCCTTTATTATTTTTGTGTTGACTGCTAGTGTGGATTGTAACAATGCAGTCGCTGAACCAAAGGTTTTTTTGGTTGTTGTAGTTGTTATCATGTTGACCCCCTTGTGCATGCATCCATCTGTATTGTTCACAGTACAGATGGCTGCACGCCCAAGAGGGTTAATCGATGTATGTGCCCACGAAAATAAAAACGCAAGAGATAAACCACAAAAAAGATGCTGGGCAATTATTTTTTAATGTTTTATACTGTATGAAAATGCTACTCTGTCTATTGTATACAGTTTTAAATGACTTGTTACTATGGTGTTTGGCTGTATGCAAAACGTATTTGTCCATCTGTGGACATGATTTTCTTGTGCTTCCTTTTCAGATGAGTGTTGGTCTGTGATTCTGAGCCTTACAGCGTCAGCTGAAAGTCCCAAATCACAGACCAGCACACATTCATGTCTTTCACTGCCAAAACTCTGGTCGAAACTTGATTATTCACTGCCCTTGTCTTGCAGTTGCGCAATTTCATAGCACTGACATTTTGTGTTCAATTTTTCCTGTTTTTTTATTTTTACTTTTATAAAAATATACGTCTATATTTATTTATTTATGTTACAATTAAATTATGTATGCATAAGATGATTTGAATAAGGAAAAACAAAGTACGCCTTAAAGAGAAGAATTGTTTTCCCCTGGAACGCGAAGAGACTGTAGTTGATTGGGATACGATTAACCAAAGGTACACGATTTGAGAATGCTGGTTCGTCTGATGTTTGCGTACGCGTACTTTTAAATATTGTGTATCTTTACTTGTTTGCGGTGTGTATGTTTGTATCGGAATACTGGGGCATGCGCAGTGCAAAGTTAAAAAAGAAACTACACTGTTTAATGTGCGCTCAGTTGGTTGTGCCAAGAAGCGCTCTGAAGTGTGCGAGTTTGTTACCGACCATCATGTTGACATTCTGTTCTTAACAGAGACCTGGCTTCGTGCCTCAGGTGATGAGGCCAAATGTGCTGATCTTGCCCCATCTGGATACTCTGTGAAATCCTTCCCCCGCGATTCTCGTGGGGGTGGTATTGCAGTCGTCCTCCATGAAGCACTGCAGCCTTTTGCATCATTCTCAACGTCTTTTAGTTTCTCCCATGAGTCTTTTGAGCTTGTACAGTTTACTCTAGCTTTAACTCAGAAAACTGTTCATTTTCTGTGCCTCTACAGACCTCCGCCAAACCGCAAGAACAAACTAACTGATTCAATGTTTGTTGATCAATTTCATGATCTCCTCGATCACTGTAATTCTCTTGCTGGCAGTCTGATAGTCCTTGGTGACTTTAACATCCACTTTGACAATCAGAAGCACCACACTACCTATGCACTCATGGACATTTTACACATGTTCAGTCTTTCACAAGTTGTCGACAAACCAACTCATAGACAAGGGCATACTATTGACTGGATCCTTCATAGATGTGACGATGATATCTTGTGCTCAGCACAGGTTTCTGATGCAATATGTTCAGACCATTACTGTGTGATAAGTCATTTGAGGGCCATAGTCCCACCTCCAGTGCCTATGCTTACCATAGTGCGCAATGTTCGTGCCATTGACAGACTAGCCTTCAAGGCTGGCCTCGTTCAGTCACTGTCTCACCATCCTAGTCCTAGTGCCGAGGAGTTTGATTCATGTTTACGCACTGTCTTAGACAATCATGCACCATCTTCAAAGCGTAAAAAGTCAGCTCATAGAATCAGCCCGTGGTATAGGTTTGTGAGCAAAGAGCTGCGTTCGGCTAAGCAGATGCGGCGCCAAGCTGAGAGAATGTGGTGCTCAACTAGGTTGACTGTTCACAAGCAGATATACACATGTTCTAAGAAGCATGTAAATGAGATTGTTCATGGAGCAAAATCTTCGTTTTACAACAGGAAGATCAGTGAGTGCACAACAAGCAAAGAATTGTATAATGTGACAAATAAGCTTATGGTGAAGAAGACTCCATCACCTCTTCCCACTACATTTCCCCCGTGCCAGCTGCCTCAGCTTTTTGCAGATTACTTCGTTGATAAGGTCCGCGAAATTCGTGATTCTCTGGATCTCATGCCCACTTCAGTTTTGTTCACCGAAAAACGCTTTAGTGGAGAACCTCTCTCAGCCTTCGAACCTGTGCTAGAGGATGAGGTCAGAAAAGTGATCACAAACACTGCCCCCAAAACTTGTGAGTTAGACCCCATACCCACTCCCACCCCACCCGGGTCTGCCCTGGGGGACTTGGGTGGGGTTAGGTATTTTTTAGTTCCCAGGGTCACCCTGGTCAGCCCGACAGGGTGGGGTTTTCTCTCTATTCTGGGGCATGTGTTTCTGTCTACCCGAGGTCCATTCACCTGTATTTGCCTTTTTTAAACTCTCCCTACTGTCTGCACTGCCTGTAGCTCTTGATATTGGATGTGTGTTGCTAAATGGTCTTAGCTTTATTTAGGCCCCATGTGTTAGGTTTATTTAATGTGTTTGACCGGCTGGCGACATACATTCAATGTTCTGTTTAGTTGGTTGTTTTTTTTCACAAGCAGTGCAGGCACGTCCTGAGAAAGCCTTGTTGCTGTCGGGACGTTAAGCAATGTACAATCAATCAACCATACCCACTCCCTTGTTGTACGAGTGCCTGGATGAAGTGTTGCCTACCATTACACAAGTCATCAACAACTCTCTCTCCACTGGTATTTTTCCTGAAAGCTTCAAGACTGCACTTGTAAAACCCCTATTGAAGAAACCATCTTTAGACCCAAATGTACTGAAAAACTATCGCCCAGTTTCCAATCTTACATTTCTATCAAAGATTCTTGAGAAAATTGTCCTTGTTCAAACTTTAAAGCATGTCAACTCTAATAGTCTGTTCAGTGTATTTCAGTCTGCATATCGTCCCCATCGTAGCACTGAAACAGCTTTGCTGAAGATATTCAATGACCTGCTTTGTGCTTTGGACGAGCGTAAGATCACAGTCCTTGCTTTGCTGGACCTGTCCAGTGCGTTCGACACTATTGACCATGAAATTTTGCTGTGCCGTCTTCAATCTGTATTTGGCATTGAAGGCACAGTCTTGGCATGGTTTAGTTCATACCTGACTGAACGATCCCAGATTGTTTCTGTCGACGGCTGTCGTTCTGAGCCATCACCTCTTCGGTTTGGTGTACCCCAGGGCTCGGTCCTAGGACCTGTATTGTTCTTACTGTATGTTCAGCCCCTGTCCGACCTGATTTGTAGTCGCTCCATTTCCCATCATGCATTTGCAGATGATACGCAGATGTACAAAAGTGATACTGTCGAGCGAGCTGTGAATGCCGTCCAAAGTATAAGCCAGTGCATTGACCATGTCAAATGGATGACCACCAACAAACTGATGTTAAATGATGGCAAAACTGAAGCAATGTTGGTAGCTAATCCAAGATTATCTTCGTCCCTGCCTTTACCGTCATCATTGTCTGTGGATGGAACACTCATTGGCTTCTCTGCGAGAGTGAGAAACCTGGGTGTTACACTTGACAGCGAGTTATCTATGTCACAGCATGTCAGTGCAGTGTGTAGATCCGCTTATCTGGAACTTCGTCGTATTAGTTCAGTTTGACACCTGCTGACCGTGGAAGCCACTAAAACACTAGTTTGTGCATTTGTGCTGTCCAAGCTAGATTATTGTAACTCTTTGCTTTGTGGCTGCCCTCAGTATCTCATTGATCGCCTCCAAAAAATTCAGAACAATGCAGCCCGGCTTGTTGTGAGAGTCCGTAAGACTGAGCATGTCACACCCATCTTGAAGTCCCTTCACTGGCTACCTGTGTCCTCACGTATTCAATACAAAGTTATGTCAATCTGTTTTAACTGCCTTTCAGGCACCAGCCCAGAATACTTGTCCTCTTTGCTGCATGTGTATACACCCTCTCGTGAGCTCCGCTCCTCTTCTGATAAACGGAAGTTGTGTGTACCTTCTGTCCAAACTAAAACATTTGGTCAGCGCACTTTTGTTTATCAAGCCCCAGTGTTATGGAATACACTTCCTCTTGAGGTCAGAAACAGTGAGTCTGTCTCTTGACTTCAAGAGGTCGTTGAAAACTCGCCTCTTCAAGCTTTACTTTGAATAACTGCCAGTGTTTGATGCCTTAGTTGTAGTTCTGCAATCCTCCAATCCTCCTTGTTTAGCACGTCCTGAGAAAGCCTTGTTGCTGTCGGGACGTTAAGCAATGTACAATCAATCCTTGTTTAGACTGAATGTTAATTAGAATATAAATTATTATGTATGTATTGTTGTTTAGTTTATTGTAAAAGTGGTGCGTTCGGGCATTGTGCTGTTTGTTATGTGCATATGTCATTGTATTTTTATTTTTGTGTACAGATTGTAAAGCGCTTAGAGCTTTTGAGTAAGATTAAGCGCTATATAAATACTCATTATTATTATATTATTATTATTACAACATCGAGTGGGGGTGCTGGAAATAGTCTTCCAGCCTGAAAATCAATTGGAAACATGAATTTTAAAGTCACGGTTTTTCAGTCCAGCCTCCACGGATAATTCTTTTTCTCCAGCTCCCTCCTGAACCCCCCCCCCCTCCCCCCCCCAACCTGGTTCCTACGCCACTGTGCCTGTAGATTTTCGTGTAAAATAATGTAACCCTTTTTTTGGGGGTCAAATACCAGTTATTCTCAGATGTTTGTGTGTAATGTACGATATATCTATGAAGGAGCCTGTTGCTCAACAGCTCGTTACTCAAGTTTTTGATGCGAGTCTGGTCTGTGATTTTGGACCTATGGGCTAGCCATAAAGATTCAAAATTACAGACCAAGCCATATATTACGAACTATTTTCAGACAGGGTGAACATTTTTGCTGGCTCTTTTTTTGGTTTTCGGGGCCGATATAGTCGATCAAATCATAGTCATACGTTTTGTGTTGGTAACGCATGTTGAAAGCAAATCATTGCCGTAGTTAAATTGTGTTAGGTGGCAAAAGCCATTTTGTCCATTATTTTTTTATTTATTTTTTAGAAAAGCGAGATTTTCATTGTATGGCAATGCAAATTGGGCTTTTCTATTAAAAAATAAAGAAAATAATAGTAATGGACATCCTGGCTTTTTTGCTATAATTATAATGGCAGAGTACTTATACAATCCCTTTCCTGGTCTGTAGGTTCCCAATGCGCAAAAGGCCATCGGGCTGACGTCGGGCCCGCGCACAGCCGTGCGTGGGCCAACGGCAGCCCAGTGGCGTTTTGCGCATTCGGTGGGACCTTACAACTGTGAAGTTCACGCTCACACACCCACACACATTATCTGATCACTGGAATTCAAAACATTTGAGGCGTTATATATCATTGGTATTATTTCCACATCATTATTGTTATTTGTTTTTTTTGTAATAGAGCTGCCATTATTTTAAAAATTGTTCTCGGTGACATTATTTTTATAGCATAATTTTTTTCGTTAGCGCTGCCTTCATTTTTAGGTCCCCTTGATTGTGTGTATGCAAACTGAATGGCTTTGTTTTTCGTGTGAATAGGGCACAGCATTGAAAAATAGTCAACATACCAAGGGAAATCAATCGGCAAACGCGGGAACAAGCAGTTAGGTCCCTTTACCTTTCCTGAAAGCGACCCAGTCCAGGCAGTAAGGTGTTAACAGTTCCCAATATTTCCTTGAAAATGTAGTTCATTTAAGTGAAGTTTGAGCATCGTGAAATGAAAACCTTTTCTGCTCGTATTCTCCTTTGAGAGAGTTCCTTTCCACGTTGACGCTCAAAGGAAACTTGTGGTACATGCCGTGCATATACTCACCTACATGGATTGTGAAAAGAAGGGCAGAAAATGCATAGATACAGCTAGACAACATTGATTACCCGTTGTACTGGTGCATTTGAGCAATCACGGCTCTTAGTATGGCAGAGAGCGCCGTTGCCGGTTATGGCATGCAAAGCCTGCCATGGTGTAGATCACTTTAAACCTTAGTACATTACTATACACAATACCGGTTGCTACGTGCACTGAAGGGGGCTAAGAAAGGGGTAAAGGGGTATAACTGCTTGTTTCCCTGTTTGTCTAGCATTAAATGATTTTCTTTTGAACGTTGACTGGTTCAGAAGTTTGCACAATACTTTCACAAAATGGCATTCTACAGACGATCACTTGTTTTATATTGTTTGTTGAAAAGTAAGCATGCATCAAAAAATTATTATTAGTGTGAAGAAAAAAACAAACAAAACGAAGCAGTATTACAAACATTATATATCTTGTCTCGACTGTTTTTTGTTTTTTTTTAAACGCGTTCAGTGTCGAGACAATTTGAACACCACCCAACTGCAAGAGGTATAGATCCTCATGAGCCCCCGCAACTGCGTGGGCTCATGAGGATCTATGCCTCTTGCTGACGGCACTTTGAATCCATGTTCCTGGGTCAGCTAGGTATTTTAGTGATGAATGAAGTACAAAGACTGCAGACACACAGTCTGTGTTAACCCTTTTATCCCCAGGACCCTGCAGCAGGAGAGGGATTGATCATGATAATTCAAGGGTAGTGCCAGGTGAGCTTGGCGCCTGAAGGTACCTTTCTCATCTGGCACTACCCTTGAATTATCATGACCAATCCATCTCCTACAACTGGTACAGTTGGTAGGCAACACCTCCAAAAGTTGAGGAACGGGGCCTTGGGGCTAAAAGGGTTAACTGACACTGAATGGGTGTATTTAGTTTAATGTTAATAATGTTTGTAAATAGCTTTTTTTATGAAAAAGAGATTGGAAATCCACAGCTCCAGACCAAAACTTGATTTTGACTGCCCGAGCGTTTAAAATGCAAAGACCAAGTCAGAAAGCTTGAATACGCATTTTGTTTTGAAAGGACAAGCACACCATAGTTTATTACAGTTTCATTCCAGTCAGTTTCCCTCACCTATTCAAAGCTCATTGAACAACAAAGAAGGTTGATGCGCTGTCCTTACACTGGTTGTCTCACTCAATTCGTGGCATAGCCGCGAATCGAACAAGACAACCAATGTGTGCGCTACTTATGAAATGCTTTACTCCTTTAAGAAATACGGAGTAACGCTTTTCTATTTGCAATGAAAGCCACGCTCTTCACACAAATGGACTAATATGTTGGCATCATTCAGAAAAAGAGAGTAAATTTTTGTGAAAAGCGAGATTATCATTTTAATATAAAGAAAATCTCGCTTTTCTCAAAATGGACCTGCTGTCTTTGCCTTCGCTGATACGGCAGCATCATTCATTGTTGTTGGAAAATCTGATTACTAAAAAGCTGTTCTGTGCTTGTCAGTCCTCTCAAAGTGTGTTCATCAATGTCCAAGTCTTCCTTGCTTCTTATTGCCCGCTTTGTGGACAGAGATGCATATTGACCCCACCCGGGTCTGCCCTGGGGGACTTGGGTGGGGTTAGGTATTTTTTAGTTCCCAGGGTCACCCTGGTCAGCCCCACAGGGTGGGTTTATCTATTCTGGGGCATGTGTTTCTGTCTACCCTTTGTCCATTCACCTGTATTTGCCTTTTTAAAACTCTCCTTACTGTCTGCACTGCATGTAGCTCTTGATATTGGATGTGTGTTGCTAAATGGTCTTGGCTTTATTTAGGCCCCATGTGTTAGGTTTATTTAATGTATTTGACCAGCTGGCGACATACATTCAATGTTCTGTTTAGTTTTTTTTCACAAGCAGTGCAGGCACGTCCTGAGAAAGCCTTGTTGCCGTCGGGACGTTAAGCAATGTACAATCAATCATTAGAGATGCATATTAATTATGTACAGAAGGTCCGACTGTACACATACCAAGGGGAATTACTCGGTGCTGGACAGACAAACAGATCCCTTGCCCCCGCCTATCAGGCACCCAGCGTGCCTGATAGGCAGGGGCAGGAGGATCGTACTGTTTGTCCAGCGCTAGCCTCGCCTATTTGGTTTGTGAGAAGGTCTGTATTAATTTATGTTCAAGTTGTTTCGAGCGAGTCATCACTGAGTGCTGCGAGAGAAACTGTGCTTGAGTAAGAATAAAACTGGTGTTCATATTGTTTCAATGTGTTGGTGGTGTGTGCGTGCGTGTCGGCAGAACGAGGGCGCATCAATAGAGGTTTTGTTTACGCCGGACAACGCCTCTGTAACAACGAAGGACAGCGATACCATGGCTGATAACCAGCTCAGTTGAACAATAAGCATGACCCAGCCCTGAAAATGGCGATCCCCCACCCGGGTCTGCCCTGGGGGACTTGGGTGGGGTTAGGTATTTTTTAGTTCCCAGGGTCACCCTGGTCAGCCCCACAGGGTGGGTTTTTCTCTCTATTCTGGGGCATGTGTTTCTGTCTACCCTTTGTCCATTCACCTGTATTTGCCTTTTTAAAACTCTCCCTACTGTCTGCACTGCCTGTAGCTCTTGATATTGGATGTGTGTTGCTAAATGGTCTTAGCTTTATTTATGCCCCATGTTGTAGGTTTATTTAATGTATTTGACCGGCTGGCGACATACATTCAATTTTCTGTTTAGTTTTTTTTCACAAGCAGTGCAGGCACGTCCTGAGAAAGTCTTGTTGCTGTCGGGACGTTAAGCAATGTACAATCAATCAAACTGAAAATGGCGAGTAATTTACTCGCCATGGCGAGTGATTTTTTTGTTTGGCGAGTAAAAAAAAAAATCCACTCGCCAAATGCGAGTGTGCTCGTGCATTCCAATCCGTACTTCTTCAGTTCTAAATCCAAAAGTGACCGAACGTTCAACCTTCTAGCGACCCGTTTTAGTGCGTCTATGATGCATTAAAACTCAAAATCACGTACCGAAAATCTAACTACGGGGTAGTCAGATGCACTAAAATTCAGTGCATCTGCAACCGAGACGCATCACCCTAACAGAGATCGGTGCAGTCGTTCTATTTTTAGTTTGGCCGCTCGCTCAGTCGCGGCTGCGTTCAGAATCGACCCGACTCCGAGGTCCGTGCGAGTGTAACTGAACGGGCAAACTGTTAGTTTACGTGTGGTGTCGGCATGTTATTACAAAGTGCGCGCTACATTTTGAACGCGTTACTTGCCGTGACATCACTATTCATACTATTATGGGATACCGCATGGTGCGTTTCACTTTCGATCGTGAACGAAGTTGTACTGAAATGGCGGAGAAGAAATAAAGGAAGCTGGAATGCTTCTGATTCTTCATTCCGGCACCGTCTGATCGTGATAATCGCTTAGAAGAAAGTTGCACTTTGACACCGTCGTCTCCATAAACAAGCGACAGTACCAGAAATGATACGCCTGGGCCGTGCGTGGCACCACCGCTGCGACTCGCAGTTTTCACAGTTCATGGTTGCGTGTATTTCCATAGCTAAAGCACGACGGCACACGGATGGCATGCGCAATGTGCATGGAGGCGAACTCAAAAAGCAAGTCCAGAAATTTGAACAGAAATAAGTACGTTAGGATGATTTTTTTGTTTGTTTTTTTTATCGTGGTCGCGGATCCGGCCATCTTCTGGTACACAGCTCTAAAATTGGAGAAAAATACGTCTTTCCGGTTAAATGGGTTGAAACCAACTTTTAAGTACATTAGTTCACACACACACACACACACACACACACACACACACACACACACACACACACACACACAGAGAGAGTTTAGACAAGTCGGACTTTGGTTGCTAATCTGCATTCAGCAGAAAACGCTATATTCTCTGTTACAATACATTATCAAACGATCATACAAATAAATAAATATATTTGTTTTTCTGTGTGAGAGAGAGACGGTTGATTGATTGTACATTGCTTAACGTCCCGACAGCAACAAGGCTTTCTCAGGACGTGCCTGCACTGCTTGTGAAAAAAAAAAAAACTAAACAGAAAATTGAATGTATGTCGCCAGCCGGTCAAATACGTTAAATAAACCTACAACATGGGGCCTAAATAAAGCTAAGACCATTTAGCAACACACATCCAATATCAAGAGCTACAGGCAGTGCAGACAGTAGGGAGAATTTTAAAAAGGCAAATACAGGTGAATGGACAAAGGGTAGACAGAAACACATGCCCCAGAATGGAGAGAAAAACCCACCCTGTGAGGCTGACCAGGGTGACCCTGGGAACTAAAAAATACCTAACCCCACCCAAGTCCCCCAGGGCAGACCGGGGTGGGGAAGAGAGAGAGACGGAGAGGGTGACAGGCTTTTGCACTATAGTTCACATCTAAAGAATCAGTATCATGGAAAGGACACACACACACACTGTCACAACACATTTGAAGAGGAGAGAGCGAAATAATTTATTTTAAGGAACATACGGATGATGCAGTTTTTCTTAAATAAATCTGCGGAACCTCTATAATGCTCAGATGGGGGTCTGTGTACCCTCTAAAATTTATACCTGGGGGTCTACAGACCCTTTAACCTGTTGTGAAAACAGAAGCCCTGCTCTACTTACAAAAATAAATAAATAAATAAATATCCCACCACAGTTCACATGGGGACTTTGTCAGTTATTTCTCCACTTGATACTATCAAAAGCTTGAAGTCAGGACATAAACATTAACCTGGTTTTGATTGTCTGTTTAAATATTTGTTCTCAATGCCTCTCAGCAGAAAACACTAACATTGGGCGTCAAACACTTGTGAGAATTATATTGTTGCGTTGGGCTATTTTCAGTACTAATAAAATTTTCAGTTTGGCTAGTAACATTTTCAGTTTGGCTAGTAAAACTTTGAAGTCACTAGCCAAAGGCTGGTGGGCAAAATTTTAGACTTTCAGAACATCTCCAAGAGGCATAGGTCCTCATGAGCCCTCCCAGGTCAGCCAAAGAATAGAAAAGGGGGGGGGGGGGGGGGGGGGGGTTCTACTGTGCTACCTACCCCTCCTCAATTTTTCAAACAAGTTTCCAGTTTAACCCAGATCATACTGAGGCTAAAAGATTCAAATCTGTACACTGCCATATGCAAGCTACATTATATTACTTACAAATAACGCTAGAGGCGCCAAGCTATTTTGGCACTACCCTTGAACTATTTTAGTCAAACTTAGTTCACACACTGGTGTATTCCAAATGATAAGGGTTAATGTATACCTGATGAAGAAACGCCTAGCACAGCTTTTCGTGCTTGACAGATTTATTCTGGCTAGATTTACATTGGGCTGATTTACCATTCTATATGGGTGGAGTCGCAGCCAAGCAAGTGTACACTCTGAAGGATTAAATTATTTGTGGATTCATGCTTGGTAGGTGTTCGATGACTAGATTCTCATCTAAATATAGAGAAGTTAACCTGTCCGCATCACCAGCACAGGGGAGCTGCCTGTCCTGGGAGTGGTGTTAACCCGTCAGTGTCACGAACACCGGGGAACTGCCTGTCCTGCTGGGAGTGGTGCTGCTGTCCCTGATATCTGGAGGGAACTGTGTGTGGCCTCTACTTTCAGGAAGGTTCCATCATGGCCCAACGGCCGTTTGTTCATGATCGTCCAATCAGAAACAAAGGGCAAGTGGTTCTCAGGCAGGTATGCATGAAACACATATGAAGTGTTTGCGAGAAGCACCATTGCTGTACACCTGTTGAAAAAAATGCTGGTCAGTATTTTAATAAAATAGTACACAATTTCACGGAAAGTAAACAGCTATATTCATGTGTACACTGCCTAATAAGCATACACAAATTTCACGCGCCTATAAAGCGCCAAGCTATTCTGCCACCACCCTTGAACTATCATGGTTGACCCATATCTCGCTGTGGTGTGTCGCGGGCAGAATGAGTTAAGCCCTCAGGTAAAAATTCCCAAGTCTGGGAGTTTGTTGTCCGAGAACTACAGGACACCTTCAGAGGCAGACTGCCCATGACAGTCCAGTCCAGCTGGAGGCACAAAGCTGCTCAGGAACAACCTGACGCAGACTTCATTTCTGTCGTAAATTCATTCATCATCAAAGATCCCCATCTGACAAAGCGACACGGACACAAAGTGGCTTCATTAAGAGGCATAGATCCTTCTGAGCCCCCGCAACGGCAGGGGTTCATAAGGATCTATACCTCTTGAAGTTGTGTGGGGTCCAATTTTCTTGGCAGTGAAGGGGTTAGGCAACCGTCATGGCCAATGCATATTATTGCAGTTTATCAGAGCTGACTGGTTCAGGGATAGGTAAGACAAAGATATACTTTGAATCTACAATCACACAATCTGGTTTCACAGCACACAGAAGCCAAATTAAAGTGGTTATTTCCCTTGGTTTTGAAGGTGTGAGCAATTTGAAATCATATTTTGATTATCTATATCAATGTTTAAACAAATATTATTTTTCATTAAAACAAAATACAACATTACACATACAACTGCACACCTGTAAACCATTTTTGCTTGAACTTGAATGGTCATGTGTTGAACATAGTGCTGAAAAGTACATTGAAAATCCCTAACCACTTACATAACAGAACAAGGATGGTGCTTCAAAGTCTTCCTTATTGCCTAATGACACGAGTCTAACATAGACTCAGTCAGTTAAGTCATTTAGCACCAGTCAATAAGACACTTTGTTTTCATCCCCACATCACACAATCCCTTTAGCGCAAATCTTACAATGCTACATAAACCCTCGTTGTGACTAATGGCAAACTTCTTCTAGCTACCTTTTGACTCGAGAATTTATTTTTGAAGACATGATGAAAGATTTAATATTACAGTAACAACTCTACTATGTACAGTAAACTTTGGATATAACAAATCGCCAAAGGACCCGGTTTTTCTTGTTGTTATATAGAGAGAGTTTGTTATAAGCGAAGCAATTTACACAGAAAGAGTGCTGTCATGACCTCTGAAGAAGACTTTAGTGTAGTTATATGTGACTTTTGTTTTAACCAACCTTGTAATAGGCGAAATAGACTGTGTGTAGTATTTTGACATCAGTCATGTCTGGGGCGGTCAGCAGATTTCATGTTGCCAATAGAAAACCATTAATCCCATTCAGCCCTTACGCACTACAGAAGGAGATGATAATTCAACTTCAAGGGTAGTGCCAGATTAGCTTGGCGCCTGTCGGCACCATGCTAATCTGGCACTGCCCTTGAATTACCATGGTCGATCCTGCAACTAATGCATAGTCATTAGATGATGCCTCCAAAATTTGGGAAATACGGCCGTCGGGCTGAATGATTTACCAAGTGACTGTAGGCCTACGGGTCGTCAAATAAATCACTCTACACCGCAGACCTTTGACCTTCCGGGTACAACGGCTACACTGACCTCCCTCAGGCCTACAAGGTTCCGTGAAGCAAACTTGTATGGACCCCAGAATCATACTGAAGACCAGACCACTATCGCAAATTCCTAAGCAATGTAACACATCACACGTTTAGATTTTGCAGTGTTTTGGCTATTCTTTCTGTTATTTCTATCACGAAAAATTCATTTTTCTCTAAAAGGTATTTTTTTGAAAAAATACTTACCGATGACATGACTTTATGGAAGTGTCTACTACTTACTCAATTCTAGCCTAAGAACCCGTTGTGTTGTCACACAACCCGGGAGGCACTCGGGGAACCCCGAGGGGGGGGGGGGGGGGGGGGGCCGAGAGTTGTCTCCAGTTACTGCCCATCCGGTTCCGAGTCACGGTGTGACTAATCAGTCAGGATACTTAGCTCACCAGCGGCGAGCAGGGCAGGTGGGAGGGTCGTCCGAGTCATGTCATCGGTAAGTATTTTTCGAAAAAATACCTTTTAGAGAAAAATGAATTTGTTTCTTCCAAAACATTACCGATGACATGACTTTATGGAAGAATTGCGAACAGGAGGAGGGTGCCGCGCCCCAGCACACCTTTAGGGCCAAGAGCTGTCCTTGCCGAAAACTCCCAACAACCCTAGGTAGGTGTATACCAACGGCGCCGAGGCGCCAGGAGGGAGTGTTGCGCCGCAGTGATGTCCCCCACCAGTGCGAGGAGTCTCGCTGGCCTGCCAGATCCATGAGATAGAAGCAGGCGAAGGTAGATTCTGCCCGCCAGCCCACGGCAGCCACGATGTGTATGACAGCACAGTTCCGGTCGAACGCGACGTTAGAGGCCATGGCGCGTACCTTGCGTGCACGTATCTTTAGCCTCTTTGCTCCCTCCGGGGAGGGATCCTGGTAGACGGACCGTATGACTGAGTGTAGGCAAGAAGAGATCGTCTGGGCTGTAGCGTCAGTCCTGCCGGGTTAACGGCAGAAGAGGTGTGCGCGTCCACTCCGGACGGCTTGTGTCGGCGTAGGTACACGTGTAGGGCTTGCAGAGGATCTTGTTGCCTGTTCTATTGGACATTACATAGAAAGCTGTTTCAATAGTCATTAGATTCAGCACAGCTCCTGCTTTTAGAATCTATTTGGTTTTGTACGATCTGTAACCAGTCTCAGTTAGATTTACGTTTTTCATGCTGTTTCACGTTTCACTTCCTTGTGTGGCAGTCATTATAAAATTATATTAAATTCAGCTTAGCGTGAAGCTTTTCCTAATTTAGTTCATTGAAATGCCCTTTAAATTCCCTTTCGGAAATGCTAAGATTTATTAGTAATAGTATTGAATGTATAGTTCGCTAGTTATTTAAGTTTATTCAGCTACCAACTAACACAGTTTTCCTTAGTTTCTTTGTCTGGCCGAGCTGTTTCGCCTGCGCGAGGACGTTGCTCTCTTGGAGGCCCGCGCTATGCCTATTCAATGCCGAGCATCCGGCGCACTTAGTGACTGACTATTTGCGTACCACTATCAGTGCGTGTAACTTGTAGCGTGCCGGCTTCATGTCAAGTATTTCACTGTGATTCGGAAATTGGACTGCAGGTCGAGTGCCCTATAATTGCTTTTTATTGTTGGTTATGAAATAAAAGAACCAGAACTATGGACAGGAGTTAGCTCCCTTTGTCAAACACAACACACACCACCTGCACATCATCACCTTCCCTCGGCTCCGTCACACAGGTAGAGTATGATACTATGCACTTTTAACCGCCAGGGCAGAACACACTCAGTTACACATCTCCCACACACTCTTCTTTCAGACAGTTGACAATTTTTAGTCTAAATTGGTTAACACAAAATATGTTTTACAGGAATTTTCTCTGTCCCCTGAAATTTGTGTTAGGTGGACTCCACTGTACATGCATATCCTGTGTACCCATATAAGTACATGTATATATCCAGTGTAATTTAACAAGCGTAGTTCTCCATCCGGTGTGAACTAAATGCACCCTACTAAAAAATCTGGGTGGAATAATGGCAGCACAATGCTACTGTGGGTGGATTCACACTGGCTAGATTTTTGCTGCATAGATGGGGTAGACATAATTAACTTGGCAAGTTTACATAAAAATATAATGCAGTTGACTCCTACATTGTTTTACCGGTAGGCGCTAAAGGGAGTGAATGCAGACAAAATTGTGAAATCAAGCAGTGAACCAGTAAACAATGGAGTACTAACTGAAACTTGATGAGTCAGTTATCATCTGCTGCATCGTTCCACCATCCAGCACCCCTCACGTCAAGCCAGTTCAGCATCACTATCAGACAGCTGCATACACACATTTCCATTGTGTATCCTGTAACAGACAAAGTAAATTGTTGATTTCTTTCAAACCCATTTGGCCCTTGCACATGAACTCAATAGGTGAATTGACCATAGTTTATGGGTAGTGCCAGATAATAACTTGCTGCCTATATTCTGGCACCAAGCTTGAACTATCAAAATAGATCTTACTCTTGAACTCAGAGGGCAACTCCCAGGTTGAGATTAACCCATACAGCTCCGTGACAGGTACATTATATACTGGGTAGTTTAAATCTTTTAACCCCTTCACTGCCAAGAAAAACTGGACATGATCTAACTGCAACAGTGCAAGAGACATAGATCCTCTTGAGCTCCGCAGTTGCGTGTGCTCATGAGTATCTATATGCCTCTTGCCACCTTGTATCCCTGGTCCTTGGATGGCTGGGGCACGTTACAGTGAATTGACCAAGATTCAAAAGGGCAGTCTGTGTCCCTTGGCAGGGGAGGGGTAAATACAAACCACAACCACCACGCCAGGAGCTTACATCACAATACTGCGTCCAGGAGAACCCCTATTTTACATTGCCTGTCACAAGAAGAAAAGCTCAAATAGAACCCATGGCTGCATGCACATGGTGACTAGTTGAAGTCAGGAATGCTTCGGAAGAAGAAGCCACTAAACGCATCACAGTGTACCTTAAAACTCCCATCTCCATTATTACGGAAAAAGAGACGGCACAATAGTGTGGGTGACCTGGAAAACTGCCAAACAGCATGTCGATTAAAAACCTGACAATGACCATAAAAGTACTGTTAACCCTTTACATCCTGAGGATGATTTTGTAAAATTTGCTTATTGTCCTATGAAGGCTACATTACAGATTAGGATTTAGATCAGCTGTTTAATTTCAAGGGTGGTGCCAGAATAGCTTGGCAACAGAAATGAACTAAACTCTTCGCACTCGTGCAGACAGGAAAAAAGACAGCGGCCGCCGGTAAGCGATGAACTATCAGTTTTTTTTTTTAATTTATTTTAAGCAATGGGAGTATCAGGATGAAAAGGGTTAAGCTGGAAGACTGGCCTCTGAGCTTTTCCTCAAACAAATGAACCCTGGTCGACCTTACGCGAAGCCGGGCGGAGACTAAAATGTCTGTTAAGCCGCATCTGAAAGCCGAAAGCAAATAGACAACAATGACAATTATGTAAGCTGTCATACGTTTTCAGTACACATCGCTCGATACGGTTTTTTTTAATGTTCCTTTACCTCCGCTGCCTGCTTTTCTTGAATGAGACGTGGTCTTTACACGATGTTAGTTTTTAAAACAAAAACTAACAAAATCGAAAATGAAAGATCCGGGTACTGCTGTGTCTGTCTTTTCACCCCAAAATTATATATTATATAATTATATGCGCGGCCTCGCCAAATAGCGCGAGAAAACTCAAGGGAAACAATCCCTGTATATCCCAAAATTACATGGCCTCAGGAGTTGTCTCTAGAATAACCTGTAGAAAACTGGCGGGGTGCGTTTCTCAGCCTAGGCGCGTACGTCTGTGCCGCGCTCTGCGTGCCGGTGTTGTTTGACTGAGTAGCGTTACGTTCGCGCACACCTCTGCAAGTCTTCCAGTCCAATCAGTATATCTGACAAAATCGTAGTTGCAGACCGTCGATTTTCCTGTTGTTGAGTGCTGAGAAATATATTGTTTGCGAGAGGTTTTATAATTGACACGCTATATCAGTATAGTGTTAATTGTCTTCCGACGTATTTTCATGTCACATTTCAACGGAGTTATTCGGCCCTGCAGCTTGCGTGTGTGTAGGCCTACTTCTGTTTGTGAGTATATTTTGTGTTTTATGTGTTCTGTTTTCTCAC
Organism: Semisulcospira habei; assembly: GCA_036245525.1. Classification (NCBI taxonomy): domain Eukaryota; kingdom Metazoa; phylum Mollusca; class Gastropoda; family Semisulcospiridae; genus Semisulcospira; species Semisulcospira habei. Next base: position 182,181,817 of record BTPG01000005.1, on the reverse strand, counting down.
ATCAACAATTGTAATTCTTTAACACATTCTACCCCAGGACCGAAATCCACAAATTTTGAAGTTGCCCTCTGAAGGGCTGTATTACATGTCAGTCTAGAGACAGATCGAGTATGATAGTTCAAGGGCGCCAAGCTATTCCGGCACCACCCTTGAACTATCATCCTCGATCCGTGTCTTGCTATGGTGTGTCCGGGCTGAATGAGTTAACCTCACACCAACAATAACAAAACAACAACAGCAACAGAAATGAACTAAAATCTTCTCACTCGTGCAGACAGGGCCGAAAAAGGCAGCGGCCGGTAAGCGATGAAATGTTTGTTTATTTGAAATAAAAAGCATAGTTTCCATACACTGCTGTTGCCGCACAATATTTTCATGAAACTACACCAGAACATCGATACATTATGACCGCATGAAATCAGCACAAAACGGACCGACAGTCAAGCCACTGGTGCTCAAATTCCACAACTGAAAACAAAACATTTTCCAAAACGTTTGACGTATGCAGCCCATGCAGTTAGACACATCTCGCAGCCATGACACATGTACACGATGGATATGTGTGCTATTCTGTGATTTTAGATCTTACGGCCTTCGGCCGTAAGATCTAAAATAACAGAACAGCATACACTATGAAATGTGGCCACTAAATCTGAGACTAAAAAGCAGCATCTGAAAACGACGAAATTCCGAAGTCCTAGAGTAATTATCAAGTCATATACCATTTGCAGTGTATAGGACTAACGAAACACGAATTGTTAAATTCAGAGCTATAATATCATGGATGACATCAAAATGAATGTACTAAAAGACACAAATCCATCAAATGTTTGTCACAGTACTGACACACGAATTCAAAACAAATAAACAATTAAAAACACTTTTCTGCCTCGTTCACTGATGACTGATAATAGAAGTTGTAACACAGAATTTCTTCTCATTGTTTAAGAATTGAATAATCCGAGTTATGATTACTAAGTCAAAATGACTTGAATATGTCATGTTCTAGATATTTTTGTACATGCTTTAAAATGCCATTTTCCCGCCGATAAAGACCAACAAAATTCGCAAAACTGCGCTTTATTCGCAAAACTGCCCTTTATCCGGCTGTACATGGCATTTGTGGCATCACATGGACTGGTGGTCTGTCCGCTGTGGACTTGAAAATGGATGATTTATTATTTCACTGAAGTAAATCAGAAGTATTACCTATTTCTGATTTACTTCTGTGAAATAAATCGGTGTATATTAAAAGTGCAGACAAACACGCGATATCGCATGTTTGTCTGCACTTTTAATATCACTGTTTTGCCAAAACACGTGCAATTTTGCCTACTTTTGATCATCTACTGGCTGGTTGTTTGGATTGAAGGTTGACCGTGCACGTAGCAACATCTTGCTAGTAACAACAGCTATTGCACAGAAAGATTCCCAAAGGTGTCAGACGCTTAAAGTGAACTGCTCCAGTGTGGGGGGTGATTGATAACATTCAGTCGCCAGTGCCATGGGTTCTCTATCTTGTCTCGCCTCAATTAAGACTTTTCTTCCATTCTTATCACAATCCCTGTTAGTAGGCAGGCACAAGTAACAAAAGTATCCTACAGCCTCTTATGCATATAATGATGGTGAAATCTCCGTGGTACAAAAGAGAACACAAAGCAGAAATCTGTCATTTCACGATATTATTCAAACTTCATAAGTTAACTTGTCCCTTAAACCATTATTATTCGGAATACACCAGTGTGTGAAATAAGCTTGACTAAAATAGTTCAAAGGTAGTGCCAGAATAGCTTGGCGCCTCTAGGCGCCAAGCTGTTCTGGCACCACCCTTGACTCTAAGCCATTGGTCTCTATCCTTATCTGAAAGTACTATAATGTAGCTTGCGTGTGACAGTGTACACATTTAACTCAGCTTTTAGCCTCAGTATGATATGGGTTAACTAAGTGAACCATTTATAACTCAGCATATTGACTGTGCATGACATATCTGCAAACTGCCGATGACAAAATAATGACAAAAGCTAAGCCATGAAAGTTAGAAACGCAGGCCTGTCCCCATTTGTCGCCCATTTGCAAAGCTGTTGGTCATCCACTACTGAGACGATCCTCTCAGACGGCCCATATGGGCGTACCCAATGCGCAAAAGGCCATCGGGCCGACGTCGACCGCCAGTGCGAGCCTGCCGACGTCGGCCCGATGGCCTTTGCGACGCACCCGAGCCCAGTTGCATAAGCGAGCTTAGTCCTGTACCAGCCACTAAGCAAGGTACGCCGCCGCTATAGCGACGTGCCTTGCTTAGTGGCTGGTGCAGGACTAAGCTCGTTCATGCAACTGGCCCCGGGTACTTACGAACCTTTGCACTCTTGCCGCTATGGATTACAGGGCAGGGAAAATATTCTAGACCCAGCCCACTTGGTTTCCACTGATTTGCAACTGCTGGGTAACCGTCGCTAGGTGGCCCACACGATGCCCACCACTAGGGCTCTTCAAGTCTTGCTCGCTGGATATGGATTTTGGAGGGGAAAAAAACATACACGCACAAAACAATATCAAAAAATGGTGTGGAGGAGGCACACTTACATGGTACAGCCGTTCAGTCATGATTCTGCAGTGGGGCAGGCAAGCCCAAGTTGCACTTCCGGTCCCTACAAAGAGGAATTATGGACCGGAAGTGTCAAGTTTCAGCCATTTTGGGTTACTATTGAGTTACGACTGAACCCGGATTCTGCGACACTAGCCCACTACGCAAAAGGTTCCAGGACGGGCCACAGCCGGCGCCAGGACTAAGCTCACTCATGCATCCGGCCCCTGGCCCGCGCACGGGGAATCTGCTGACGAATGATATTTAAATTTCAAAAGCAAAAGTCGAATCTGGATTATCACGGATACATTTACAAAACGTCCGATCAGCTACAGTACGACACTACTGACTGATATGTACATGCTTACTATACATACTAGATTATATACAAACTCAGAAGAAGAAGAACCATAACAATTCACAGGACATGGTCAATGTTTGCACAGGCTGTGGTTGAAAAATGCGGTTTTCTTTTTTAAAAAAACGATGTGCATCCATTAACATTACATTAAACTTGTTGATTTCGCATGCCAAATTCTATCGCATTGAATGTATACGGCATCGTCATACTATTTCACTACAAGCCCTTAAAGATTCGTTAGTAGCACAAAATGGGTGGATATTGTCAGTCGTGAAAAACTCGTTTCTCGGCCGTTCCCTGTGGTATAACACTGTGAATAATGTTAGAAAAAAAATGAAAGGAAAAAAAAAGAGCAAAGTCGCCCGCCCAGTACACGTTCGTGTAATACTGTTTTGTTGCGGTGGTTGGAGGGGGGGGGGGGGAGGGGGGGGGGGGCACTAGAGATTTATTGCAACACAGTCTCGGACAGACAGGCAACAATAAAATAAAGACCAACGACGAAGCCGTTCAGGCATCACCCTTGAACTATCGTTTTTCTTATCCGTTTGTCAAGGGCAGTCTTATGGAAACATTAAACAATTCAGGGATTTTCCATTAGGTGGCTAATAGTAAAGTGGCTAGAAGCGTGCCTGCACCAGGCGCGCGCGGGTTCTCTCGACAAACAAGCAAACAAACAAACTTAACAAACAAAACCGCCGTAAATGTATTACATGAATGCGCACTAGACGAGTGCCTTTGCTAGGAAAGCTACCCATGTACATTGTGTGAAAACCTTTCAACTCGCTTAGAAAAAGACACAGGCAATCCAAGTACAAACAAACTTCAGGTCGGTGCAAAAGTATCTCAAAGATAATTATGGTGGTGACGTGTTTCAATGGACAATCAATGGATATAAATAACAAACAAACTCGCAACGTGGAATGCTGATATAATTGTTCCGATATACATTATAAGGTTGTGAACAGTGCTTAAAAACATCTATGTCTGTGTTCATGCACATTTCAGTACCTGAGTGTGAATTTGTCTCCTTGCGTGCGTGCATGTGAAAAAGGTGATGGTTTACTCATCAAAAATAGCACAACAAGAACAAGATAGGTCGACCATGATAGTTGAAGAGTGGTGCCAGAATAGCTTGGCGCCTCCAGGCGCCAAGCTATTCTGGCACCACCCTTCAACTATCATGGTCAATCTGTCTCCTGAACTGTTACGCAGTCATCACCCTAGGGCTTAGAGCATTGAGTGAATGTCTGTGCATATTTGTGCACGAGCGTTAAAAATGAAAATGAAAGCTTTCTGGGTAGAAATGGTTTTAAAACTTAAAAGAAACCTAAGATTCAACCATTATAAAATACAAACCATGCTTTAAAACCCAAAAGCTACAACATTATATAACACGTGTGTGTGCGTTGGTGTGTGTGTGTGTGTGTGTGTGTGTGTGTGTGTGTGTGTGTGTGTGTGTGTGTGTGTGTGTGAGTGTGTGTGTGTGAGAGAGAGAGAGAGAGAGAGAGAGAGAGAGTGTGTGTGTGTGTGTGTGTGTAGTTGTTCGACTGTGCGTGGTAGGCTCTCAGCCGTGAAAGGCGTGCATTGAAAGTCAGTTAGACCGCGACCTGTCACCAAACAAATTCACAATACATCTACCTAGACATCAAAACATGACACAATATTTCGTCTTGTGTTGGTGGGACAGTATACAACTCTTATTTGCCTCCTAAAAAGCTTCCATCGTTTACAAATTAACCCTTCTGTGCATTCAGTCACCTTTAACTATCGGTAGCGGTGTTTTTTTTTTAATTTATTTTTGTTTTTGTCGCGACGATTCCTACTGTCAACGTTTTGGCTGTCGGTAGCGCTTTTTGTCGCGATGGATAGCGACAAAAAGCGCTACCGACAGCCAAAAGGGTTAACAGTACCGGTGGCTACACGCACGAGGGGTTAACACACAATTCAAACAATTGCTTGCACATCCATACAACAAAGGTCTGATGGGAAAAACGACCCGCAAGCCAGGACCCAACAAGTCAAAAACCTCCTCAGTGCAGAAATCCAGACCAAACAGGTTAGTGCCCCACCTAGCAAAGAAACACGCTTAGAAAGGGAACGTACAACCCACTTGTGTTGTTCCTGTCTTTTGTAAGCGTGTTCCTTTCTTTGCTGGGAATTGTTCTTCAATGTGGAGCCAAGCAATGTCTCATATTGTAGTGTACAACGGTCGGTGCTTTGTCCGACCTTGTTATGTTTTTGTTTCTTCCTGAAGTCGTTTCCTTACTTTGTCGCTACAGTACAACCTGTTTTGAGCGACCGACATAAACAGAGATCGCCTGTCAAATAAAGACCATCATTTAGGTGGCTGTAGCTACCAAAATGAGGGTCTTTAATGACAGGTGACACTTTGTGCCGTTCAACACTTCGGCATGATACTGCACCTGTCTCTTCAGACTATGGTTTCCTGCGAAAGAAGGTGGATGCCCAAAACAGGTTCCATTGTATCTTCCTGTCGGTGATCACGTGCGCTTTAGACGTTATGTTCTACCTTACACGACTGACAAAGCCATGAAGCATTAAATTTGAACACTGAACATTGAACTCATGATACAAAAAGTCTCCCAGCCGGCATAATGGGCAACATCGCACTTGATTTCGCTGGTGTTACGTGTATTAAGTCGTATGGCATGGAAAGTAGGTCACCATATTAATTCCTTACTCATCCGCGGCATATACACAGCAGGTCACGCCATCCCCCCTCGTTTCATGCAGCCACGCATACTACTTTTCTTAACCCCTTTTCAAGGTCCTATTTCTCAAATTTTGAAGGTGTAGCCTAACCTCTATGTACCAGTTGCAGGAGATGGATTGACCATAATAATTCAAGGTTAGTGCCAGATTAGCTTGGCGCCTTCAGGCGCCAAGCTAATCTGGCACTACCCTTGAATTATCATGGTCAATCCATCTCCTGCTGTAGGGACTCGAGGATACATGGGTTAACTCATTCACGGTGCCCCGCATCAATAGCTGCGGAAGTGTACAGCGTTGCCGGCGGCAACGCTATACGACACTTTCGCAGCTATTGATGCGTGGCACCTTGAATGAGTTAATTATCGGCATGGCGGATAGTAGCACACTGGTTATGTCCTTCGATTCGCCGCGGCGAATCGACGGACACAACCAGTGTGGACTAACTGGTTAGTCCTCTGCATGGACGCACCGTACCACACGTTTCGCCTTCTGAACTTGATAACGTAACGCGTGTGACTTTGTTCCAAATACTTTGGGCCATACACCAACTCTCGCCGGTCGCCCTCGTCACGCGATGAAGTAGTAATGATGCTTGCGGGGCCAAAACGAACGGCGGCAGCTGGAATACTGCCCAACTTTTGCTACGTGCTGTGCCACTTCGCTTTGCAAGTAAAACATTGCTGTTCTGTGATTTTAGGCCTTACGGCCCATGGTCGTAAGGGTCCAAATTCACAGACCTGCACACGACTATCAAACACTGTTGTTTTTTCTTTTCTTTTTTGCTTCTTTCGAAAAGCCAGACATTTTCCCCCTCTTGTCGACTACGCATCTTTCAATTTAAAATGTTGCAATTAAAATATGCATTATTTTCAATGTAAAACACCGACCACTGCTTCAAACTCTTAAAATAGCAGAACTAAATTAATTCCATTCTGTAGAATGGAGGTCATTTAAGTTCTGGCAGTTTCAAACCTCGTCCTGCAAAGTCACCAACACTGGTGCCCTTGTGACAAAAACATGAACATTTCACGTCACCGCTTCTTATTAACGATTAAGGTCAAAACGCGTTTCGCGTTACACACAATCTGATACTTAATTTCCCCACAACACGGGAGACATTTCGATCACATCACGTTGTACGCCCGTGGCCTCCTTCACGCAATGAAAGTTAGGGTGCGTGAGACGCCACTTGCAATCAAAAGCCAACACGTGAGCAAAAGGTCCTCGGGCCGACGCCGGCTATTACTTGGCCCGCGCTCGTCAGTGCGCGGGGCCAAGCAATGCCGGCGTCGGCCCGATGACCTTCAGCTTGCTGGGGCGTGACAATAGGATCCTGCTCGAAGAATCTCCGCGTAAAGAAAAAAAAAACAAAAAACGGCGATAGCTCGGGTGTTTATATATATATATATATATATATATATATATATATATATATATATAATATATATATATATATATATATATATATATATATATATATATATATATATATATATTATATATATATATATATATATATATAATAATAAAATAATAAAATAAAAAAAAAACTCGACAGCTCCCGTCTGTCTGCTTTGATATTAGGTTCTCCTCCTTGAAAATAGGTCACTTGCTGTGTGCACGTGCTACACAAGCGATTTATCCTTCATGCGTCTTGTCTGCAAAGACAACTCGGGCGGCATTTTCACTACTTGGCCTCCCCTGTCGTGTCCGCAGCGTCGGCCGTCAGCATCTGGTATAGACACTGGTCGGCCATGCAACCACGTGTGAACTCCTCTTTTGTGAGCACGCCGTCATTGTTCGTGTCCATCTGTCCAAAGATCTTCTGCGTGCGCTCTTTTGGCGTGTCGATGTTGACGTCAGCGATGGCGTTGCCCAGCATGTTGTAGATGGCCTGCAAGAAAGTAACGCAGTGCTTCAGTGTAAGTGTCGAAAAATACGTCACAGCCGAAGACGAAAATATAGCAGGCTAGCGTGACGTTACGTTTACGACGAACAACCCCCCGCAACAAAGAACGAACGAGAGTGACGTCACAGCAGATAACCGGCGTGTACCATAAGCAGAGACAACACTCCAAACATCTTTAAGAGGCTCATGAGGATCTATGCCTCTTGGAGATGGTTGGAGTGTTGTATGGAGGGCCATGAGGATCTATGCCTCTTGGAGATGGTTGGAGTGTTGTATGGAGGGCTCATGAGGATCCGATGCCTCTTGGAGATGGTTGGAGTGTTGTATCTCCAAGAGGTATAAATCCTCGTGAACCCGGAGGGCTCATGAGGATCTATGCCCTGGGATCTATGCCTCTTGGAGATGGTTGGAGTGTTGTATCTCCAAGAGGTATAAATCCTCGTGAACCCGGAGGGCTCATGAGGATCTATGCCTCTTGGAGATGTTCAGTGTGTTTTTTTATGTGTCTGGTACACACTGGTTATCCGCTGTTACCTCGCCGCTCTCGTTCGTTGTCGGGAGTCGTTCGGGATAAACGTAAGCTGACTAGTGTGGGACTATGTATAACAAAGGATGGAGGGTGTGTTACCGTGTTGTATGGTGAAATCCACACCAACAATATGCTTCGCGTTAAATGCACAGAAAATCCCAGGAAAGAAAGAAACACGCTTTAAATGAGAAATTACAACACAATTTCTTTAAATAATTATGTTGTTACCGCCCTTTTAAGCGTGTTTCTTTCTATTTTGGGACTTTCATTGTGGTATTTTGTGGTTTTGTTACGCCATGTCCGAAAACAAAAAGCCCTTGAGAAGACATTCCGGCCGGAACACATTTTGCTCACCGGCTACGAACTGCGAAACGAATTTACCTTTACCCCCGTGCGCGTCGGTAGTGGTTTTAGTCGCGATGATTCCTAAAACCAACGCTACTGACATGCAAAGGTTTAAAGTGTCAGGGCCAAAGTTATCCGCGAAAAGAAAGACGGTAGTGCATAGTATACACACACACACACACACACACACACACACACACACACACACACACACACACACACACACACACACACACACACACACACACACACACGCACGCACGCACGCACACACACACACACACACACACACAACGGGGAAAAATGGGACACACACACACACACGCACGCACGCACGCACACACACACACACACACACACACACACAACGGGCAAAAATGGGGGGGGGAAAACTCATTTTCTTTTCCTCATATACAGCAATACCACAGGTCTTGATAGAAGTTGCGTCCCTTGCTCCACTGAACGCAGACGCTTATTTCCTGCGCTGCGTGGCACAATTGAAATGCGAGATTTGCACAGGAATAAGAATTCAGCCCGGGAAGGGGGCGGGGGGGGGGGGGGGAGGGGGGATGCAGTTTGGGGCTAGGGATGGGGGAGAACTGTGCGCCAGTCCAACATCACAGACCTGACTAGCAAGCCAACGTATACCAGTGGCGGATCCAGAGGGGGGGGGGGGGAGCCTAGAGGGCGCGTGCCCTGACCAGAAAAAAAATTGTAGTTGGTCTTGGAAAGCTGGTTGTGGAATTCTTTGTTACTATTCTATTATTATTCTTTCATTGCACGCTCTGACAAGGCAGTCATCTGGGTTGAACCCTGTACATCCTGATGCACTCTCATATGAGATCAATTTGACCATGCCAGTTCACGGGTGTTGCCAGGACAGCTTGGCGCCCAGGGGCGCCAAGCTGTCCTGACATCACCCTTGAATTATAATGGTCAGTCTATCGCCGGGTTGGTTGGTTGGTTAGTTCGGGTTTAACGTCCACAACACCGAGGTGATCATGGACGGTCCTGACGGGCGGGTTACGGGGGACAGGGAAATCTATTGCCAATGGAGTACGACCTGAACACTGATCAACTCAGGCGCACTCCAACTGTGCCACTTTGATTTACCAGGACCTTTCAACGGACATGCTATTGAACAAATATTAATCCGTTTTTTTCCCCCTGGACTGTGAGTCCAGCTACCGGGGCCGGGACGGGATTCGAACCCAAGACCCGGCGATTCTCTTCCCTCTCCTGCTCCGACGTCAGTTTAACCGCCTGAGCTATTTCGGACTCTGTCTAATCGCCGGAACTGAAACGTAGCCTTTATAAGACAACTCACTGATCTGAAAAAAAAAAAAAAAAAAAACAAAAAAACAGGATATAATGGGTTTAAGTCTACGCTTGCGGACACGTCCACCGAGGCAATCATCCAATCAGAAAGCGAGAAGTCATCTATGACCCCTTCCGGCGGCCCTTGGTGTATCCCTTAAGGGGGCTTGTGTCGCCTGTTGATCGGATGAGGACCCATGATAAGAGTCGTTCGATAATGATGGTAGCTGTCACCGCGATTCTCCTAATGCCGCTCACGGGTCGCCAGTTACAGCGACCTTTGTCGTCTGATGTAGTGTTAACTCACTGGAGACGTGCCGTATACGGATACGCGGCGATACGCCGCGCGTCCGTATACGGCACGTCTCCAGTGAGTTAATGGCCATGCACCATCGCCCATCAGAGCATCATTGTAGCCATTGACACTTGTCATCAGAGGAGAGGTGTGAAATGCGGCGTTGGTTCCGAACACTGACGCCCTAGTACTTAACTCATTCGAGACGTGCCGCCTACGGATACGCGGCGGTTCGCCGCGTATCCGTAGGCGGCACGTCTCGAATGAGTTAAGTCATCGTCATCAGTTTAATTAAGAGTTATCTGGGTTTAACGCGGAGGAGGCAACTAAGTCCATCTCACGGCGGATCAGTGTAAGAGGTATGACTCCCTTTTTGAGCTTCATCAGTGTTCCTAATATAAAGGAGATTATAGGGTGTATAGCACAATATCACGGTAAGGAATGTATTGTAAATATCCAAGCGGGGCATATTGTTTCCTGGCGTTCGGCTGGAGCTATGGGCAAAACGGAATAACGGAATAAATTTGTGAGATAAGTAGGAGATTCTGAGAGGGTGATTTTGCGCGTGAATACCAGTTTATTATAGATAAAAAGTTTGTGAAGAGGTAAGACAGCTAGCAACTTCAGTTTGTCATCTGTACTAATGCTTTCTGTGGGTCTGTCAACAATTAGTTTAATGGCCCTTTTGTGGAGCGAGTTGAGTCTTTTAAAGTTAGCATCACTACTCCCGTCCCAGATAGTAGAGGCATAATCCAAATGTGGCTGAATATGAGCACAATAGAATTTTTTTTCTGGTGGATTCATCAGTGAAAAATCTCAGTTTAGGAAGTAGGTATACGTTTTTAGATATTGTTTTACAAACATTTGCAATATGATTCTGCCAGCACAGCTTGTCGTCTATGATGAGTCCAAGCACGCGCTGCTCCCTGACTGGCTCAACAGACTCGCCATTAAATGCGAGTGTTAATGGAGGGGAGGGGTGGGAGGGGGGGGGGGGGGGGGGGTCAGCTGGTGTTTTTGTCTAATGGTAATCAGCATACATTTAGTTTTGAAAGGATTCGGTACCATGGAGTTATTTTGACACCACTGTGAGTGTGAAACATCACTCAAACTACTCTGAAGAGATCTAGTTATACAATATATATCTGATGATGAAACGTCAAGAGTTCCATCGTCTGCAAAGAGACTGCAGGTTACACTGGGGTCAGATATATGTAGTGGAATATCGTTGATATAGACAGAAAACAATAATGGACCAAGGATAGATCCTTGTGGTACTCCTTGCGCTATCACCCCCTCACGTGAGTTTGTCCCATTCACATGACATAAAAATTGTGTGCGCCCGTGCAGGTATGACGTAAGGAACGCAAGGGTCCCAGCACTTAACTGATAGACAGCAAGCTTCTGAATTAAACTCTCATGATTGACGAGGTCAAAAGCTTCCGAGAGGTCCAAAAAGACAGCCCCAGTCATTTGACCGCTTTTCATCGCGGTCAGCCATCTATCAACTAAATGTGTTAGTGCTGTGTGACAAGAGTGCTTTAAACGAAAGCCCGATTGCAGTGAATGAATGAGTTTGTGTTTTTCGAGATATTGCTGCAGATGCGTGTGGATGTGCCTTTCAATCGGTTTAGATAAAGTTGATAGCAGGGAGATAGGGCTAAACTTGTTTGGGTCAGCGAGGTCTTTTGTTTTAGGTAATGGTATCACCTTTGCTGTCTTTAAGCTGGAAGGAAAGTTACCTTGTTGTATGCAAAGGTTGTAAACGTACGTTAACGAATCTATGATATACGTCAGAGCCAATTTGAGAACAGTGCTGCTAATACCATCATGGTCAGACGTACGTTTATTTTTTAATGCCGAGATGGATTTTCCCACGTCATGAACCGTTAATAATGGAATCTGAAATGATGTATCGGGAGTCAACCTTTCATTACAGAACCTTTTCAGTTGTTCTGACACCAAAGATGGCTGATCGGGAGATGTGGTCTGGAGTAGTGTACTGGCAGCAGAAAAAAAATGTTGATTAAATATCCATGCTGGCATGTTTATACACTGAGCAATATTTTTGGACCTCGTGAATGCGTTCAGCGCACGCCAAACAGCTATAATATCCTTTTTGCCATTCATAAGTCCGTGAAAGAGGGACCTCTGAGCCTTTCTCACTAGAGACTTTATATAATTTCTTTGTTTTCGGAAGGCTGCAAAATCTTTATTTCTTTTTTTATATTCATCTCGGATCTGCATATGAGAGAGAGAGAGAGAGAGAGAGAGAGAGAGAGAGAGAGAGAGAGAGAGAGAGAGAGAGAGAGAGAGAGAGAGAGAGAGAGAAAGAGAGAGAGAGAGAGATTGCCGTTGCTGGAGAGAGAGAGAGAGAGGAGAGAGAGAGAGAGAGAGAGAGAGAGAGAGAGAGAGAGAGAGAGAGAGAGAGAGAGAGAGAGAGAGAGAGAGAGAGAGAGAGAGAGACAATGACAATGATTCTTTATTTTACAACGGTGAAAGTTTTGGCAATGACAATGATTCTTTATTTTTCAACGGTGAAAGTTTTGGCTGGCACAACCATTTTTCCAACTTGCCGTTGCTAATCTAATCTACAAATAACGCACAAAGTGTAAAAATATTATATTGAAAAAAAAATAGTGATAAATGATATCAAAACAAAACAAAACAAAACAACAACAAAAACGTGCACACACACACACACACACACACACACACACACACACACACACACACACACACACACACACACACGCACACACACACACACACACGCACGCACGCACACACACACACACACACACACACACACACACACACACACACACACACACAAACACGCGCATGCACGAACACACTGAGTAATATAGGGTCGCAGTGAAAGTATTAAGATAATGACGTGAGGTAATTGAAAATACTGGCTCCAAAATACGAAAGGGTTGTTGATGTTGTAACTTTTCCTAGGCAAAGTGTTCCACAGGCTATGGCCTGAGAACGCTAAACTTGTTTCGTAGAGATCGATTCTAGGTCGTGGTACAATAATGAATTGCCTTGATCTTGAGTACGTTGGTGATGGAAAGGAAAATAGTTTCTTAATATAATTAGGCATTTTGCTATTCAATGTTTTGAACATAATTATTCCCTTATTGTACATTAAATGATTTTTCAGGGGGAGAATCTCCAAGGTTTTCAATTTATTATCGGTAGTAGAGTTAGGGTCAGGTAGGATAAGTTTTGCGGCTCTACGATGAAGAGAGTTCAGTCTCTTTAACTGGTCCTCGCTTGCTCCATCCCACACTGTAGAAGCATAGTCGATATGTGACCTGATGTGGGCGTTGAAGAACATTTAACGTGTTTCTACATCAGTGATATATTTTAATTTGGTTAAAATGTAAAGTTTCTTTGATATTATATTGCATATGTTAGTAATATGACACTGCCATTTAAACTGGCTATCTACAGTAACACCGAGAAGACGATGTTCTGTTACTTGATTGATGGATTTTCCTTGAAGAGACAAGCTGAGTGAGAGAGAGCCGAGCTGGTGCTTTTGACGGGTACTTAATACGATACATTCAGTCTTTGCTGGGTTTAGGAGCATGGAATTGTTATTACACCAGTTGTCAATGTCTTGTAGTGCGGTTTGCAGGCATGTATCAATAATAGATAAATCCTCGTTGGGCGTGTGTATTGCAGCAGCATCCGCGAACATATCGCATGGAACATTATGATCGCTAATTGTGAGCGGAAGGTCGTTAATGAACAAACAAAAAAGAAGAGGGCCTAAAATAGTGCCCTGTGGCACGCCATGCTTGACTAAGCGGTGATTAGAATATGTACCATTAAGAAGGACTTTGTGTCTTCTGTCATCCAAGTAGGATCTGAAGAACGTGGCAGCGCTGTTGGTGTATAATGAGATTTTCTTTATCAGTATATCATAGTTTACTAAATCAAAAGCTTTACGGAAGTCTAAAAAGACTACACCTGTTAGTTTGGATTCATTGATAGATGCTAACCAGGTGTCTGTCATCCTAATCAGCGCGGTATGGCAGGAATGGTTTGGTCTGAAACCTGACTGCAATGAATGAATAAGATTTCGGTTTTCTAAATATTTAGATATATGTTTATGAATATGCCTCTCTAAAGGCTTCGACAAAACTGGCAGTAATAAAATGAGGGCGAAAATTATTAATTTCACTTAGATCTTTTGATTTTGGTAGTGGGATTATTTTTGCATCTTTAAATGCATCCGGAAAACAGTTTTGTTTTATACAGAGATTGTAGATGTATGTGAGACTCTCAGCGATATATGGAAGAGATGTCTTGAGTATATTTGAGCTGATCTCATCAGGCCCGGATGACTTTTTATTTTCCATCGAGGTAATTAATCTGCCCACTTCATGAACCGCTATAGGCGGTATGATGAAAGGTTCGTTGTTTTATTTTTCTGGTTACAATAGTTTAGTAGTTTGTCTGGACAAATATACTCATGTGAGAGAGAGAGAGAGAGAGAGAGAGAGAGAGAGAGAGAGAGAGAGAGAGAGAGAGAGAGAGAGAGAGAGAGAGAGAGAGAGAGAGAGAGAGAGAGATCTTTTGTAACGAAGAGAAAAACTGAAACATGTTTGAAAATGAATATGAAGTAATTTACCTGGATCTGTCTTCTACGTTCATTAAATATGCAGACAGAGTGTTTCTTGCATAAAAGCACACTACACACAAACCACAGCAAAACGAAACTGACATTAGTCTGCATTGCTGCAAATGTTGAATTCTAAAAAATTTACTGGTTTTGTTTATCATACATACTCTGTCTTGTTTTATGTGCTGCCGAGTGACACAGAAGTCGATCTTCAGCCCGAACATTGCGATCGTGCTCAAATGTATGGCTATGAATTAATCGTCAATAAAACTGTATGTGTGTGTGCTGAATTAACTGTCTTTCTGACAATGAGGCACGAATTCCCACAGTGCACAAGCACGAGATTCCTGCGTGACGAGCCGTTCATTAGACCTAAATTAGCGTTGACTGATCGACTGTAGTTACGTACATTACTCGATATTGGTTGATATATATTATTATTTTCATCAATAGTAATAAATAGTAGTTACAGTAGTAGTAGAAAGCATTCGGTATTATTATTATTTTTATATAAATAGAACGTGACTTCAATATCACTACTGTAAGGATCGTTGTGAATGTCCATACAGACTGATAGATTCACGCCAGTGTGATAAAGTAGGCCTACGCATACGAAAAACAAAGCAAACATCTGATTTCACTCTCGTCATTTTACTTTTTCTGCGATGCGCGATTGCGAAAATTACTCAACAACAAAAACAATGTATCAGCTTTCATACTATATTTCAGTATTATCAGTCGAGCGCATCTCGTCTCCTTGACCGCTGAAAGCAGAAGTTGACAGCAAAACATCGCAGCCCTGCAGTTCTGGCACGCGTATGGACACACAAGAGGCCAGAATTTTATATTCTACATCACGCAATTTTAAATTTAAAAAAAACGAACATGTTTGCCTGGACCGATGTTTGCCGATGTTTATGTAGGCAAACCGCGTGACGCAATGATGTCTAGGTGTTTCATAAATGCCCTCGCCTGTTACCTTGCTATTGGTGTATGTGTATTCACGCTGGTGTGTGTGTGTGTGTGTGTGTGTGTGTGTGCGGTTGTGTGCGTGCGTGCACATAATACACGTAAGCAGGCTAGCATATTTGTACATCCATTTAAGTCATTCAGCCCGACGGCCGTATTTCCCAAATTTTGGAGGCGTCATCTAACGACTATGCACCAGTTGCAGAAGATGGATCGACCGTGATAATTCAAGGGCAGTGCCAGATTAGCTTGGCGCCGACAGGCGCCAAGGTAATCTGGCACTACTCTTGAATTATCATGGTCGACCTATCTCGTGCTGTAGGGCGTCAGGACTGAATGGGTCAAGTCTGTATCCTTCGTAAATATGGCGCAGCTGAGAAAACATGGATATACTCCAGTAGCCGAAAACTGTCTTCGGGCCAACGACGGCGTACCGGTGCGCCCCTTCGTCCAGACAACCTCTGGATCCGCCCCTGTATACTGGGGAGCAAAAGAATGTTGGTTGGTTGCGCATTGCTTAACGTCCCGACAGCAACAAGACTTTTCTCAGGACGTGCCTGCACTGCTTGTGAAAAAAAAAAAAAAAAAAAAAAAAAAAAAAAAAAAAAAAAAAACTAAACAGAATATTGAATGTATGTCGACAGCCGGTCCAATACGTTAAATAAACCTACGACATGGGGCCTAAATAAAGCTAAGACCATTTAGCAACACACATCCAATATCAAGAGCTACAGGCCGCGCAGACAGTAGGGAGAGTTTTAAAAAGGCAAATACAGGTGAATGGACCAAGGGTAGACAGAAACATGCCTCAGAATAGAGGAGAAAACCCACCCTGTGGGGCTGACCAGGGTGACCCTGGGAACTAAAAAAGTAGTTAACCCCACCTAAGTCCCCCAGGGCAGACCCGGGTGGGGGGACGAGCAAAAGAAACGCGACACCACTGGAATCAGCGCAAACGCTGCAATATTTCCGGTGATTCCAGTGGTGTCGCATTTCTTTTGCTCGTCAGTATTACCATCCGAATCCAAAGTGTTAAACCCTCATGCTCTCGCGGCCTCATGGATGGGGGAGGGTGGGTGGGTGGGTGGTTGGGTGGGTGGGGCGGGGATGTTAACTCATTCAGCCCCGACTCACCACAGCAAGATATGGCTCGACCATGATAGTTCAAGGGTGGTGCCAGAATAGCTTGGCGCCTATAGGCGCCAAGCTATTCTGGCACCACCCTTGAACTATCATGGTCGATCTGTCTCCTAAATTGTAACGCAGTCCTCAGAGGACAACTCCCAAAATGTGGGTATTTCGTACCTGGGGCGTAATGAGTTAATATTTATGAAAACTAAACAGTCATATCGGGCGTATAGGAGTTTACAGAAAAAGGTGAATTGGACAGTCTATAAAAGCCGATTACAGCACATACTTATTAAATCATGGTATTAAGATATTTAATTATTAATTTAACTTCATTTTGTACGATAGTTTCGCAAAATTAATGCTGAACAAAACTAAATGAGATTGCTGACCTACTTTCACAATGAAAGAAGCAAAAATTCCCCCCCCCCCTCTCTTTCTCCACACACACACACACACACAATCCCTCCACACCTCCTCCCCCCCCCCCCATCCCCACTCTTCCTCCACCCACACACACAATATCTCACCCCCCCCCCTCCCCAACCCCGCCCTTTTCAATCACACCTTGTTATTGCCTCCTGCTGCACAATAGTTCATCTAAATTTCTCAACATACTAATGAGAAACAAAAATTCGGGCCAAGAAAATCTCACGAGGGGCGTTAAATCAATTAATTATCCAAGCAGAGTTGAGGGACGTTCCACCGGAAGACCTAGGGGAGGCGATCGAACACGAGGGGGATAATCAACGGGTTTGCCGCCCTATGGTGCTCAGCCAAATCGGTCAATTAGTTCTAGCGTTGTCGTTCTTTAACCTCCATCATCAAGCGCAAGGAGATGGATCGACGTAATTAATAGCTGAAGAGAGCGTACCAGCTCTTGTTTTATTGTTCTTTAAACTTCTAGCGACATCTGTTGCGGTAGATGGGAGCACAAAAAACCCACCCCCACCCCTCCAAGAAAAAAAAAAAAAAAAAAAAACCCACACAAACCAACTAAATGCAAGAGGTACAGAATCCTCATGAGGATCTATGCCGCTTGCTGAGACCACTGTGTTCCCTTGACGGTCGTGGATCTTTCGCGCTGAATTTACGATTTTCCAAATCTCGAGTCCAATGGCAGCGAAGACCTCACGAGTTACGAGGTAACCCCTTTTATCCCCGGACCCCTACAGCAGGAGATGGCTTGACCACGATAATTCAAGGGTAGTGCCAGATTAGCTTGGCGCCTGAAGGCGCCAAGCTAATCTGGCACTACCCTTGAATTATCATGGTGAAACCATCTCCTGCAATTACTGGTGCATAGCCGTTAGGCAACACCTCTAAAATTGGAGAAATGGGACCTGGAGGGGGGGGGGGTTAACAGGGTTAATCCGTTCTCGTGTTGCAGTTCCGTCTGTCCCATCGCGAGAGACGGATCGACTAACATGACAGCTGGACGGGTCAATAAGCCTTAGTCTTGTAACGACCACGACAGTTCAAGGGTAGTGGCTGATCAGCTTCGATCTCGTATAATGAGCCAGATTAGTTATTCCTTAGTACGTAGCATGACAATCTATGGCTGTTGTCCATGGAACATTTTAAGTTTAGGCAGTGATGAACTGAAGAGCGAAATGGTACATTTATGTACAACAGAGCTATCTTAATGGATGCACCAATAGTGACTTTACTGTTTGCATTTTCTGACACGCGGTTATAAAATCTGAGTCGGTTAACACTAGTCATGTGTCAGTTAAGATTGCACCGGTGGCTATTTGCACAAAACGCCGGATCAAACACTGGCTCAGTCTACTCAGTACTGGTCATAACGTTCACAGTTCCAGGGCCGGATCCAGGGAGGGTGGGGTGGGGGTGCTTTTGTACTACAGCACCCTCCCTCCCCCCACCTCGGCTGGCATCAAACTATAAATAAGTGTGTTTAAAATTTAGTTTAACGCTTGTGTTTCAGTGCCGCACGTAAAACCAGTTAGAAACTTTCAAAAACGTCAGAAGAACAGTTTCGGTTGTGGTGTTTTGATATATATATATATTAGAAAAAATAAAAGTTGAGCACCCCCCCCCCCCCACTGAAAACTAATTGATCCGGTGCTGAGTTCGACTACAAAACAGTGGCAATAGTTTTCACCAGGGTTTAGTTCTGAGTAGCCAACTGTTTCTGGGCTAATGCCATGAACGTTTTGCTTTCTGTTATTATTTTCTGGATAGTTAGATTAAAGAACGCCGGATAAAACTGACATTTCTCTCCCAAATCACAAATTGCATTTTCAAAGCGACTGCACCTTTTTACACCTTTAAGTTCAGCCTTGACATAGAAAAAAAATTTCGGCAACGGCAAAGTACAACTTCTGTATTATTATTATTATTATTATTATTATTATTATTATTATTATTATTACACTCATTTCATATTGTATGATGAATGCAAGCAAGAGCTGTAGAACAGTTTTGACTTACACAAATACTACGTTTCAAAAAGGTGGACTGGTCTGTGATTTTCGACCTTAGACCCTAGTGTGCTGGTCTGTAACTTTGGACCTTACGGTTTCAAGCCGTAAGGTCCAAAATCACAGACCAGCACACACTCTAACAGAGACCTTTGCGACCCCGACAAGACTTACTCTTAATGAAGTCATTTTAAAGTCTTGAGCCGTCTATACATTCCTACAGCTAATCTACCTTTCCATTAAGTAAACAAAATCTTTACGCAAAAGGCTCTCGGGCCATCGTCAGCCCATGTTGGCCAGTGCCGAACAGCTTTGTTTAGGGCACAACAGCGACTGGAGGTCGGCCCGTAGACCTTTTGCAGACTCGTTCTTTTTCAGCGAAAGGAAACTTGAACAGATCTGAAGCGAGTGCGTGACCCCTGCTTAGAATGCCGAATCTACTTACTCAACACTTGGGGTCAGATGCACTAGAAGTAATCCACCAAGCGTGTTCTCAACTAAAGTGTTCAGTACAGCGGTAATTTTTAAGTTAACCCATTTTAGACCCGACGCACTACAGCAGTAGATGGATCTACGATGATCATTCAAGGGTAGTGCCAGATTAGCACTACCCTTGAATGATCATGGTCGATCCATCTCCTGCAACAGGTATAGAGTCGTTAAGTGACGCCTCCAAAATTTGGGAAATGCGGCCTTGGGAGTTAAATAGGTTAACGCATTCGAGACGTGCCGCCCACGGATACGAGGCGGATCGCCGCGTATCCGTAGGCGGCACGTCTCGAATGAATTAAGAATTAACAGCCCCCACATTTGCGCTGTAATGTGATTTTGGACCTAAAATTTAATTCTTTCAATTAAAAAAAAAACAACAACAACAAAAACCACCCTCGGCAACTGAATTCTGTTCGAGCTAAAAACATTCCTAATGCACGAAATTTCGATCGACATAATATGAAGTATCGACGTTTTTCTCTGGCCGGAGTTTCAGAGAAAGGTGAAATTTGACGTCTTTTCAGAATTTTTCAGACAACGCTCAGTTGTAAACAGATTCTTTTGAAAATGTCCAAGTAGACTTTAGTACACTTGGTTTTTATTTGAAAGCGGCATTTCTTGGCTAAGTACATCAGGGCACTTTGACCCGACAATGGCTGGGAAATATTTAAGGACAAAATGTTATAATTTTGCACTTTTTGTAAACGTTGGAAAGGTACATTACTGACATCAAATAAAAAGAAAACAATACCACAGACATGTTAGGAACAGAACACTATTGCGATCAGAACATTGTCTGACCCAACCTGAACCCTGTGGGACTGTTCATGGACTTCTTGGCAATCCAATTAAAGCAAATAATTCACTGGCGTTGGATGGATGTCTGACTGCTGCCATAATATGACGTCCGTAAATCATGACGTCAGTGAATTATGACAGTCAGTTATGGTGCAGGGAGCATCAAGTCACTGGTAACATTCTAAAGACTTCCATGATTAAGAGTGTCATTACTCCGAACCTAAAGCGTACCCAAGAGCACAGTTTCATTCATCATAAAGTTTATGGTACGAACAATGATCATGCCACAAAATGGCATTTGCATGTCTATCCACTGGCTTAAGTTTTGATAACAGTGTCGTGAGGCCAGTTTTGTCGCGTTTCTGTTGTCATTTACTATCGTTTAACAGTCTACCTCAGGACCGAAATCCTCAAATTTTGAAGTTGCCCTCTGAAAGACTGTGTTACAATTCTACAGATCGAGTCTGATAGTTCAAGGGTGGTGTCAGAATAGCTTGGCGCCTATGGGCGCCAAGCTATTCTGGCACCACCCTTGAACTATCATGCTCGATCCATGTCTTGCTGTGGTGTGTCGGGGTTGAATGAGTTAAGAACAACGATTTTATTTCTGGCTGCCTACATCATATCAGTGGTGGTGAAAACATTCCACCTCATGCAGTTGCAGTGTATGTGTGGGCCAGACAGTGTTTCCTAAATCCCCCCTCCCCCCCCCCCCCCCCCCCCCCCCCCCACACACACACCCCATGCCAACCCCCCCCCCCCCCTCCATGTTTCTCCTCCATTTACCATTGACAAAAAAAAAAGTTATTTCCAACACCAAAACTCCAGACGGCCGTCATGCTTTTATCGATGAAAAACGACGAAAAAATATTCTGGCTGATTGATACCTAGATTTGACATCTGAGGCTAAAAGCTTAACTCATTCTACCCCAAGACCGAAGTCCCCAAATTTTGCCGTTGCCCTCTGAAGACTGCAGTGCAGTGCAGGACACAGATCGACCATGATGGTTGAAGGGTGATCCCAGAATAGCTTGGCGCCCATAGGCGCCAAGCTATTCTGGCATCAACCTTGAACTATCATGGTCGATCCTTATCTTGCTGTGGTGTGTCTGGGGTAGAGTGAGTTAACCCTTTGGCTGTCGGCAGTGCTCTTTGTCGCGATGATTCCGCAGGAAACGTAGAGACAAATAATAATAATAATAATAATAATAATAATAATAATAATAATAATAATAATAATTGCGGTATTTATAATGCGCTTATCTTATAATAATTATAACTCTAAGCGCGCACTCACAAATCGCACACGCATGCGCACGCTTTTGACAATGGCTCACGTACCACAAAAACATTAAGACAGTCAGCTTAGGGTGGGGAGTGTGGTGGTGTTATAGTGCTAGAACCGTTGAAAGAGGTGTTCAAACACACACACACACACACACACACACACACACACACACACACACACACACACACACAAAAACACACACACAAAAACACACTACCGACAACCTAAGTGTTGAAACCAGCCGTATACCGTGCATAGGAGATTATATCGGTTCTCTGTGAAACACTATAACGTATATACACGGAATACGGTGGGTTTTAACAAACGCAAGGAGCATACTCAAAAACTGACGTAACCCACTTAGCCCTGACGCACTACAGCAGGAGATGGATCGATCATGATAGGCATAATTCAATTGATTGATTGATTGTACATTGCTTAACGTCCCGACAGCAACAAGGCTTTCTCAGGACTGCCTGCACTGATTGTGAAAAAAAAAATAAACAGAACACTGAATGTATGTCCCCAGCCGGTCAAATACGTTAAATAAACCTAACACATGGGGCCTAAATAAAGCTAAGACCATTTAGCAACACACATCCAATATCAAGAGCTACAGGCAGTGCAGACAGTAGGGCGAGTTTTAAAAAGGCAAATACAGGTGAACGGACAAAGGGTAGACAGAAACACATGCCCCAGAATAGAGAGAAAAACCCACCCTGTGGGGCTGACCAGGGTGACCCTGGGAACTAAAAAAATACCTAACCCCACCCAAGTCTCCCAGGGCAGACCCGGGTGGGGGCATAATTCAAGGGTAGTGCCAGATTCGCTTGGCGCCATTAGTCGCCAAGCTAATCTGGGACTACCCTTGAATTATCATGGTCAATCCATCTCCTGCAGCGGGTATATAGTCATTGGGTGACACCTCCAAAATTGAGAAATGGGGCCTTGGGTCCTAGTAAGTTCGTTTACTACAGTACATTTGTGTAGGCAAAACAAATGCATCCTACGCCAAACTAGAGTGCGCGGGACCACAAGCTCGGGTTGAGAAAATTTTCACGATGACGCGCCTCAATAGGCCATGCACTATCTATCACTGGAAAGAAGGCTTCTTTCAAAGATGACTTGGACAGAAAAAGGCACATAATTATACACTACACTGATCGTGAAAAAAGAAATTATCTGCCCAAGCCGCTGTGTGTGAGACAGACAATCTTACACCCTGCGCCCTTGAAAAAGACTTCTTTCGAAAACAGACGTCACAAATACCGTACTCTGATATACATCGTGGGAAAAAAAATTCTCCATTTCCCTACCCCAGCTTGAGTGTGAAACAGACACCCCCCTCCCCCCCCCCCCCCCCCCCCCCCCCCCCGCCCCAACCTCCCGCTGCTCCAACCGCCCCCCCCCCTCCCCCCACCACCCCCAAACGACAAAACTCCATTCCAGCACCAAAGTACCAGATGGCTCTTTCATGGATGAAAAATGACGCCAGCTAGTCGAGAAAGCAAAAATGAGGTCATAAGCGCGTATTACCTCACAAATCAAAGTCCATCAATTTTTATTCATGCGGATACGATCCCAAGAGGAAGAAGCCCCGTGCACCTGCCAGCGTCACAGATCCTCAAAAGCCTACGCGCTGAGTGTGAAATTGTGCCATCTGCATGAATTACATATGTGTGTGAGCCCCCCAGCTGACGCACAACGTCTTTCTAATATCTTGGTCAGTTCCGCGCCAAAGAGCCCCCAGCCGTCCAGGAACATGGGTACACAGTGGTGTCAGCAAGAGACATAGATCCTCATGAGCCCCCGCAATTGCGGGGGCTCATGAGGATCTATGTCTCTTGCAGTTGGATGTTGTTCATTTTTTCTCGGCGATGATGAAATCTGCATTTTCCATGCAAACCTATACACTACTAACACGACGTAATCCAAAGACGGAGGAGATGGCACCGTTTGTATCATGGACTGAGATACAGGGGCGCGCCAGTCTTTAACTGGAAGGTGCACAGGTTCCGGGGGCGAGAGCAGGGAGGGCGGGAGGGCTTTCAAGTGCGATGATCATAGAGATACAATTTTGTGGAAGGGATGAATTTGCCAGTGAAAGTGTCAAAGAATTCAGGGCGGTGGGACGGGCAGAGACATGGGTGTACGAGCTTGGGGGTGGGGAGTGGAGGGTAGTTTGGTGATCAAAGATATGCAATTGTATGCGAGGGATGGGTTACCGAGAGAATGTGTCAAAAAAGATGGGGACAAGGAAAGGGGAGAGAGAGAGAGAGAGAGAGAGAGAGAGAGAGAGAGAGAGAGAGAGAGAGAGAGAGAGAGAGAGAGAGAGAGAGCAGTGGAATGGGGTCGGGCGTAGGGGGGGGGAGGGGGGAGGGGGGTATGGGAAAGACGTTCGTGACCTACGTGACATACAGATGAAAATGGATTTGCTGTATCCTTGTGGAGGTCGCTACGTCCTTGCTCAACACGTCATGACGCAGACAGCACGTGACACTGGCTGAGACACTATCTGTAGCGTCAACTCCGCTCGCCAATTCCACACGAGGAACTCAAATCCAGACTGGACCATCGATACCCATACATTCTCGTAAGAGAAGCGCCTTTCAGCAAGAGGCATAGATCCTCATAGGCCCCTGCCTCTGCAGGGGCGCATGAGGATCTATGCCTCTTGCAGCTACGAGATACTCTCATTCAATTTCCGCTCGATGAATAATTAGCAAGCAGTTACGAGTTGAATCGAGTCCAATCACAGCGACATTGATTTTGAAGAACAAGAAGTGACAATTACGCACGGTGAGTAAGGCGGGGAAGGGGGGGGGGAGGGGGGGAGGGGGGGGGGCAGGAGGAGGAGGGCACGTAAGACTATGTTAATGATGTGTGCTGGTCTGTGATTGTGGATTTTCTTACATATTTTATTTCTGTCCACTCAACGACCAAAAAGCTACAACTCTTCAAGGCACACGCATACACATCGGTCCCAGTAAGAGACATAGATCCGCCATCGCGGGGGCTCATGAGGATCTATGTCTCTCGAAGTTGGATCGCGTTCAATTTTTATCGGCAGCGAAGGGGTTACAGTAACAGCTCAACGCTCCATATAACGCTCCATATAACGCTCCATATACACCGATAAGTATTTTCACATGGCTACTCACTACACGGGCACATATTGACGAGCAAAAGATTGATTGTACATTGCTTAACGTCCCGACAGCAACAAGGCTTTCTCAGGACGTGCCTGCACTGCTTGTGAAAAAAAAACTAAACAGAAAATTGAATGTATGTCGCCAGCCGGTCTAATACGTTAAATAAACCTACAACATGGGGTCTAAATAAAGCTAAGACCATTTAGCAACACACATCCAATATCAAGAGCTACAGGCAGTGCAGACAGTAGGGAGAGTTTTAAAAAGGCAAAAACAGGTGAATGGACAAAGGGTAGACAGAAACACATGCCCCAGAATAGAGAGAAAAACCCACCCTGTGGGGCTGACCAGGGTGACCCTGGGAACTAAAAAATACCTAACAGAAGCTGCATCATCAGAAACACTTTGATGTCGCATTTATTTTGCTGGTCTGTATACCACGATAGGTTAGCAAAATGTTTCAAAAGTAGTATGTTTTAATGGCATTATGCGAACACCACAATCAATAATTGACTTCGTTAGCTAAACATTCCGTCTCTTAACCCTTATCTTTCGGAATACACCAGTGTGTGAAATAAGTTTGACTTATATAGTTCAAGGGTAGTGCCAGAATCGCTTGGCGCCTAGAGGCGCCAATCTATTCTGGCACCACCCTTGAGCTAAAGCCATTGGCCTATATCTTTATCTGTAAGTACTATAATTCGGCTTACATATGGAAGCGTACAAATTTGAAGCTTTTAGCCTCAGTATGATATGGGTTAAACCAGCGGAGATTCCACCACTAAATGATAAAACTGGCTGAGGTACGCACACAGTGTTAAGGCCAGCAGCAAGAGGCCTAGATTCTCACGCGCCCCGGCGTTTGCGGTCTCTGGCTGTGTTGGGGTTAATATGGTTAGTACAGAGACGTCAACATTTTATTGGATTTAGCTCTCTGGTTGCTACTGGCGATATTGAACGGTACAGCCAGTAGCAGTCAACGGGTTAATTTCATTTAATTGACTGGGTAGATTATTGAGAATGTGTGGGACCGCAGTGGATCGGACTCAACTGGACTAAACAGGACTGAGAAAAAAACAGTCTGGACTAGAATGGACAGGACGGCACGGGAAAAGGACGGGGGAAGGGGGGGGGGGGGGAGAGGAGACGAGACGGAACAGGACTGAACTAGGCTGAACTAGACTGGACTGGACCAAACCGGACCAGACAGGACCGGATTGGATCGGATTGGACTGGACTGGACTAGACTATCAGGCACCCAAGAAGATGCAAATGATCGTCTTATTCTATACCTGCGTATTTCTCTGTGGGCTGGCGATTGGGTGCCTGATAGGCGGGGGCAGGGGATCTAACTGTTGTCTGTCCGGCGCTGAGTGATTCCTCTTGGTTTGTGTACAATTCTGCCAGCGCTAGCCTCACCTATCTGGTTTGTGAGTATTTATAACTCGAGGCAAATTTGTATCGCTATATCGTTACATTGTTATGTAATGTTCTGTGCATCTACCATGGAAAATTAGGGTATTTACCTGACCACATATGGTAGTGCACCTTCGTGTTTGTGTATGTATGTTTCCCCTGCCTACTTCCTAAGTTCCAGAGAAAGACATGGGTTATATAAGAGACCTGATGCATCTTTTTGAAGATGCAAATGATCGTCTTATTCTATACCTGCGTATTTCTCTGTGGGCTGGCGATTGGGTGCCTGATAGGCGGGGGCAGGGGATCTAACTGTTGTCTGTCCGGCGCTGAGTGATTCCTCTTGGTTTGTGGACTGAAGTGGATTTCACTAATTTGTGTTGGATTGTACTGTAGTGGGTTGGACTGACATTGTGAGTAAACAAAACTTGATTGGACTGAACTGAACCGAATTTCATTATTATTATTATTATTATTATTGCTGTTGTTGACGTTGCAAAAGATCTAGATCCTCATGAGCCCCCGCAATTGCGGGGGCTCATGAAGATCTAGACCTTTAGCAGATTTTGTTACAGCTATTGTTGTTGCTGCTGTCATTGTTGTCCTTGTTGTTGCTGTTGTCGTCATCGTCGCTGTTATTTATATATACTGACCTTAATAATACTCTCCATCTCACTCTTGTCTATCGTGCCGTTGCCGTCGATGTCGTACATGTCGAAGGCCCAGTTGAGCTTGTCCTTGGGATTGCCCTTGTTGGAGGTGATGTTGATGGCCAGGAGGAATTCTTTGAATTCTATGGACCCGCTGCCGTCCTTGTCGAAGGACCGGAACACGTGCCGGCAGAACTCTTCGGGGTTACCGCCTGGGAAGAACTGCGCATAGACCTCCTTGAACTTCTCCTGAGACAGCTGGCCGTCTGGACAATCCCTCTGTGGACAGAGAATTATTTTTTTTTAAGCTGTACGTAATCTGTGATGCTGGAACTTTCGGTTGCTGGGATGACGTTTATCTGCCCTTTGAAAACAAAAGACAGTGAATCCATTTCTGTGAAAAGCGAGATTTTATTTAACTGTATTACAAAAATAAAACATCTCGCTTTTCACAAGAATGAACTTACTGTCACTGGGCAGATGAGTGTGTTCTCAACAGCGCAGGAACATGGTATGCCAGCCAACTCCGCCTCCCCCGGGTTTTTCCAGCTTTTTCAGAACGCATCATATCAAACAAAACCCTTCGCATCTCGCGTGAGACAATCGGCGTTATTACTCAAAGATTCAGATAGTTAGTTGGTTAGTTATTGGGGTTTCAACGCCGAGCTGGCGACTAAGGCAATCTCACGGCGGGAAGGGTACAAGTCTGGCCAGCCAGACTAATAGAAAGGTCTTAAAACATGACGTACATACAGTTAAACTCATTCCAACCCACGCCCGTATTTCCCAAATTTGGGAGGCGTCATCTAACGACTATGCGCCAGCTGCAGGAGACGGATCGACCATGATAATTCAAGGGTAGTGTCAGATTAGCTTGGCGCCGACAGGCGCCAAGCTAATCTGGCACCACCCTTGAATTATCATGGTCAACCCATCTCCTGCTCTAGGGCGTCGGGGCTAAATGGGTTAAAACAATACAGTTTTAAAATTATTCTCGACTCTAAAATCGCACCGGACATTCGTACTAGTCTACAAACGTTTTGAAGTTCATTAAAAAAGTCAGATTTATACAGTCTACAGACTCAAATCGTGTTAAAGATTCAGGTCAAAGGCAGTAGGTGGCGGCAGTAACTAAGAGACCGTTCCGCTGGATTGCATCTATCACTACGGCATGCGCCCTCGTAACAGTCGCACGGCTAACACCGGACAAGTCACTCAAAGGTGGATATACATTATGCAACCCCTTTCGTGCAGGCGAATTGGATTCTCATGAGCACCTACGGTTGCAGTACCGGTCTCACACATCCGGTACCAATGGTAACTCTTTGGTTTCGGTAGCACTTTTTGGCGCGATGACTCATTCAGGATTCATCGCGACAAAAAGCGCTACCGACAACCAAAGAGTTATGGAATCATCGCGACAAAAAGAGCTACCGACAGCCAAAGGGTTAACCTCTACTCCTGACCCCATAGTCCAATATTTCCAAGACTTGACCATCCAGCGTTGCACGATCTGAACTGCCCTTTTATTTACTGACACTGACACTCACCATGAAGCCTTTGAACCACTGTTTGATTTCCGTCTTCTGGAAGTTGGTGTTCTCCTCCAGGAACCTCAAATCCTCTTTGGACAGCTTAGATCCCTTGGCGCCCATCTTGACCCACTGACCTAATGACCTACTGACCTCTCAACCTGCCGCTCAACAGTCCACCTGCAACAGACAATGTACAGCCGTCGTCATAGAAAGGAAAGACACTGACTGCAAAATTGGGTGAGCACGCACAACACATGCAACACATCCCTAAAAAAAGTTTAAATAGGATTGTAAAATATAAAAACAGCACGCCGCTCTGAGGATTAGCTATTCCACCAGCAAAGGATCGTCAGGCTGACGGCGGCCGAGGACCTCTTGCTTCCAGGTCTGGACCATCAGCCGCACGCGAGCGAGTCGTGCAGTCGCTGGCCTGTCTTGTCAGTCGCATCTTGCGCAGAAGACCACTTGCCCAGTGCGCAAAAGGCCATCGGGCCGACATCGGCCCGATAGCCTTTTGCGCACTGGGTGCTGGAGAGGAAAATTTGAATCGCAGCTTTTCGTTAAATATTAATATTATCAGAGAGCGATGGCACAGAACCTCAAGAGCCTGTGGAAACAAAACCTGAGGAGGGGGGGGGGAGTGGGGGAAGGGGGAGTGGGGGGGGGGGAGGGGGTACAGCTGATGTGGATCTCTCGCGGTTCGCGGATCGTTTGCACCGTTGTATGTGGAACGCTTACTCTCACGTGAAGTCGAGTAACACAAACACGATTCGAAATCACAATGAAGTAAACAAGTAGCACTAGCCCCTGACGAGCGAAACGGAACACGCAGGAGACATAGATCCTCATCAGCCCCCACAGACCTGCGGGGGACTCATAAGTACCTATGTCTCCTGCGCGTTCTGTTTTGCTCGTCAGGGGCAAATGCTACTTAGATACTCATGAACCCCGCAGGTCTGCGGGGGCTCATGAGGATCAATATCTCTTGCAGGTGGTGGGTGTTCAATCCTTCTTTGGGTAGAGCACGACACAGTCACGAATTTTCCATTCCTGCAAACCGTCTGCAGGGACTCATGAGGATCTATGACTCTTGCAGAAATCCTGGCGTTCGCTCCGCCAAGCAGGACGTGCGTGACAATGAAAGCGTTGATGTTTTTTTCCTCGCCAGGGGGCGCAGATTGCGCTGGAGGCGCGTCTCATGTAATAATGATGCACGTGCTTATAGGGCAGGCGCACGCCAGTGTCACAGTGACCTTTAGCCGCCTGTCAAGGTTTCGTACATCAGGCAACCTTGTCTGGGGCAGTAAAGCAAAAGTGGCTCAATACATTTTCAAAAGAGTCACTGTTTGACATTCGGTGCCAGGTACAATTTTAGCACTAAGACCCCGTCTTGTCAGGAAAAATAAAAACAAAAACGCATCCCCAGAAGCAAACCGTCTGCAGGCCCACGACGGCCGCAGTGGGCCTGCGCACGGCCGGCCGTGCGCGGGCCCACTGCGGCCGTCGTGGGCCCGAAGACGTTTTGCTCACTGGGATAGTTCCTGAATCGACAGCACGATTTGTTGACAGAAGTATCTTCACGTGATCAGTTAGGTTCACAGGCCCGACCCCCAAAAAAGATAGCATATTCACCTCGACATGAGACGGGCTTACCCACTGCGCATAATATAGGCCGATTATGATCCGCCTAACTGAATAACTTACCATTCTACACTGACGAGCAAAAGAAATGCTACATATTTCCGATGCCTCAAAAGATGTCGCATTTCCTTTGTTCGTCACTTAAGTTTCTACCACCTAACCTACATCGAGAAAAAAAAATTAGGGGGGGGGGGGGGGGGAGGACTAGCACGCTGCAGTCTCACATTTTGACACAAGCCTCACATCTCCTCCTCTGGAAACGCGAGTTTGTAAGCAACATACATTAATTTTGTATTAGACCCTTCAATGCCGAGAGGAAAATAAAAACCACGATCCAACTTGCAAGAGACACAGATCCACATTAGCCCCCGCGAATGCGGGGGCTCATGTGGATATATGCATCTTGCTGAGACCAATTCGTATCCAAGCTTCTTGGGCGGTGTTGGCTTTCGGTCGTTGAGTAAACCACGATTTCTTAACTCATTCTACCCCAGACACACCACAGAAAGATAAGGATCCACCATGATAGTTCAAGGGTGATGCCAAAATAGCTTGGCGCCTATGGGCGCCAAGCTATTCTGGCATCACCCTTGAACTATCATGGTCGACCTGTGTCCTGCACTGCAATGCAGTCTTCAGAGGACAACGGCAAACATTTAAGGATTTCGGTCTTGGGGTAGAATGAGTTAAACAAAAATGTATGTACCGCGTACGTGCAACTGCGGCGAAGGGGCTAACCCTTTGGCTGTCGTCGGAGATTTGTGTCGCGGTGGATCCCGCTACCGACGGCCAAAGGGTCAGCACGTTATCTACTCGATATAAATAAGAAAAAAGAAAAAAAAAAAGAAAAAAGATCTAACATTATGTTAGCTGAGAGTACAAGATACCAACACATAATTATACAACTGTAACTGGCCCACTCAGCCCGACGCAAATTTTGGAGGCGTCATCCGACGACTATGCACATGTTGCAGGAGATGGGTCGACCATGATAATTCAAGGGCAGTGCCAGATTAGCTTGGCGCCGAGATCGACCATGATCAGTAACTATTCAAGGGCAGTACCAGATTAGCTTGGCGCCTATCGGCGCCAAGCTAATCTGGCACTGCCCTTGAATTATCATGGTCGACCCATCTCCTGCTGTAGTGCGTCAGGGTTGAGTGGGCTAACGGAATTTATATAGCATATTTTCCCAGAATCCAAATAAAGCCTTGTTCCGTTTTTGTGTCTACTTGCCGCACTGAAACACAATAAGCAACCACGTTATACTGGACACCTCACACTATTCACATTCAACAGTCGTCAGCACGGTGTGTCATCGGACACACGGACGCCGAGTAAATACCTACCACGTCGACATGCGCATGGTTGATAACTTGTTATTATTACCTGTGCTCTTTTGGGCGGTAAATAAATCATCAACAACATTCTCATTACAGTATGCCATGATATTGCACAATCGTTCGGGGGTGGGGGTGGGGAGCAATACGACAGGAAGCAATAAATAGCATGTTTATAATTATATGTGCTGGTCTGTGATTTTGGACCTTATGGCTGTCATTAACACCACAATCACAGACCAGCACAATCAGATATGTAAGTGCACGCGAACACATAGACATAGATCCTTCACGAGCCTAACGCCAACAGTGGCCACTTAGGAACCGGGCAGGGAGCGGGGAGGAGGCGGCCTGCCATTTCAAGATGGGGGGGGGGGGGGGCAGGGGGCAGGGTATCTCTGGTTCCCCCTCACCCCCTCCCTCCCGCCCCACCCCAGAAGAAAAACGTTCGGAAAAAGTCATTATGAAAACAAATTTATCCCCCCCCCCCTTCCCTAATGACGACAAATATCTTTCCTGCGCTAATGCACAGAGTTTGCGGATGCTCGACATGAGGCACACAGGGTGGGACTCGTCTTTATATCTACGTGATAGGTCATCTACATCTGCACAATGCGATCATCCATCACAAACACAACACACTTTTGTCGTACCGCATCTCGCATCCCCTCAGATCTGGATTCTTATAACCGATGGAAGCTGAGATGAGGACCTACGTTCCTGAAAACTTTGTTAATTCAACGCCAAAATGCCGAAGCCATACAGGGAAGTGTTACGTTTGTGGTTGTGTTAGTCCTTTTCGGGCATGAGTGTGTTGATCATAGGAAAGATCCGATGTTCAGCTGAGTTATTTCGGATAAGAATCACATGCCTTTTTAGTGGGATTCGTTTTCTTTGTTTGCATGGAGAATTGCGATCGATTTTGTTGTGTAGCTAGAAGTTCGCTACATTGTTGCCAAGTCCGCACTAGTTTAACTTGGAACGTTCGGGAACTGTCGCGATCGTTCTAGTGACCTCAGATATGACACCTGAAAGATGTGTACTACACACGTTCGCTACATTTCTCAGCAATTACGGAATGCGCCTAGATGTCAGTGGAAGATTGTAGACAGATCTAGAGTGTTCTTTTTAATAAATATTCATGAGTTTGGGTTACGTTTTCTATTCTGATTGGTTGATTTGTGTAGTTTGCGGGATTGTTCTGGAAATCTGTAACAGTATAAAATAGCGTGTTAGGAAATATGTGCGTGCAGTGTATCAAAATTGTGGATGCATTGTAGAGAGACAGTGTACCAAAGTGTGGATGCATTTACGGATGCATTGTGCTGAGAGTGCATCGTGCGAATAAAGTACTGTGGGAACTGACACTTCAGTGTGGTTTCTTTACAAGAACCCTACGTGCGTGTGTCTGGTGTGATTGCATCATACTACGACAAAAACTACCACGTAACAGGAAGACGGATACAAAGTGTTGTCAGCAAGAGGCATAGCTCATGAGGATCTATACCCCTTGCAGTTGGATGGTGTTTAAATTTTCCCTGGCATTAATGCATTAAAAAAAAATCCAGGCTAAAGTGACGGTCGTTCTCAGCAGTAAGGTCCAAAATCATAGACCAGAGCACAACTCGTCATCTGAAGGCACGGAATGGAAACATTACCCTAATTTTCACACAAATTCGACAATGACAGCACTTAATTGCCTGCTGTAATTGTCACCAGTAACACAATGACAGCACTAATACTCGTAATGCACAGTAACACACCACTATGCTCGTAATGTCCCGTACAATGCAAACAAAAGAGAACCCCACGCCGAAAGACGGCCAAATGCAAGAGGCATAGATCCTCATGAGCCCCCGCGACTGCGGGGGCTCATGAGGATATATGCCTCTTGCCGAAACCAATTTGAGTCTACGTTCCTAAGACGGCTGCGGCTTATGGTTTTGAACGGACAAACTTATCAGACGCAAAGTACGCATCCAGTGACAGGAAAGGGGTTAAGCCTCCGGCAGTGGCTAGGGTATGCAAGTTCAGAAGATCAGTCCTTTCCAGTTAAGGCGTTAGAAAACTTTTTCTGTGGCCTAAAATATCTGTGTCTAATTCAACCCTGCCACAGTAAAAAAAACAACTCTTGAACTCTTCAACTGAAGTCCCGTTCAAAAAGCATTCTTGTCGATGGGAGCAGCGTTCTGACTCATCCAGTACCCAGTAGATAATACAGCATGAGTCAAAGTCAAGCGGCCACAGAAACTCAAGTGTCAATCCTTCCCTGGATTCAATACCACAGGCGTGTCCTGTTCATACGGTCACGGCGTTACGGCCAGTCACGCACATCTGTCGTTTCTAGCACGCAACAGCACCACACCTGTTGCGTCGTTTCACATTATTTACGAATTGCGATCTGCATTTCTGCAGTAAAGTTTGGCGTTATCGGAAGACGGGGGGCGGGGGAAGGGGGGGGGGGAAGCCGGGGGTGCTTGGAGGCTACTGTCACAAGCTTCACACACACTGGTTGTCGCCCTCGATTCGCTACCACTTACCAGCGGTTGCGAATCGAGGAAGACAACCAGTGTAGACCCCCGGAAGGTTTCAGTTTATCGATCATGAAACTTTGCGAAACATTCTAACGAATCACGGATATGAGCCGTCAAGCCGTTGCTACAATATTTGCCACAAGTCGCGCCAATCGGCTAACAGAAGACGTGTCATCATTGTAACCCATATCCACCCTCATTATTTACACGCTGCAATATGCAGTCGGCTTTTTTTTTTCTTCTTTTTTTTCTATTTCTTTCACACAGCAGACACAGGCTGTATGCACACATTTGGACGAGTCTGCGCCAGTGAAACAAAGCACTTCGCCCCGGCATTCCACAGACGAATAACTATGTAAATTCCTAGTCTGTGTTGACTCTTTCCTGTCAATAAACGCGAAAGCTGAGCAGGCGAAGCTTGCCAGCATTAAACCTTCTTGATACATTTCACATGACGGCGTACAACGTCCATGCACAATAAGGGCAGCTATGGGGTTAGATTGTTCGACTCTCGTCTGAATGGTCGCGGATTCGAACCAGCTTGTGTCAACATGTGATCAAACCCTGTTCGGTGAAATCACCTTCGTGGTGGACCAAAGGCGTTGACCCCTTCTCTGCCATTGGACGCGCTCGCGTTTCTGTGCACTTTGTCAATTCACCGCCAAAGAACCTTAACTCATTCTACCCCAGACACACCGCAGCAAGATATGGATCGACCATGATAGTTCAAGGGTGATGCCAGAATAGCTTGGCGCCTATGGGCGCCAAGCTATTCTGGCCTCACCCTTGAACTATCATGGTCGGTCTGTGTCCTGCACCAGAGTGCAGTCTTCAGAGGGCAATGGCAAAATTTGGGGATTTCGGTGTTGGGGTAGAATGAGTTAACCGGGAAAGGGACATGGATACAAAGTGGTTTCAGCAAGAGGCATAGATCTTCACGCGCCCCCGCAACTGCGGGAGCTCATGGCGATCTATGTCTCTTGCAGTTGGATCGAGTTCACTTTTTCTCTGCAGAGATGGGGTCAAGCCCTAAACGTCTAACGTTTCCATACACAATTAACTCCCTTGTATCTGAAGCCACCGGCACTCCCTCCTGCTGCATGCACAAGAGTTAACAAGTACGCGAAGCCAACCTAGATGCGCGATCTGGTCTGCGTTTCAGCTTAGGGTCCCTTGGTACAAGAGTGATCAGGGACTAACCAACCACCAAACATCATAAATACAACATCTGAGAAATGTATCTGGCAAAGTCGCTCACACTCCGCCATCAGCAAGAGACATAGATATTCATGAGCCCCCCGCAATCGTGGGGGCTCATGCGAATCTATGCCTCTTGGGGTAGGAAGCTGGCTCCAGCTGTGCCTCAAGGTGAAAAAGTTTGTAAAGAATTAAGCACTGGGTGTATAGCGCCGCGAAGACAGTGCAGCAGATCTCAATACAGTGCAACCAACTCCACAGGGAAATCAAATGTGTATACCTTGGACTAGTCCTCAGCAAACGCATACATCTCCAATGGCACAGACCCTCAAAATTCCCCGCAGGTGGCAGGCATTGAGGGCATTTGCACATCTGTGTACCCCAACTAGACAAGATGATACACTTTTAACATTAATTTACGGACATAAATCATGCCAAACAGCCACGTGTGCATTTGCCCACCAAACTAGTACCGGTTGAGTCCTTAGCTCAAATCCTTGTCGGCAGGATTTTTAGTAGCACGAGTAATACCATCCCGTCTCTAGCAAGAATATAAGACGACTACTGGTGCTTATTACCAATAGTAGCCGAAGCAATTTTGGCAGATTATCATCCACAACCGGGTATATCTGACAACAAATCCCTGGGGGGGGGGGGGGGGGGGGTCGATTGGGAGACCAGGCCGGAGGGGTTGCTTGTCAAGCAGGTGGGGTTTGGAATGAGCACAACATTTCAGCGGGGTAAAATGAGAGCAACAACAAATCAATGGACCATATTTTCGTGCTTACACTATTATTTTTCTTGATGATAGGATGTCAGAAGCCCCATGCAAGTATAGAATGTTTAGAGCATTAAAGCGATCTGTTCCATGGCAGTCTTTGATTGCTAACGTTTGCGATAAACAGGTCATCAATGTTGTCAACTAACCCTTTTCTGCCCTTCTTTTCACAAGCCATTTGAGTAGACACACGTACCAGAGGTTTCCCACTGCTCTTTGCGTGTAATGGAAGAAACTCCTGCTTAACTCATTCTACCCCAGACGCACCACAGCAAGATGAGGATCGACCATGATAGTTCAAGGGCGATGCCAAAATAGCTTGGCGCCTATGGGCGCCAAGCTATTCTGGCATCATCCTTGAACTGTCATGGTCGATCTGTGTCCTGCACTGCAATGCAGTCTTTTTCAGAGGACCACAGAAAAATTTAGGGATTTCGGTCTTGGGGTAGAATGAGTTAAAAAGGAGAAGAAGAGCAGAAAAAAATCTTTCATTTTTGGACCTTCCAACTTCATAATTTAAGTTAGCCCCTTTTATCTAATATTATTTACTGCCTGGAATAGGTTGCTTTCAACATTCATGGACAAATAATGGTCGACTTAGCTGAAAGTGTCTTCTCCTGCTGCCGTGTGGTGTCGCTGCTCTTATAGTAAGGGGAAAAGTCAGTATTCTCGGTGTCTTAGGTGATACCTGTTCGTGTGCATAGGCTTCAGTACTCGCGCTACACTACAGGCCGCAGGTATATTGCTCCTAAACTCGGTGCCCGATTGGATGACATAGAATCCGGACACGCTAAGCGCAGTAATCCACATTAACTAATCCTACTGTGCGATATACCAGA
This sequence comes from Semisulcospira habei, assembly GCA_036245525.1. Classification (NCBI taxonomy): domain Eukaryota; kingdom Metazoa; phylum Mollusca; class Gastropoda; family Semisulcospiridae; genus Semisulcospira; species Semisulcospira habei. The sequence continues at coordinate 182,144,907 of BTPG01000005.1, read as the reverse complement.
TGAAAACGAAAGCCTGTGAACAGACCGCGATATACCCGTGGCATGCAGTATGTCGCGAGGACCCAAGATAATGTGCACGGACAGGGATCAACTAAAACACCGAGAATGTCGAGTTTACTGTGTTTACGCCATCTAGCGGCAGCAGCAGTGAGCTAAGTCGCTCATTCACAGACTGTAGCTGTGTGGTCACCTGTGGTTTCAAACATCTTTGTGTTGTTTTCTTCTCATTTTTTTTTAAATGCATGCACTCCACAATGGGGGTTCTTAAACTTCTTGAATCTTGATATAATGTACAGTCTTTCGGAAAATGGCTCAACTGTGATGTCTGAAGAGTAGTGTACATTATAACTTGACTTTCCTTTTACACTGAATTGCATGATGCTTTTTTTTTTTTTTTTTTTAATCGGTTACCGTGTCACTCCAAACTGTTATCGGTTATCAGTGTGATTGGATTTTTGGTGCGAAGTGTCATATCCTGCTGTCTCGTGCATCTGACGCTCACAATTTGATCGCTTTTAAAAATAAATATACGGATCCGATACCGAACCCTTTACACGTAGCCGAAAGTGAAAACAGATGTACTGTAGTGTAACCAGAACTTTTTTCAGTTTGAAAGAAAGTTAATAAATTACCTAATGCGAAAACGGCCACCGGGCCGGTGGCCTTTGCGCAATGGGGAGTTTTTTTTTATTGTTGTTGTTTTTTTTACCAGAACAAGACAAAATCTTAACAGTGACCCTGATACGCGCCGACCTGCTACAGTCAATAAAACGTTAATCGTTCTCAATAAATGTCTTAAGTACATCTTTAAAAAAATAATGCTGGACAACTGGACTGACTTAGCTAGTAACGCTTGAATGTCGTAATAATAAAAGACTTTTCTGGTCTTCTTCTCCTCTGTACGCAGGAGAGTTCAATGGACTCGCACCGCGAGCAGTGCAAAGCCTCTCTTACACGTGCCCCCTCAAGTGGATTATCAAAAAGAATGGCAGCAAAGAACAGCTGAGGCAACACAACATTGAGAACCCACTTTATCGGCAAATTTTAGTCATCAAAACTCACCCTGGAGAGGATCTTTCAAATAAGTTCCATCTGAGTCAAGTAAAAAAAAAAATCTGTATCTATCCCACGAAGGGGCGATTCCAGTTTGGACGAGAGCGTATATCAAGTAAAACATGGGTAAGACGGACATACACACACACATACACCCGGACACCAAGGCACCCATGCACGCAAAATTAAGAACTATACTAATACTGACAGCTATGGAATACTGTCAACTATACTAATACAGACATCTATGCTAATATTGACATACATTACAATATATAGAAAAGCTATTATCACATAAACCTTACAAGAACCAAACTGGCACTTTCCATTCACCTCATGCTCGAGTACAGATGTCACAGCTGAATACATTTAGTTTATTGGGTGTCCTCAATGAGGACTCTGAGTTTGCGCAATACTGATAACAGTCACGTATATAAGTGCCGGTAGTCTGGTATGTATCTGTTATTCTGCCTTTTCAGCTAAAATCATGAGTTCATCTACGCTGATGCTTGCGTTAACACTGCTTGCACACAGTACGTATTACATAATGTATCTTCTGGATAGATTATGTTTCATATTAACCTATATCATGATAAAAGCTTCAAATTTGTACACTGCCATATGCAAGCTACATTATAGTACTTACAGATAAGGATATAGACCAATGGCTTTAGTTCAAGGGTGGTGCCAGAACAGATTGGCGACTAGATGCGCCAAGATATTCCTTGAACTATTTTAGTCAATTTTATTTCACACACTGGTGTATTCCGAATGATAAGGGTTAAACCAGGCTCGTGAGCTAGTTCCCATCAGTATGTTGTAATACCACACATTCTGTACACAGTCTTTTGCCTACTGCTCTAGAAGCTAGATGCCTCATTAACCCATTCAAGGGTAGTGCCAGATTGGCTTGGCGCCTTTAGGCGCTAAGCCAATCTGGCACTACCCTTGAACTATCAGGGACAATCCATCTGATGCAATTAGCGCATAGTCGTCAGCTAACATCTCTAAAATTTGGGAAATGTGTCCGTGAGTTGAAATGTGTTAAATAAGTAAAATTATGTTGAAGTTTGCAGGACCAGAACATATTAAAATAAACTGTTGTTTTATTACTATGTTTGTATTTATTTCATGCAGATGTTTTGTCTTGTCCCAACGACTGGGTGCGTTTCGACAACTCCTGCTATGTCTTTCTGGATGAGACGGATGTGACATGGACTGCAGCAAAGGTATTTGTAACTGATGCGCTAGAGGACCAAGAACCTACGATTGAGTAGGGCCTGGAGACTGGTTCTAAAAGAAATTTTCGGATCACTGCCCGCGAGTCCTCGAGAGAAATGCGAGCTGCAGACAACTAGTACTTAACTCTTAAACTCCCAGAACCAAATGACTTCCATTCTATATAATGGAAGTCATTTAGTTCTGGAAGTTTTAGAATTAAGAGAGTTACGTTTACCAAACACACTATTTGATATACTATCAGAACAAACACACCACATTATTCCGCAATCATCTCAATTATTGGCAATGTGCTAAACAATTTCAGAGCATGTGTGAAACTATTGGTGGCAGGCTGATCGAAATTGGTTCCTCTGCCGAGAAAGACTTCCTAGCTTCAATGGCGTTAGCAAGAAGAGGTAATCTATTAATTTCTCTTTATTTTTTTAAAAAGTCTTGGAGCTAGCGTGCAATCTTACACATGTGTAAGTGTGTTGTGGGAGCAGAAAACCAAATAGCGTATATGAAGATTTCAAGCCACGAAACGACTTGGGGAGTTGAGGGGGATGAAGGCGAGGTGGGGCACGGATATGAGGGGGGGGGGGGCTGAGGGGAGGGGGGCGGATGGGAGAGGAGGGCGGTTGGGAGGGGGAAGGCGAAAGAGGGGTAGGGGCGTAGGAGGGGGAGGTGGAGGCATTGGGGCAGTGATAGAGAGTACATGCTACATAATACGTTTATTCAAAATTCAGTAAACTTCTGGATCGGCTTGAACGATTTTGTGCGGGAGGGACGCTGGGTGCTGGTGAGCACTAACGACCCAACACCCTTCCTCATTTGGGACAGCGGGGTGCCGGACAACAGTCATCGCTATGAGAACGGCCAGGACTGTGTTCTTCTGAAGTCAAATGGCAAATTTGACGATCACTGGTGTGAACTGGGTCTCTCCGGATATAACGTGGGAGTGGCATGCGAAGCCCCGTGAGTAAACTACTTAAGTACTATCTTTTGTAACATTAAATTCGCATCCCAACAACAGCAGTTAAAGCGACCCTCTCCGAAAAATAAATGGTTAAAAGTTCGCAATATCTCTTTTACCATGGATACCATGGTATTACTTTCGATAAGGATTAACCCTTTACACCCCAGGGTCCCATTTCTCAAATTTGGAGGTTTTGCCTAATGACTTTGTACCAGTTGCAGGAGATGGATTGACGAATGATAATTCAAGGGTATTGCCAGATTAGCTTGACGCCTTCAGGCGCCAAGCTAATCTGGCACTACCCTTGAATTATATTGGTCAATCAATCTCCTGCTGTAGGGACTCGGGGCTAAATGTTTGAAGTTTTGAATGTCGTGAAATGAATCAATTTTCTGCTCTTCTTCCCCTTTGCTGCGCAAGAGTTCCTTCGTTGCGCGGCATAAGGAGCATTAGCACACCTCTGTTACGCGTGCTTACTCCTATGGACTGTGAAAAGAAGAGTTAAAGAGTCTTAGTTGAAGTAAGACACCATTGAGAACCCGTTGTTAATTAGCGAATTAGAAAAAAAAAAAAGACTGAGCAGACAGATTTATGTTTCACAAAAACACTGCAAGCGTAAACAAAGGAATTTGGCTCTGAAACCATAGTAACTACACTCCTACACATTTCTGTAACCCTTTTGTTGTTACCGACACGTAAAGGGTTAATCATCCGAGGCCTGAGCGCCTCCCCTCCACACACACAAACACCCCCGCCCCCCGCCCCCCCCCCCCCCACCCACCCACCCACCCCAGCTCTTCCGTCTTTTTTCCGAGCTCTGGCTGTATTCCTTTACGACGGTTTTGGGCGGTAGACGGCGGCATTTTCTTAGTTCAAGAACATAAAGGGCATGCCAACTGTCAAAAATGCTAGCGTGAACATTGGAAGTTTGCAAATGTGCGATGGTGTTAGATACAACTGTTCATAACTGACTCCTGGCAATGAAGGAGGTAATTCTTGGCTTGACTTCGCGAACGAAGATTTTATAGGAGTTGCCCACGACGTCTGCAGGCTTGTTCGTGGCTGCGGAGGCCAATCCGAGACAGGCAGGTTCGACCGCAGTGGCTGCAGGGGAAGGTATGGCCAGGGTTCTGAGCTGCGGCATCTCTGTTTTTTCTCCTGAGCCGCTTGTCCTTAAGGCTAGCTCTGTGAGAGTCCTCAAAGGAGACAGCTGCCTTGTAAATGGTGGAGCGCCAGGTGTCACGGTCCGCAGCAAGCGAAGACCACTGGTGGTGGTCGATTTGGCAGGCACTAAGTGACTTCTTGAGACAGTCTTTGTATCTCTTCTTTGGTGCCCCTCTGTCACGGTGTCCAGTAGCAAGCTCGCCGAACAGGGTGATCTTTGGTAGGCGATGATCCTCCATCCTGGAGACATGCCCCGCCCAGCGGAGCTGTGTCCGCAGCAGCAAAGCCTCGATGCTCACAGTTTCAGCCCGTTCAAGGACCTCGACGTTGGTGACATAGTCACTCCAGTGAATGCCCAGGATGGTACGCAGGCAGCGCTGGTGGAAGCGTTCGAGGAGTCGTAGTTGGCTGCGGTAGAGGGCCCAGGACTCGGAACCATACAGCAGGGTGGTGAGGACCACAGCTCTGTACACGCTGATCTTGGTGCCTGTTTTCAGCTGCTGATTGTGCCACACCCGCTTGAAAAGTCGCCCGAAAGCGCTGTTCGCTTTTGCCAGCCTGCTGTCAAGCTCCTTGTCCAGCTTGGCGTCCGACGTGATAATGCAGCCAAGGTAAGTAAACTGGTGCACTGACTTTAGTTCAGACTCGCCGATGGTGATGTGAGGAGGGCGGTACACTGTCTTGGGTGCCGGCTGATGGAGGACCTCTGTCTTTTTAAGACTGACCTCGAGTCCAAAGAGCTGGGCAGCATCTGCGAAGCAAGACGTGATGCGCTGCAGGGCTCTCTCTGTGTGTGCAACGAGGGCAGCATCATCAGCAAAAAGCAGCTCGCGAATCAGTTGGTCTAGGGTTTTCGTGTGGGCCTGCAGTCGTCTGAGGTTAAACAGGCTGCCATCGAGACGATACCTGATGTACACTGCATCGTCATCATCGAGGTCCACAGTCGAAAGACCACCTGGATGCATCCTCGCTCCAAACACTGGCACCTTATCGACTATGTCCTAGTGCGTCAGAGGGACCGCAGTGACGTCCTCCTCACCAGAGTGATGCCCAGCGCAGAGTGCCACACTGACCACCGCCTTGTCCGCTGCAAACTCAGGCTCCACTTCAAGCCAAAACCCAAGAAATGGGGGCCCCCCAAGAAAAAGCTTGATGTTGCCAGCCTTCAGCGTGATGATGTGAAAGCTGCCTTTCAGACAGATTTACAGCGCAGGCTCAAAGACACAGCGGACCCAGTAGACTCCTCCCCTGAAACACTTTGGGAACAACTAAAAACTGCTATTGCAAAATCCTCTGCAGAAGTCTTGGGTTTCGCCAGAAAGAAGAACAAAGACTGGTTTGACGAAAACGATGTAGAGATCCAGGAACACCTAGCAAAAAAAAGAGCCGCCCATCAGGCTCACCTAGCCCAGCCTTCCTGCCCTGTGAAGAAGTCTGCCTTCCGCCTCGTCTGCAGCAGTCTCCAGCGCAAGCTCAGAGATCTCCAGAATGAGTGGTGGACAAGACTTGCACAGAGGACCCAGCTTTGCGCTGACAATGGTGACTACAGGGGTTTCTACGAAGCACTGAAAGCAGTGTATGGCCCCAGGCACCTGGTACAAAGTCCCCTGCGAAGCGCGAACGACCAGGCACTCCTCACAGATAATACCTCCATCTTGAACCGCTGGTCGGAATACTTTCAGAGCCTCTTCAGCGCTGAGCGCACTGTTCAAGAAGCAGTCGTCCTACAAATTCCACACCTCCCAGTAAAGGTTGAATTGGACGAACCGCCCACCGCTGAAGAGACCCTCAAAGCCATCCATCAGCTCAAGAGTGGCAAAGCAGCAGGCATTGATGGAATACCGCCAGAGATCTGGAAACATGGAGGCACAGCACTGCACAACAAGCTCCATGACCTCTTTCTCTGCTGCTGGGAGGAAGGAACACTACCAAAAGATCTCCGTGATGCAGTCGTTATCACCCTGTACAAGAACAAAGGCGAGAAGTCTGACTGTTCCAACTACCGGGGAATTACCCTGCTGTCCATTGCTGGGAAAATCCTTGCAAGGCTGCTCCTGAATCGGCTGGTACCTGCCATCGCTGAAGACCAACTCCCAGAGGGCCAGTGTGGCTTCAGAGCAAACAGGAGCACCACCGATATGGTCTTCGTGCTGAGACAGCTACAGGAGAAGTGCCGCGAGCAGAACAAAGGGCTGTACGTAACGTTTGTCGACCTAACAAAAGCGTTCGACACTGTGAGCAGGCAAGGCATGTGGCAGATCCTGGAGCGACTTGGCTGTCCCCCAAAGTTCCTCAACATGATTGTCCAGCTACACGAGGACCAGCAAGGCCAGGTCAGACTCAACAATGACCTCTCAGAACCATTCCCTATTCTCAACGGTGTAAAGCAGGGCTGCGTGCTGGCACCGACCGTAATTACTGAGTATGCATCAGATGCATCACTCTCTTACGCATACAGTGTTCGCAAATGCATTAATATATTTAATTTTAACCCTTTGGTAGTCGGTAGTGGTGTTTGTCGCGATGATTGCTGCAGGACAAACACCGCTACCCACAGCCAAAGGTCCTGGGGCCAGTTGCATGAGCGAGCTTAGTCCTGCACCAGCCACTAAGCAAGGTGCGCTACTATAGTTGCATGAGCGAGCTTAGTCCTGCACCAGCCACTAAGCAAGGTGCGCCGCTATATCGCTCGTGCAACTGGCCCCTGGCTCGTCGTAACTCTCTAGTGCATGCAGCCACCGGTTCTGTACAAGAGGGTTTAATACACGTGATCATAACATCTGTGTCGCATTTATTTTACCAAAACACTTTATTCGTTCCATTGTGAATGCTTTGATTCATTTCCACAGAGTTTCAGCTTGAGTGCCCAAGGTCAGTGCCTGTCAGATGGTTCCGAGATAAACCTGCTTCTCGCTTCTGTGCAGTGAGAGAACCTTGTTAAAATACACATTTCAAAATAAAAACAGCATCAGTATACGAGTTTATGACTCACTAGAAATCACAAGTGTACGCTTGCATGCACGCCCCACGCCCCCCCCCCCTCTCTCTCTCTCTCTCTCTCTCTCTCTCTCTCTCTCTCTCTCTCTCTCTCTCTCTCTCTCTCTCTCTCTCTCAAGTAGCCAAAGCCGGGCGTACGTTCTGTGCTCTCTGAAATCCGCGTGAATAAACTTTCTGCTTCCACAGCCAACAAATCGAAGTATAATCTGTGTTGCCTCCACCTCCCTATACCATCGATCAGAAAGATATGTCACCGTGAAACACTGCAGGCATTGTTCCGATTGCGTGAAAGTTAAACGCATTAGAGCCCTCACTATCACCGAGATACAAGCTGAACCCCCGATATGTCCTTCTGTCAGAGGGACACAGACGTAAAAGCACATCCTTTCATAGCAAGAGACATATAAGCATCACTAGCACGAGGCTCACGCAGATCTTTTTTTTTCTTTCTTTTGCAAACGGGCGGTCCTGGATTAGAAAATTCGAAAGACAAGTGTGTGCTAGTTTGTGATCTTACATACCTGCACACACATCGTAAAGGTTCCACTGGCTCATGAGGATCTATGCGTCTTCGGTCTTGGAACGAGTTTGTTGATGGGGTTACAGATGTGTGCTCAACGTGGCCCTTTTGCCCGCGAGGCGTAATCGATATAAGCATTATTAACTGATGCACTTTAGACTCAGATGCTTTGCAGACTGCTCAACTCAAAGACATGCTTGTCAAGAGTCTTATGTATTACGGCCTTATTGCCACACTGTGCCATAGGGTCAACATTTCAGAATTACAGTTTAACTCATTCTACCCCAACACCGTAATCCCCAAATTTTGCCGTTGTCCTCTGAAGACTGCTTGGCAGTGCATGACACAGATCGACCTTGATAGTTCAAGGGTGATGCCAGAATAGCTTGGCGCCCATGGGCGCCAAGCTATTTTATCTTCTACATGGGCGCCAAGCTATTTTATCTTCTATCTTCTCTTCAAGCTATTCTATCTTCCTGTGGTGTGTCTTGGGGTAGAATGAGTTAAAGAGACATATCAACCATGACAGTTTCAAGGGTGGTGCCAGAATAGCTTGACGCCTGAAGGCGCCAAGCTATTCTGGCACCACCCTTGAAACTGTCATGGTCGATGGGTATTCTGAGTAAGTATTTCAGAGCTTAATAGGTTAAAGGCGCCAAGCTATTCTGGCACCACCCTTGAAACTGTCATGGTCGATGGGTATTCTGAGTAAGTATTTCAGAGCTTAATAGGTTAAAGGTGCCAAGCTATTCTGGCACCACCCTTAAAACAATCATGGTCGATGAATATTAGGATGGAGTTTTTCAGGCCTTAAAGGGTTAAAGATGAAAATCTTGGTGTTATTGGCCATTATCATAAAAAGTACATTCTTGCACTATTGCTACGGATAAACATCGATTTAAACTGTAGTTTAAATGGATTAAAATATTTTAAAAAATATGTTGAATTTATAGTGGAACAGCGGTCTTGAATCAAGAACGTTTGAACTTCAATAATGTCTATATCCGCGCCCTTGAATTATGTTGCGTGAGTGAGTGAGTGAGTGAGTGTGTTAGTGTGTGTGAGTGAGTGAGTGAGTGAGTGAGTGAGTGTGTTAGTGTGTGAGTGAGTGAGTGAGTGTGTTAGTGTGTGAGTGAGTGAGTGAGTGAGTGTGTTAGTGAGTGAGTGAGTGAGTGAGTGAGTGAGTGAGTGAGTGAGTGAGTGAGTCAGTGAGTCAGTGAACCAACAAGCTAGCTATCGAGCGAGCAGACATGTGGGGGGTAGGCGGGTGGATATACGAAATAAAGAAACGCCCACTTGAAAATGTAGATAGTGACAGTTTCAGTGCAAACGTTACCATTTTTTTTTATTGTTATTATTCTTATAATTTTTTTTTAACTTTTGGATAAAAATAAAAATGCCCAAGACGAGTGTCTTTAGCAGTACCGCCAGAGCCAAGGTTGCATGCAGCCTTTACTTGTCACAAATGAATCCACGAAGCGAACATACCGCTCTGAAGCCAGCGACTTTTAGCACAGCCGACACTACCTAAAAGTCACCTAGCAACTGAATGTCCCGTTTGAGATGGCCCCATAAAACAACTTGCATGAACACCTCTCTCGGACGACGTAAATGCGGCTGATGCAATAGAGCAAGCGACATAGATCCTCATGAGCCCCTGCCACGGCAGGGTCTCATGAGGATCTATGCCTCTTGCAGACGGTAGCGTAAAACAAACATCCGAAAGTCCATTTACTAGCGTAACTAAACAACCTGTCCGGTGACCTCGCGGCCCGCTGTGTAAATGTCGTTACTGGTGGGATTCATTGCGCACTACGAGCGTTTGATGTTGTATAAAATCAGGTGAAATGCCGAATCCTGTGAAAGTGAACAGTAGTTAAGTCGCAGTCGCGGGGGCTCATGAGGATCTACGCCTCTTGCTGAGACCAATTTGTATCCATGTTCCTTGCAGGGTTATGGCTTTTGGTCGCTGAATGAAAACAAAATTTCAGAGGCAGGGAAGGGGTGTAAAAAAAAAAAGACCTACTATTACACACACAGACCGATACTTTCAAGAGTGCTAAGTGTAAGTGTTAATATTGCCTTGCATACACACAACATACACCTCGCGGACGGGTGGGTTCAAGTTTGAATAACAATTACTACATGTGTACATGCTGAAACAAGAGTAAGCGAGATGTTATGAAAACCAGACAATTGGTTTTCTATGGAACATGCGTCAATAATTGCCACACGACAACCGTACTTGAACAATTACCGGCCAAACAGACAAAATGAAAAAAAAAACGTGCTCTTTATTTTCATTTTTCATTAATTTCTCTTTATCTCTGTCTCTCTCTATCTATCTATGTATGTTGCACGAGTGCGTGCGTGTGACGTATCTGCGAACGATTAACCCATTCAGCCCTGACGCACTACATCAGGAGATGGGTCGACCATGATAATTCAAGGGTAGTGCCAGATTAGCTTGGCGCCGACAGGCGCCAAGCTAATCTGGCACTGCCCTTAAATTATCATGGTCGATCCATCTCCTGCAACAGGTGCATAGTCGTTAAGTGACGCCTCCAACATTTGGGAAATACGTGCGCCGGGCTGAGTGAATTAAACAAAAGTAAGCGACGCGCTGAGACAAGCAAGCCGCTGTTGTCCTTTAATGCAGAACGTGAAAACAGTTACCAGACCAGAAAATTAATGGGCGTTTCAGTAGACCACCCGTCGATGTGTTGCTGGGTGGCTAGAACGTATGTGTCTGAAAACCACCGCAGGTTCGTTGCTAAACAACCTCGTCTGCCAATGAGTCACACAATGATGCCGGGAAGAGGCCAGCAAGAGGCATAGATCGTCATGAGCCCCCGCAACTGCGGGGGCTCACGAGGATCTAAGCCTCCTGCACCGGGTCCTATCCACTCTGCTAGGGCTCACCCTGCCACAGACAAAGTGCCCTTTGGGGCAGGTATTGCTTTAAACACTTCTGCCGATTAAACATACTTTGATAGCGGATCAAGTAAACTGTCGGAGAATATCTGACGTCCACTCTTTATTTATAATAATTATAAATTATTATAGACTAATCTCTCGGTAAGCTTCTGAGACAAGCGAAGAGGTAAATTGGCCAGTGACGTGACAAACATAGATCCTCACGTACTATCGCTGACGTCAGCAAATGCATCCACGTCTTACTAAGTTCCTAGAAGTCATGTGAAAAATAAGAAATAGATGATGATTCCCAAGTCAGGTTTTTCAATTATCTCACGCAAACTCGTACAAGAGAGATTTTTTTTTTTTTTTTAACGAACATTTTTGTAAGCGGGGCCTTAGACTTTTGCAGCACTTCAATCAAATAATTAATTATGGAACTTTTCTTCAACTTACCTTTTACTGAAAAACTGATGATCTAAGCTACATTCCGAGCGCTCACATGTGGTTTGAATAGACTCTCTACTGAGGCGGGGTTTGTAATAAAAATATTAGATGATTGATGATAAGGGAGATAATATGTTTACACTGGCACGCGTCAGTCACGCGCCAGTCTCGCGCGACAGACAGACGGACAGGCGTGAGATGTAAATTAGGCGCGGCGGAGGATACACGAACACACTAATCAGTCCCTCACCTAGATCTATTACTTCACACATATCTGAAAGAAATATATATGCCCGTGAGCATCTACTGCATGTTCAGGGGGCACAGACTATCAGACTGCATCTGCAAGAGGCATAGATCCTCATGAGCCCCCGCATATGCGGGGGTTCATGAGGATCTATGCCATTGTCTCACTGACTTCATCTGCAGGAAGTTTAGATTTTTCATGAATCATGCATCCATATTTCAACTGCAATTACAGGCGTGTATTGCAAAATTTGGTTTGAAGGTCATTATTAATGCACGCGAGCACCGCAGTCATACATCCTTAGGCTTATCACAATCGACCCTGGTCGCAGGCTGAGTCAGGGAGCTTTCACCAGTTAAGTCCCCCTCCTACACGAGTTGGGTCCCCTGTAAGAGGCTCTTATCTGGGATATCGAGCCGCTGTCATAGGAGTTAATCCGTGCAGGCCATGTGTAATAGCGCAGAAAAAAACATTTTTCACGATCGGGAAGCGGGGGCAGCATCCCCCAAAAACAAATGATTGGGGTGCGAGTGGGTGGGGAAATGGGAGTGGGTGGGGAAGTGTGTGGGGGGGGGGGGGGAGACAGGCGACAATCCAGCCTGCTACATTCCAACCTCCGAAAATTCAAACAATTCAACACGAGGGTAGGGGGGAAGGGGGTGGGGGTGAGAGATATAGTCGTCCGGTCTGGGAAAAAAAAAAAAAATATATATATATATATATATATATATATATATATATATATATATATATATATATATATATATATATATATATATATATATATATATATATATATATATATATATATATATATGTAAGAAAGGGTCCACATACACCACGTAGTTTAGGAGGAGTTACACTTTTATTATTTGCACAAATTTTCTCCCTCTCAGAGAAGGCCTTCAGGGGAATTAAATAATTTTATAATCGGATTTTTGTTTTTAAAATCATTGCGGGTTCGGGGTGGGAAGGTGGGTAGTTGGGGGGGGGGGGTACTCTGTCCTTCCCCCCTCTGATCCTACGTTACTGATAGTGCCGTGATAAAGTCTAGGTAGTGTCCAATTACGTTGGATAGCGACTAATATGACGCATTTTTTTTAATACTTCACGTTAACTCATTCAGCCCGACGGCCGTATTTCCCAAATTTTGGAGGCGTCATCTAATGACTATGCACCAGTTGCAGGATATGGATCGACCATGATAATTCAAGGGCAGAGTCAGATTGGCTTCCTCGCGCTGGGACCATATGGCGTTGAGGCGCGTCCCCTGGGTGGTGGATAGGGGGTCCCTCGCGAGAGGGGTGCACCGCATGAAATAAGTTGCCGTGAACCAACATGGTCTAAGGGAAGGTGACCCCGACAGAAAATTCCCTGGCCCTCCTAGTAAGGGGGTTGGGCGTGGGGGTAGCTTCCCAACCCTACAAAAAAGGAAATAGCTACAAAAACGCCGACGAAAAGACAAACAGTAATTCCTTTCCTGGAGGAGGAAGGTTCTTCTACCAGAAGATTTATGACGTCCTGTGGTGAAAGCCGGAAGTCTTCGGAAGCCACAGGACCGAGCCGCCTCTCTCTATCCAGGGACACAACCATGGGCACATGGAACGTCAAGACCATGTACCAGAGTGGCAAGGCCGCCCAGATAGCAGCGGAAATGCAAAAGTACAACCTTTCCCTGCTAGGTATCAGTGAAGCCAGATGGACGCAGTCTGGCCAGAAAAGGCTGTTAAGTGGGGAGATGATTCTGTATTCAGGTCATGAAGAGGAGAATGCCCCCCATACAGAAGGAGTAGCATTCATGCTGTCACCAGTGGCACAGAGAGCGTTGATGGGCTGGGAACCTCTTGGGCCAAGGATTATCACAGCAGCCTTTAGAACCAAGAAAAAGCTCAAGCTGAACGTCATCCAGTGTTATGCGCCCACTAATGACAGTGATGAGGAAGAGAAACAAGAGTTCTACGACCGACTCCAGAGTGCCGTGGACAAATGTGCGGAGCGAGACATCACCATCGTCATGGGCGATTTTAATGCCAAAATAGGGGAGGACAACACCGGATACGAAGAGGTGAAGGGGAGACAGGGACTAGGGGAGATGAGTGAGAACGGGGAGAGGTTTGTAGACTTTTGTGCTCTAAACAGACTTGTCATTGGAGGCAGCATCTTCCCACACAGAAGAATACACAAAGCAACGTGGGTCTCACCTGACCATGCTACAGAGAACCAAATAGACCATATCTGCATTAGCAAGAAATTTAGAAGATCCCTTCAAGATGTTCGAGTGAGGAGGGGAGCAGATATCGCCTCAGACCACCATCTACTCACCTTAAGAATAAAGCTCAAGTTAAAGAAAAGCCGCACAGAGAAAACAAGAAGACAGCGCTATAATGTAGGCCTCCTGAGAGAGACTGGAGTGAGAGAAGAGTTCAAACTGGTGCTGTCCAACCGGTTTCAAGCGCTACAGGAGCTAGTAGATGAAGAGGAGGCGGTCACCACAGAGCAGCAGTGGAAGGCAGTTAGAGAGGCGCTGAACTCAACCTGCAAAGACACTGTAGGGTTCAGGAAACACCACCACAGGGACTGGCTGTCGGCACAGACCTTGAAGAAGATAGAAGTGAGGAAGCAGAAGAAAGCAGTTGTCAACAACAGTCGCACGAGAGCAGCCAAAGCAAGGGCACAGGAGGAATACTCGGAAGCCAACCGCGAGGTGAAGACAGGGGCAGACAAGAGGGCCTACACAGACAGCCTGGCAGCAGAGGCAGAAAAGGCAGCAGGCAGCGGCAACATGAAACAGCTCTACGACATTACCAGAAGATTGTCGGGCAAGTATGGCCATACAGAAAGACCAGTAAAAGACAAGGAAGGCAAGCCTATTGCAGACAGAGCAGACCAACTCGACAGATGGGCCGAGTATTTTGAAGAGTTACTGAACAGGCCCAGCCCACCCGACCCCCCAGACATCCAGCCAGCAGAGACCGACCTACCCATCAGCTGTGACAGACCCAGCCGGGAAGAGATCAGAAGAGCAGTGGCATTTTTGAAGAACGGCAAAGCAGCAGGGCCAGATGGCATCCCAGCGGAGTCTCTGAAAGCAGACCTAGAGACAACAGTAGAGATGCTGTACCCACTGTTTGGAAAGATCTGGGAAGAGGAGGTGATGCCGGCTGACTGGAAGGAGTGGTACCTAATCAAGCTTCCCAAAAAAGGTGACCTCAGCAAGTGTTCCAACTATAGAGGAATCACCTTGCTGTCAGTACCAGGAAAGGCCTTCAACAGGATCATCCTGGAGAGAATGAAGAGCTCCGTTGACCCCCAGCTGAGAGACCAGCAAGCAGGATTCAGGAAAAGCCGATCATGTACAGACCAGATCGCCACTCTCCGCATCATCGTGGAACAGTCTCTGGAGTGGAGCTCCCCGCTGTACGTCAACTTTATGGATTACGAGAAAGCATTTGACAGCGTGGACCGAGAGACTCTGTGGAAACTCCTACGACACTACGGTGTACCCACAAAGCTCGTCCGCCTGATCAAGAGCAGCTACGATGGCATGACATGTCGCGTGATCCACGAAGGGCAGTTCACCAGGGAGCTCCAGGTCAGAACCGGTGTCAGGCAGGGGTGTCTGCTGTCTCCGTTCCTCTTCCTACTGGCCATAGACTGGGTCATGAAGAGGACCACAGAGCAGAGAAGAAGCGGAATACAGTGGACACTGTGGACACAGCTTGACGACCTCGATTTTGCAGATGACTTGGCATTACTGTCCCACACTCATCAACAAATGCAGGACAAGACCACGAGGCTTGCTGACATCTCGTCCCAAGTGGGCCTCACCATCCACAAACAGAAAACAAAGACAATGAGACTGTACGCAACCAGGGAAGAACCAGTCTTGCTTGCTGGCACTCCGTTGGAGGAGGTGGAGTCCTTCACCTATCTCGGGAGCATCATAGACAAAAAAGGCGGCACTGATGCAGATGTCAGAGCACGAATCGGTAAAGCCAGAGCAGCCTTTCTCCAGTTGATAAAAGTGTGGAGTTCCAGAGAGCTGTCACAAAACACCAAAGTCCGGATTTTCAACTCCAACATAAAAGCAGTTCTCCTATATGGAGCAGAGACTTGGAGATTGACAAAAACCACTGTCAACAGAGTACAGATCTTCATAAACAGTTGCCTTAGAAGAATTTTGAAAATCCACTGGCCAGAGAAGATCAGCAACATCAGACTCTGGGAGAGAACAGAGCAGATAACAGCAGAGAATGAAATTGGGCGAAGAAGATGGGGATGGATTGGTCACAGTCTGAGAAAGCCAGCTTCCAGTATCACTAGGCAGGCATTGTCATGGAATCCCCAGGGAAAGAGGAAAAGAGGTAGGCCGAGAAACTCCTGGCGTCGAGACCTCCAAGCAGACATCAAGAGACTGGGAACCACCTGGAGTAAAATCGAAGGAGAAGCACAGGACAGGAGTCGCTGGAGGTCTCTCGTCGACGGCCTATACCCGGGTAGGGGCGACAGGCGTAAGTAAGTAAGTAAGTCAGATTGGCTTGACACTATCCTTGAATTATCATAATCGACCCATTTCCTGCTGTAGTGCGTCAGGTTTGATTGTACATTGCTTAACGTCCCGACAGCAACAAGGCTTTCTCAGGACGTGCCTGCACTGCTTGTGAAAAAAAAAAAAAACTAAACAGAAAATTGAATGTATGTCGCCAGCCAGTCAAATACGTTAAATAAACCTACAACATGGGGCCTAAATAAAGCTAAGACCATTTAGCAACACACATCCAATATCAAGAGCTACAGGCAGTGCAGACAGTAGGGAGAGTTTTTAAAAGGCAAATACAGGTGAATGGATTGATTGATTGTACATTGCTTAACGTCCCGACAGCAACAAGGCTTTCTCAGGACGTGCCTGCACTGCTTGTGAAAAAAAAAAATAAACAGAAAATTGAATGTATGTCGCCAGCCGGTCAAATACGTTAAATAAACCTACAACATGGGGCCTAAATAAAGCTAAGACCATTTAGCAACACACATCCAATATCAAGAACTACAGGCAGTGCAGACAGTAGGGAGAGTTTTAAAAAGGCAAATACAGGTGAATGGACAAAGGGTAGACAGAAACACATGCCCCAGAATAGAGAGAAAACCCCACCCTGTGGGGCTGACCAGGGTGACCCTGGGAACTAAAATACAGGTGAATGGACAAAGGGTAGACAGAAACACATGCCCCAGAATAGAGAGAAAAACCCACCCTGTGGGGCTGACCAGGGTGACCCTGGGAACTAAAAAATACCTAACCCCATCCAAGTCCCCCAAGGCAGACCCGGGTGGGGTTGTAGTGCGTCAGGGCTGAATGGGTTAAATGTGCAGCAGCTGCGATTTAATGCAGAGTCGTCGCAGCTGTGAGCTATCCAAACTTACACTTCAGTAAAGTTCTAACGATAACCAGGTGTGCATAAGTTCCATGCTATTGCAATGGTAATACAAAAGCACAATGTGATCGATCGCACTTCTGAAACATGCACACAATTAATCATGATGAAAAGAAAACAATTTTTTTTAAAATGAGCGTGAAATTTCGTGGTGGGACGCGTTAGAAATTGTCTTAAGCTCCCCAGACCGTAAACTATCGAAGTCAAAATTTCAGGAGTTGGGAGTTGTAGTCGGAAGACTACAAAACGTTACAGTTCAGGAGGCGGCCAAGCCAGTTCAAGGGAGGTACCAGAATATTGTGGCGCCTGTAACTGACGACTTCATCAGTTTATTGGTAGACAGGTAGGTTATGATTGTTCAAGGGTGATGCTAGAATAGCTTGGCGCCGCAAGGCGCCAAGCTATTCTGGCACCACCCTTGAACTGCCATGCTCTATACATGTTTGTAGCGAGTCGGAGCCAATTTGTGGGTGTTTGTGATGGTCCATCATACTGGTAGAATGTATGGTACGCACGCAAGTAAGAAGATAAACAAATGCAGTTGAAAATACATCGCATTATGTTAATGGCCATTAATTTATCAGCGTATACTATATATATATATATATATATATATATATATATATATATATATATATATATATATATATATATATATATATATATATATATATATATATATATATATATATATATATAACTTGCATATCCAGCCAAATCTACCAGCTTATATCAGCTTATATTCTATACATGTGCACATTCAGTTAGTCACCATATTCACCGAAAACTGTTTTTTTCTAATAATATTATCAATGTTCCATGTGGAATCACAAATTTGGATTTACCAGTTCTGTAACGAACTCGATTTTTTTTATTGGGGGTGGGGGGGGGGGGGTGCAAAATGCATTTATCCTCAAGAGTTGCAACATGCTGCTGTGGCTCATGAAGATCTATGCATTTTGCTGGCTGACTTTATGCGTGTTTTTCACAAACAGCGTAGCTCGCAGTGCATAAATACATCTATACTGGGTTGCTTCGTTTCTGTGCGGAAAAGAGAGCGCTGTGCTGACTTCATTTATAATGCACGTGAACATCGTGTTCGAAATTTGAAACCACTGCTATCTCCGCCACCTAATAAACCACATATCCAAATCAAGTGGTGGAATGACAATGTATCTACATGAGATAGTCTTTAGGCTATATCTGAAAAACTCAGTTAATATAAATGAGGATTTAATTGTCGCAGGCGTCAGGAGCTCTTTGTAGCAAGAGGCATAGATCCTCATGAGCCCTTGCAGTTACCTGGACTCATGAGGATCTGTGCCCCATGCAGATGGTAGGAGTTCACTGCCCCGCTAGAGTAACCTCACCTTCACCTTCATTACCCAGGGATGTGATTCACAAAACTTATTGGAGCCGAACATTCACCCAAATAAGCACATTGTGACCTCAAAAGATATGGCACTGATTAAATAATGAGGGGAGGGAGGGAGGGCGTGAGAGAGAGAGAGAGAGAGAGAGAGAGAGAGAGAGAGAGAGAGATGTGGTTTTCTGGGTGCAACATGTATGGCAATTTTCAACCCACTGATTGTCGAGCACAGCGTAGGTGGACAATTTTTATCAAAATGTATTACTGTACGGTAATGGTCTCTTCTGTTCGTGAAAGAAGTGTGGAATTCTTTGAGTGACTGTAAACAAATTTGTTTATTTGTACTTCGCTTAAAACGAACTGCGCCTGGCGATAAAGGTCGCAATATCTCCTCAATAAATGTTCATAATATAAGATAAGATAAGATAAGATAGTTTAGTTTATTGCCATATGTTTCCATGTACAAAACAATAAAAACATTGGAATTTGTCTTGATGTCAATTACTACTGTAGACTAAACACACACACACACACACACACACACACACACACACACACACACACACACACACACACACACACATTAAACTCTAAAATATGATTTTCATGCTAAATACTAAGCAAATACCGGTATTAAACGCGGCGAACGGGCACGCCTCACTGATTCAGTAAAAAACTGACTGTACACATTCCGACAAGTCAGTCTCACTCGCCACTCGCTCTCTCTCCAATCAGTCCGGTTGATCAGAGAGAGCGCGAACAGCCAAAGGGGAAAAAATGTTGAGGAATCTGCTGGTACTGATGGCCGTACCTACGCCCTGACGGTAAAAGTTGGAAAACCTCAATGCCGCGTGGGTGGAATCACTGGAGATAACACTTGCTCTGAGTAGGAGACGCTGCTTGTACAGTGAGTCCAGGCTAGGAAGATCTCTGCCTATGATTTCTGAACTGAGCGGTCTTGACCACCCTGCTCAGTCTGATTTTCTCTTTGGCCGTGATGGAACCATACCAAACCGTGGTCGAAAAGGTGAGCACGCTCTCAATCACAGCTCGGTAAAATTGCATCAACATGTGGGCACCGAGACCGAAACTTTTCAGACGTCGCAGGAAGAACAAGCGCTGCTGTGCTTTGGACGACGAGGCGAGTGTTTTCCTCCCACTGCGGCCGTCTTACAATCATCATGTTGGCCAAGCGGGCTGGAACACTTCATGAAGTCTGAATGTCGTCAGTTGAACGACGTAACTGCCCTTCTTCCTCCTTGTGCGTAGCAAATTTCCAGGGGCAGTAGCCAACACCAATTTCGTGCGCCTGTTCTCATGCAGCGTGAGAAGAAGGGCAGAGAAGTCTTAGCTGCGGCAAGACAACACTGAGCACCCGTTGTATCAGCAAACTCCAGCAATCAAAGCCAGCAGATCGCTTTAACCCGTTCAGTGCCAAGACAGGTTGAACACGACCCAACTGCAAGAGGTATAGATCCTCATGAACCCCCGCAGTTGCGGGGGCTCATGAGGATCTATGCCTCTTGCTGAAACCACTTTGAATCTATTTTCCTCGGACATCTAGGTTTGTTTTTTTAGTTTAGTTTTTTTTTTTTTTCGTGTTGAATCAGCAAAGACTGCGGCATGAACACAGTCTGAGTCAACTAGTTATTGTGCCGACAGCAGCAATGAGTTAAACCTGCACGCGTTGCATGTGTCCCCCCGGCCCCCCCCCCCCCCCCTCCCGCCCACCCCCCTCAAACAGAAGAGAACACTGGACGTATGTCTCCCGCCGGCGTAAGAAGCAAACTGCTAGAGAAGCTGCACCCTCGTGCTTTAGTTGATCGAACTACGGATCATCAAAACACGACAGGGAACAGAAGAGACAAATGCTGCATTCTAATACACGTAGTAAAAGCATGTTTGTCAGCCCACGCCGCCTGTGCCGATGTCGACTGCGTCAGTGTGCGCGGTGCCCATATGCCTCGCCAGCAGGTCATAGCTGAGAAAATGATCCCTGTTTTCTTTGGCTTTATTCTTACGGCACAAATACACAACACGCTCTAACGGTTCGTTGAACATGCACTCCTCGGCTGACAGTCCCGATGTCAAACGCGAAATTGGTTCAAGGAGTGGTTAACTTTAAACCTTTCAGGGCTGGGGCTCAAACAACGGTTCTTCCAAGAGGCATGTATACTCATGTGGGGGCTCATGAAGATACATGCCTCTTGGCAGAACCGTTTGCTTTGCGTGCTTCCGGCCGGCAGTGGCTCACAAAATGGTCTGATCGGTTTTTGCGATCTCTGTGAGTACACATTATGCCATATCATGTGGCGAGTGTTCGTGCGGGTCACTAAACTGAGCACAACTCCGCATACCGCCCCCATCCCCCCCCACCCCCCACCCCCCTGCTGAGACGGGGAGCGTACGCAGGTAAATGTACGCAACCCTGCCCCGTCTCAGCAAGGGGCCCCGGGGGGGGGGGGGGGGAAATGGGGGAGAGGTGAACATGGTCAACAGCCAGTCGACGCTTATTGTGTTTGGAAAATCATCGTAAACTCAAAGTCAGAGATCCCCTGCCGTCAAAGGAACTTGGGTATGAAGTAGCTTCGGCAAGAGGCACAGATCCTCATGAGCCCCCGCAACTGCGGGGGCTCATGAGGATCTGCGCCTCTTGCATGTGGGTCAGTTCTGCTCGCTGCGTCCCGGCAGTGTGAGTGGAGGGGTTAAAGCATTGACTGCGTCAGTGTCCGCAGTTTTTGCATCTGGGTGGTGTGTTTTACATTCACTCCCACGGCTCAGTTGTACGCCCACGGTTTTAATACGTCGCTGGTTTCACACCCGTTTCACTACATACAAAAGTTGTTACAGCGGTCTGCTTGCTACAGGACGGGCTTTTAGTGCTAAAAATCTTCCAACAGACTTTTCTACCCTTTTTTTCAGTTTCACAGGTCATGTGAGTAGGTAGGAGTAACAGAGATTGTCTACTGCCACTGCTACGTGTTGGAGAGATCGCCTGCGTACAAAGGAGAAAAAGAGCAGAAAAAAAAAATCTTTTATTTTACGACGCATAAGTTTCACCCTTTGCGTGTCGGTAGCGGTTTTTGTCACGATTCATCGCGACAAAAACCGCTACCGACACGCAATGGCCGGGTTAAGCTAGCCCTTTTTGAGTAGCTTTATTGCAAGACATACTAGACACGTTAACTGAATATAGAAGAGATAAACACATTGATACAGAGACTGAGAGTCATCTCTCTTCACCGACTGCTTTATGTGCCGGATCTCGCCAGGCCTTTCTCCCTCTTTCTTCTTCCCTCTCCCTGCAATCCAGCGCCATGAGCATTGTATAATGGAAGTTGCTGCGCTTTACAAGTGGACTTGGTTTAGAGATATTGCAAACTATTAACCATTTTTTTGCCTGTAGCAGGTCGCTTTAACGCTAGTCATTGGTGTTTGTTTTTTTACGTTGAAGTTTGCAACAACAGGGCGTGTGCAAAATGTGGATGTAAAAAAAAAAATGAAACAAACGGATATAGAATTGAAAGCGACCTACACCAGCCAGTAAAGGGTTAAAGGCCCACTACCGCCGTAACTGTTCAAAGATACACTTCTGTAACAGGTGGTTACGAAACGCTACACACAGGTCTAGCTATGGTTCATTTGGACACAGGACAATCCAGTTCAGCACACGTCGTCTTTATATCAAGTAACCTGACAATGACTCCACTCCGTTCTAGAAATACAACGCCATCAGTGCGAGAAACAGCTAAAAAAAAAAAAAGATTGGCACGCTAACGGTCAGCGCAGAATAAATACGTGCGATTACGCGTGTGCTTTTGCTATGGGTCCAAACAACTGCTAAAGTTCGTTAATTGTGTCGACGAGGCATAACAAACACAAATGGTGCTGACGGAAATGTGCCTTCAGATTTATGCATAACCGTTCGCAATATCTCCTCTATAAACGTTTTTAACACGTCTTACAGTTGAATGCGGGACAAAATGGCTAGTGTGATTATTATCAAGTCTGAATGTCGTTAAATAAAAGACTTTTCTGCTCTTCTTCTCCATTTTACATAGAAGAGTTTCGTTCCTTACGCACACAAGGCAGTGGAGAACCTCTGGTGTGCCTTCTCACATGGCTTGTCATAAAAGGTCGAACCTCGCACCTCTAGCACTGGTGGCAGGCGCTTTTACCGCTGCGCCACGGACCGCCACTTGTGTTAAGTATGGTGTTAGGTAACTCAATTCAGAATACTCTGAATTGAGCCTGTAACGGGGTGTCGCGCACGCGGTGGCGCAGCGGATTTGCATTTAGTCACCATCGTCAGGCCCCTGTGGGAAGGGGTCAGCGGTTTTGACACGCATGTACCGATGTCAGACCTGACTGCGCTCATGTTTAATGCGTGACCGGCGTAAACAACGAATGGAGTCCCTTCTGAGCCCAGCTGATTGATTTGATTTGTTTCGTGTTTAACGTCCACGGCACCGGAGTGATAATGGACGGCCCTGACGGGTGGGTTATGGGGGGGGGGGGGTGGGGTGGACAGGTAAATCTATTGCCTATGGAGTACGACCTGAACATTGATCAACTCAGGCGCACTCCAATTGTGCCACTTTGATTTACCAGGACCTTTCAACGGACATGCTATTGAACAAATCCGTTTTTTCCCCCTGGATTGTGAGTCCAGCTACCGGGGCCGGGACGGGATTCGAACCCACGACCCAGCTGACAACGAGCCTGGCAATAACCAAGTCACAACCTCCTCATTCCGCCAAGACCTGCGTTACTTAACACCATACGTAACAAGGGGCGGTCCGTGGCGCATGGGGCGGTCCGGCGTGGCGCAGCGGTAAAAGCGCCTGCCACCAATGCTAGAGGTGCGAGGTTTGACACCCGGTTCCGGCGTCGGACCGTTCTCCTCTAGTAAGTGTCACCGTTAATTCGCGCGGACCGTCGGGGGTTCTTTCTCCGGGTACTCCGGCTCTTTCCTCCCCGACGATTTTGGTATCAATTTCAGCCCACTTAATCAAATTTCAAATATAAAACGATCTGAATTTCAACAAAAAAAAAAAAAAAAACGTCAGTGGCTCGCTTGAGCTTGCCCTTGGCACCACGTGAATGTTCTGTGCTTGTGTACAGTGTGTGAGTGAATGCGCGTGATTCACGTGAGCGTGCATGTTGGGTTCAGTTCGCGGCGGCGCTTTGAGCCGATTTTCAATTGGGATAAAGCGCCTATTTAATGCGCTGATTTATAGTTTTATTTAATTTATTTAAGTCTTTGGCGTTACCCGCAAGATTCTGTAACGGTTACCAGTGTTTTACCTCAGTGACCAAAAGATCCTCGGGCCGACGTCGGCCCGAATACCTTAAGCTCGCTGAGAGAATTGGCAAGGGGGATGAGCAATGGCCATCTTATTGGATAGCTTCACACAAGACCAGAGAAACAAATGTTTACAAGACTACGGGGGGAAAAAAACCTTTTTTCGGTCCCTCATTTATATATATGATGTAACACTGATTAAAATCTCTTGTTTTATTTAACAAATACATTGCACATTTCCATAACATTGGCAGGGACGCGGATGAGGAATGGACATCATATTGCATGGCTTCACACAAGACTAAAGACACAAATGTTCACAAGACTACAGAAAAGATCAACATTTTTCCTGTTTTTTTTCTTTTGTATATATAGTTTACCACTGATTGCCAATTCATGTTTTATTTAGCAAATACATTGCACATTTCAATAAAATTTGGAGGGAAAGGTTTTTCACAGCAAAGCATGTCCGTTGAAAGGTTCTGATATATCGCTGGCACAGATGCAGTGCATCTGAACTGATCAGCTGTAAGGCTGTACTGCATAGGCAAAGGCCATCCCACCCCCATAATAGAACCGACCATTAGCAGTCCGATGCCGTGTATGTCAAGCCCCGAACTAATTAATTTTTCATTGAATGGCACCGCAGTGTGAAAATGGTGACGTGGTAAACACCATTTACTCATGTAATACACATGTGGTGATGTAATACGCAAAATGTTGTTACGTAACGCACGACATGCGATGACTTCTGAGCAACGAGTGGTGACGTAGTACGTACGCAACGTGACAGCGTTTAGCTGTAATCTGTTATCGGATTCGACGTAAGAAACTGGATAGTTCGCTGCCCTGCTCACCGTGACTTTATTAGCGTTCACAAACTACGCGCTGAGCAGAGGACGGATATGAACGCATTGTACGAGAGAAAGCGATCAATACCTTCAGCGTTTAGCCATCCTATCATCTCAGCAGCAAGAGACATAGATCCTCATGAGCTCCCGCAATTGCGGGGGCTCGTGAGGATCTATGCCT
Source organism: Semisulcospira habei (assembly GCA_036245525.1). Classification (NCBI taxonomy): domain Eukaryota; kingdom Metazoa; phylum Mollusca; class Gastropoda; family Semisulcospiridae; genus Semisulcospira; species Semisulcospira habei. The sequence continues at coordinate 182,120,231 of BTPG01000005.1, read as the reverse complement.
CTTGTTGGACCCCAATTCACATCTGTGCTCTGCAATCAGAGTCGGCTTCTGGGCGTATGATGAAAGTCAGTCGAACCATCGCCGATCGCAATTAATTAAGCGCTGAATCTCTGAACGGTTCCTCAGCCATTGCCGGAGACACAGAGTCTCAAGCGCCCATGCAGCAGTGGGAATCCGAGCCCCATGAGCATCTCAAACTTCAGGAAGTTATTGAGGCTTTGAGGTATATTACCTGGAATATACGCAGACAGGAGAAAAATTATGGTCGTTTTGTATCATTTTGCAGGCCGTTTCGAATTCACCTCCGTGGATAACTGGAGGCGATACGGAGTACACGCAGAATGCAGGACGTACTATGTGCTTCCTATAACATCCGCACCGAAACCTCCGTGAGATGGCCTTAGTCGCCTGCTCGGCGTTAAACCCAAATAACTAACTAACAGCACCAAAACGATGACTGCCAAGCGCGTAGAATGTAAAGATAATGCCAACAAAGAAAGAAACATGCTCAAATTAAGCTGGTATGGACAATTATAGGTAATGGTGGTGAGACACTTTTTCACAAGATAAGATAAGATATTGTTTATTGCCCTTTACCTTAAAACAATCACATTCTCACAAAGTATACAAACATCACAGTCAACAATAAGAAACAATTAACCCATTCAGCCCTGATGCACTACAGCAGGAGATGGCGGGACTGAACGACCATGAAAATTCAAGGGTAGTGCCAGATTTGCTTGGCGCCTGTCGGCGTCAAGCTAATCTGGCACTGCCCTTGAATTATTATGGTCAATCCATTTTCTGCAACTCCTGCATAGTCATTAGATGATGCCTCCAAAATTTGGGAAATACGGCCGTCGGGCTGAATGAGTTAATACTTTATCACATATAAACTGTGCCCTACACACACTGGGAGAAACCTTTCAAAATATTTATCTGTTTTCAGTGTCATCCTCTTTTCCTCCGCTATATAGTATTGCAGGCTGTGACCAAAGAACATATTTTTCACAGTGCCTCAATTTAAAGTATCATTCTCTTCTTTTCTACTACATATTGACACAATCATGTTATGAACGAGAATTTTTTTTGTTATTTTTTAGCTTTCTGACTAGCAACAGAAACGCGACATTTTTGGAATCATTGAATACCCTTTTAGTGTTTCCGATGATTCCCAAAAAGTCTCATTTCTTTTGCTGGTCATTGTACTACCACAGGCAGCGGTTGAGTAACGCTATCTTCACGATGCTCATCGACTTACACTATCAGCCTGTTATGTTCCACAGTACGCACGTCGTGAAAAAGTCTTTCCCTGCCTCATCCTTGTTGTTCATATTTCTTATCTAAAGCTAAAATGCCAACGCAATGAGCCCAAAACATTCCATACGCCCTGCGGTGCCTGCCCGCGTTTGATGCCTACCGTCCGTCTTCAATGCAGACTAAGGTCAGAACGTGAGCGTTCTTATACTGAAATTAATGCGCACCGTGCGCGGGCAACTGCGGCTAACGTCGGCCCGAGGGCCTTTTGCGTAATAGGTAATCGGCGCAGAAGTGATTATGCATAACAAAAGATGGATACGAGCGGGTTTTTCTTGTGCGTGCAGAAAATGAAATTGAAAACGAGAAGGCGCAATTTGAGATGAAATATACGATTTTATTGCTTTTACCCTGCCACGGCCAACTGGTGTTTATTGCTGAGGAGTAGTCCTTTGTAAACTCCCGTGAGTGTGTGTGTGTGTGTGTGTGTGTGTGTGTGTGTGTGCGTGTGCGTGCGTGTGTGCGTGTGCGTGCATGCGTGCGTGCGTGTGTTGGGGAGATACGGGGAGAAGGTTGATGGATGGGTACGGATCGACCAAAACCAAAACAGCACCTCGACCGTGATAGTTGAAGAACCGCGTCTGATTACCTTTGACGCTTCTTGTCCAGGATAGTTCAAAGCCGGGTAGTGCTACATAACCTTTTGAAGCCTTGAGCTCCGTTTGCTGCCGATAAAAACTGAACATTACCCATTGGCAAGCTGTACAAATCCTCACGATCTATGTCTCCTGCGGAAGCCAATTTGTATCTATGTTCCTTTGACGGCTTGGGATCTTTGGCGTTGGAATTTGCGAAGATTTCAAAACAGACAATCTGGCGCCCAAGTGCTGGCAGTGAAAGGGTTAACCGTTATAGCCCTGGATCCCTACAGCAGGAGATGGCTTGACCATGATCATTCAAGGGTAGTGCCAGATCAGCTTGGCTTGAAGGCGTCAAGCTGATCTTGCACCACCCTTGAATTACGATGGCCAATCCATCTCCTGCAATTGGTACTTAGTCCGTTAGGCAACACCTCCACAATTTGAGAAATGGGACCTTGGGGCTAAAAGGATTAACGTCATCAAGAAATCCTGCACTACTTGTAACCATTTGGCTGTGGGCAGCGGTTTTTGTCTCGATGATTCCTGCAGGATGTCAGGGTGTTGTTATTCCTGCAGGATGTCAGGGTGTTGTTATTCCTGCAGTATGTCAGGGTGTTGTTATTCCTGCAGGATGTCAGAGTGTTGTTATTCCTGCAGGATGTCAGGGTCTTGTTATTCCTGCTGGATGTCAGGGTGTTGTTATTCCTGCTGGATGTCAGGGTGTTGTTATTCCTGCTGGATGTCAGGGTGTTGTTATTCCTGCAGGATGTCAGGGTGATGTTATTCCTGCTGGATGTCAGGGTGTTGTTATTCCTGCAGGATGTCAGGGTGTTGTTGTTCCTGCAGGATGTCAGGGTGTTGTTATTCCTGCAGGATGTCAGGGTGTTGTTATTCCTGCAGGATGTCAGGGTGTTGTTATTCCTGCAGGATGTCAGGGTGTTGTTATTCCTGCAGGATGTCAGGGTGTTGTTATTCCTGCAGGATGTCAGGGTGTTGTTATTCCTGCAGGATGTCAGGGTGTTGTTATTCCTGCTGGATGTCAGGGTGTTGTTATTCCTGCAGGATGTCAGGGTGTTGTTATTCCTGCAGGATGTCAGGGTGTTGTTATTCCTGCAGGATGTAAGGGTGTTGTTATTCCTGCAGGATGTCAGGGTGTTGTTATTCCTGCAGGATGTCAGGGTGTTGTTATTCCTGCAGGATGTCAGGGTGTTGTTATTCCTGCTGGATGTCAGGGTGTTGTTATTCCTGCAGGATGTCAGGGTGTTGTTATTCCTGCTGGATGTCTGGGTGTTGTTATTCCTGCAGGATGTCAGGGTGTTGTTATTCCTGCAGGATGTCAGGGTGTTGTTATTCCTGCAGGATGTCAGGGTGTTGTTATTCCTGCAGGATGTCAGGGTGTTGTTATTCCTGCAGGATGTCAGGGTGTTGTTATTCCTGCAGGATGTCAGGGTGTTGTTATTCCTGCAGGATGTCAGGGTGTTGTTATTCCTGCAGGATGTCTGGGTGTTGTTATTCCTGCAGGATGTCTGGGTGTTGTTATTCCTGCAGGATGTCAGGGTGTTGTTATTCCTGCAGGATGTCTGGGTGTTGTTATTCCTGCAGGATGTCTGGGTGTTGTTATTCCTGCAGGATGTCTGGGTGTTGTTATTCCTGCAGGATGTCTGGGTGTTGTTATTCCTGCAGGATGTCTGGGTGTTGTTATTCCTGCACGATGTCTGGGTGTTGTTATTCCTGCAGGAATCATCACGACAAAAACTGCTATCCACAGCCAAAGGGTTAAGCGACACTATAAATTGTCGCCACATGAAAGGGCGCGGGGGGAGGGGGGGGGGTCGCTGTAAAAGTGTGTGAACGATCACTAGCCGTCAAAGGCCGGAACGTGGATGCAGCAAGATTTTCAGCAAGAGGCATAGATCCTCATAAGCCCAAGCAATTGCTGGGGCTCACGAGCAGGGCCGGATCTAGGGGCGGTGCTTTTGTACTAAAGCACCCCCCCCCTTCGGCCTAAAAAAACAAAAAATCCCCCCAAAAAAGTCATTTACTACTAGGTCCACAGCATGGTCCGAGAAAGAGGGGGGGTGGTTTAATGATATTGCAGCACCTCCCCCCCCCCCCCCCATTCCCTCTCCGCTGTTTGATTTTTGGGGGCCCTGGAAGCACGCGCCTTTCGCTCCTGAACAGTATACCGTTTTTATATTGTCGTTCAATCCCCCCCCCCCTTCCCCTACCCCCCCCCCCTTAAAAACTGATTGATCCGGCCCTGACGAGGATCCACGCCTCTTGCAGTTTGGCGGTGCAGGCAGCGGCAGCGTACCGCTGCTGAAAGGGTTAATCAGACCACTTTGAATTGCGAGCACATGACTACACAGGGCAGAGAACGGCAGGCACGACTTATAAACGGTTAATTGTCATGCGTGTAAAAAGTGAGCACATGGCCGACAAAGAAAGAAAGACGCTCCGGAAATGGAGTGAAAAGGTTGTGTTTAGTCAACCCTGAAATGAGTTCAGATCACCTTGCCTCGCTGAAAAAAACGCCAAGTACATGAAGTTCATTTCTGTCTCTGTGTCTGTTTTTGAAATATGAACAAAAATGAAACAAGAAACACGCTTAGAAAGGATAAGTAAACACAGTTTATCACCATCTAAATTTCATTTTCATTCTTCATTACACAGCACAGGATAGGCACCGACAATTACAGTCCAAGGGTGGTGCCTGAATAGCTTGGCGCCAAAGGCGCCAAGCTATTCTGGCACAACCCTTGAACTATCACGAACAAATTAAACTGTTTAGATATTCTGGCGTTACCTTTAAACTGTCATTGCCAACAGATTCAACAGCGTTCTATGGCACTACCCTTGAACTATCATGGTCGGTCTGTCTCCTGCATTGAAATGTAGACTTCCAGAATACCACTCCCAACTCCCCAGTGTAGGAATTCTGACCTCAGGGTTCAGTGTGCTAAAGCAAATGGGGGGAGATGACACCTGGGGGTGGCAGGGGTAGACAGGGTGGGTTGGGGTGGGGCAGGTCGGGAAGAGTGAGCAGGGAGGAGGAGGTCGAGGAAGGGGGTAACAGGTGACGGTGCGGTCAGCCGGTGAAGTTGATAATAGTGACTTCCACTTGCCTTGTTCACCTATGTAACCCTTTTCATCCTGAGACACTCCTGCTTGAAATTAATTTGACCGCGATAGTTCAAGGGTGGTGCCAGAATAGCTTGTCGCCTTAGGCGCCAAGCTATTCTGGCACTACCCTTGAGCTAAAATGGTTGATCTATCGCCTAATCCGGCATGTAGCCTTCACAGGACAATAAGCAAGTTTTCAGAAATAAGCCTCAGGATGTAAAGGGTTAACCACAGAACCGCCCCACCCCCCTCCACCCCACCCCTCCGATAAATGGGGCACGCTCTGTGCTCGCTCTCTTCTCAGCAGGGGGAAGAAAGCGGGGCTGTGCATGGAAGTGTTTGAGTCAGAGTCAAACGTCACACTGCGTCTTTCTGGTGGTCTGCATTTGAAGTTACACACTTGCTATTTAACGCAATTTCCAGCTGCCATCAGCCATATCTAGAGACAAAATCTGCACGGCCTACTTTTTCAGGTGCTCTGCGTTGGAAATCCCATCCGTGATATGCAAAGGAACGCTATCTGCGGTTTTTGTTGTTGCTGTTGTTTTTGTTGTTGCTGTTGTTGTACCACCTCACACAAAAAAACAACAACAAAAAAAAACCGAGCTTTAAAAGCTCGTCCTTTTCTGTGAGGAGGTAGTTATTGAGGTTTAACGCCCAGCAGGCGACTCAGGCCATCTCACGGCGGCGATCTTGTGTGTGTGTGTGTGTGTGTGTGTGTGTGTGTGTGTGTGTGTGTGTGTGTGTGTGTGTGTGTGTGTGTGTGTGCGCGTACTACACATGTGCTGGGTCTCTAATTATGAACCTATAACTGCCGTAATGTCCACAGACCAGCACACACACCGGCTTAGCACAGATAACGATCACAGGAAAAGAAAATAAATTCTGATGTGTCGACTGGTATGCTACAATATTCACTTTCAGTCAAAACACGTGAAAAAACGGCAAACACAAAAGTAAAGCAATATCCTACCCACTTTCTTACCTCCCACGCCCCCCTCCCACCCCTTCCTCTTCTTGCCATCCTGATGAGGTATTTAACTTATTTTAGCCCGACGGCCGTATTTCCCAAATTTTGGAGGCGTCATCTAATAACTGTGCACCAGTTGCAGGAGATGGATCGACATAATAATTCAAGGGCAGTGCCATATTAGCTTGGCGCCTCTCGGCGCCAAGCTAATCTGGCACTACCCTTGAATTATCATGGTCGACCCATCTCCTGCTGTAGTGCGTCAGGGCTGAATGGGTTAAGCAGCAGATAATCTTTTCACACAAAGACCACTTACCGGCTTTCGACACGCGTGCGTTTTAGTATTCCGCCCGAAAAGTCAAGAGGAAAATCCTAATTGGAGCAAGACACAGTCAGTTTTCGTGTGGCGTTAACATCCGCAAAGAACACCACGGTTGAGACCGGTAAAATCCACTCGAAAAAAAACACTGCACCCTGACTACACAAACACTGACTCATGTGACAAAGCAACAAGCGAAAATAGACATGCGTCAAAGGGCACATCGCACTAAGACATTACAACACGAGATTGATCACACACTGCACCAGGAGATGAATCGACCACGATAGTTGAAGGGTGGTGCCAGAATAGCTTGGTGCCTGTAGGCACCCTTGAACTATCATAGTCAACCGGTCCCTTGAACTGTAACGTGTTTGTTTTGTTTTCTTTCTAGAAGAGCACCACTCTTAAACTGCCATGGTCCATCTGTGTTTCTGGTATCAGCCTTAAGGTATCATGGTCTATCTGTGCACATCTAAGCGGCAAACTATGTGTTATCACCCTTAAACTATCATGGTCTCCTGAGCGGTAATTAATGTAGCTTTGGAGGACAGCTCCCAAATTTAGGAGTGGCGCCCTTAGGGCTCAATGCTATTGATAACTTGTGCTTTGAAGTGAACTATCAGCATTTATTTCAGGAAACTGACCTACAAGGACTTACAGAAATTGACTCTTTTTCACGATCGGGTAGCACCGGTAAGAAACAGAAACGAAAGTAAGTTATTCATCGACTTCAATTAATTTAAAGCGTAGACTACAAAGCAGGTGTTTTCAGCTCACACGGTGTTTCATTATTTGCTGCATTAGTAGTCCACTCTTTACACAATCACTGTAGTAAAACTCAGAAACAGTTATAGGAAAATAATGCCTTTTACACCTACTTTGATGAGACGCGTAAGCCTGTCTTCTCTTTCAACTAAACATAAAGCTAACTTTCCACAATAGAATATCACCTTTCAAGGTAAGATTACAAAGGTAACTCGCCACAATAAAATAGTATCTTTTTTCCCAACACAGTAAGCTGGAGTGTAAAATTTAGTGACGGTAACAGGTATGAAACCACGCCTCACATTCAGTTGTTTTCCACTGACACCGACTCGTAAGGAAGAAGAGACAGCCTGACGCGGGTCGTAAGGCGCCCGTGCACCAGACCTACGGCTACTATATCTACTACAACTGCAACTACACCTTTCCCCGACGGCTGAGTGAGCGATAATGCCACCACGGTGGCTTCAACCATCTGAACCGGTGAAAACTGCTTACAGCATCGTGTCGTTGATGTTGTCTCGTCTATACTTTCACCTCGCTGCGTGCGACTGAGCTTCTGCCGTGTACATCACGAACACGCCCAGCAGCAAGAGGCATAGATCCTCATGAGCCCCTGCCTTGCAGGGGCTCATGAGGATCTATGCCTCTTGCTAGACGCGGTTGCATCCATCTTGAACAGGCACAGATGCTCATGGATCCATGCAGAAAAGTGCGTCAGTCTCTAGTCCTGCTCTGAGACTGTTTGCATATACACCTGTGTTTGTTGTTTGTCAGAAATATGCTGGTAATCAGGTGTGTGTGCAGAAAACCGCGAAACTCGCCTGTCTCAATCTGCTAAGGTAAGATGGAGTGGAACACACGCACCCGAGAGAGATGATGATGATGATGAAACGTTTTTAATCAGGATAAAAGTTTTAGGCATAGCAATGCCTATCTTCCAAACTGTCCTGCTACTCTACACATATAATTATACATCAGACGATACAGCAAAAGATAAAACATATATAAGTAAAAAGACCCCCCCCCCTCCCCCCCCCCAAAAAAAAAAAAAAATATATATATATATATATATATATATATATATATATATATATATATATATATATATATATATATATATATATATATATATATATATATATATATATATATATATATATATATATATATACTGGTATGCACAAGCAGATGAAGAAATAAAACCAACCTGACATGTAAATGCAGACAGTCAAACTATTACATAATCTGCAGCAACAGTAGAAGATTGTGAGGTGATGGGAAACTCGTCGCTGACTATACGAATAATAGTAGATGGGAGCCGAACATACTATTACTAGAGAGAGAGAGAAAGAGCACAGTCATAAGTTCACACACAACTGGAGACAGATCGACCTTGACCCCCTACCTGTTTCACGAAGCGCATCGCACAAAACTCTTGCTAACACAGCGCTGGGTTTGGAAACAAAACTCGTACACGGTTACATCTCACACAACTCTGACGCGGCCCTGGCTGCACTGAGAAACGTGAACGTGTCCGTGGGCTGCAGTAACAGAATGGCGGGTTGTGTACGAGGTATTCAGGCCGGCGACCCTCAGCAGGCGACACCATGTGACACGTCTCTCAACCCCATCCACATAACACACAGGCATCTGACAGGAGACCTTTGTACAGGGTCGAACATGATGGACGCATTCAAACCGTTTATTGCCGTGAAAATGTGAACACTACCCAACTGCAAGAGGCATAGATCCTCATGAGCCCCCGCTGTCGCGGGGGCTCATGAGGATCTATGCCTCTTGCTGAAACCACTTTGTGTACAAGTTCCTTGGACGACTAGTGATCTGCTACACACTTTGACTTTACATTTACAGCGATTGCATGATCTGCATCAAACTGAGAATAAATTATATTTCAAATCCTTGCGCCGAAGACACCTTATCTAACCGAGAAGGCAGGCAGTAAATCAAGACGACATTATCGGGCAGTAAAGGGTTAATGGTTTGCAATATATCCTGTTTAAAGCGACCTGCTAAAGGCAATACAAATTAACAGTTCGCATTGTCTTCTTACTGTCTCTCTACACTTTTTCTCAAATGCCTGGCTCTATTCGATTTTCCCCCTGGTCGTCCCGTTCTCAAGACAACGGGAGTCCCCAAGGTAACATGTGATAAGCAGACTCCCTTATTACATGTTACGATGACAACGTTACTCGCTGAGCAAAGCGTTCTCCCCCAAATAAATCTTTGGCCAATTACATTTCTCGGTACAAACCCCCCCCCCCCCCCCCCCCCCCCCGCCCCCACTAATCTTCATTCAGTCAAACCTCTAAACAAAAATATGCAAATAAATCAATAATTTCGGGGGCTAAGAATAAAAAGAAATATAAATAATTGTTCTGTGATACTGAATAATTGGATAAGTTAGATAATATCAACGACAGGAAAATTCAACTGAAGCGAAGGCCCTATCACGCACTGACCGTATTCGAAACGGCGATCACCTGTCCACCGCCAGATGAGGCTGCAAACACGGCGATAACCTGTCCACCGCCAGATGAGGCTGCAAACACGGCGATCACCTGTCCACCGCCAGATGAGGCTGAGTGTGTTTCTGCAATCTTCCTTAATTCCGCACACAAAGAACGAAAACCGTAGCTGTCCCAGAGTACATGGATTCAAAGTGGTGTTAGCAAGAGGCATAGATCCTCATGAGCCCCCGCAACTGCGGGGGCACATGAGGGTCTATGCCTATTGATGTTGGGTGGTGTTCACATTTTCTCGGCGCTGAACGGCAGCTAATGGACAGGTACACACAAGGCAATGAAAGGTAAAAAAAAAAAAAAGGTTGTGTGTGTGTGTGTGTGTGTGTGTGTGTGAATCCTTTCACGCACTAATTGTGTTTTCGAAATCACTGTACACTCAGCGGCGTCGAACATCCCCAGACGCCAAAGAAGCATGGATACAAGGTGGTTCAGCCAGAGACATAAATCCTCATGAGGTCACCCGCAGTTGCGAGGTCGCATGAGGATCTATACCTCTTGCAGTTGAGTGGAGTTCAAATGTTCTCGGCAGCGAATGGTTTTAAATAAACAAAGTGATTTTAGAGAAAAAAAAAGTAATAGATCCTCATGAGCCCCCGCAACTGCGGGGGCGCATGAGGATCTATACCTCTTGCAGTTGGGTGGAGTTCACATGTTTTTGGCAGCGAATGGTTTTAAATACAAAGTGATTTTAGCAAAGAGGCATAGATCCTCATGGGCCCCCGCAGTTGCGGGGGCTCATGAGGATCTATACCTCTTGCAGTTGGGTGGTGTTCATATTTTCTCGGCAGCGAATGGTAAAAGTGCTTTTAATAATCAAGTAATAATAACACAGAGCATTTATATCGCATAAATTCCCAGGAGCAGTGGGCTCTAGGCGCTATTGCGGGGGGCTCATGAGGATCTATACCTCTTGCGGTTGGGTGCTGTTCAATCTTTCCCGCTCACTGTGTGTGTGCGGGGATGGGCGGGAGGAGGTGGGGGGGGGGGGGGAAGGGGGGGGGGCAGCGGGAAGGAAGGGGTGGGGGGCAAAACATGTCATCATCCCCTTGGTAGCTAAGGTGGGTTACAACAACCCCGTTACACCCGTAGACACCTATACTGACGACTTGACACAACGCACTCTAAATATAGTGTGTGGCCAAGGACGGGGGCAGGCCGCTGGGCGGGAAGGGGTAGGACAGAGAAGACGCCGTTAGACGTCATTTGTCCACCATTATAGGTGATGGGGTAAGGCGGAGGTGAAGGGAAAGTAGGGGGTGGGGGTGAGTGAGAGGGGAGGGGGCTGACACGACAGGACAAGGAAAATGAACCAATAAACACCGGGCCTAGCTGTTTTGGGGCGTTTATATATATATACTATATATATATATATATATATATATATATATATATATATATATATATATATATATATATATATATATATATATATATATATATATATATTTTTTTTTTTTTATAGAGCTAACAAGTAGTAGCTTATTAAAAGGAAAAAGAAAATATGGGACGCCTTTAGTAAGACTCTACATTTGTTTGCATATTCATTCTGGAGGTCGTCATAGTGTGCTTTTCTGTTAACCACATTTAGCCTCAACGTCCTGCAGCAGGCGATGGATTGATCATGATAGTTTAAGGGCAGTGCCAGGTGAGCTTGGCGCCTGAAAGGCGCCAAGCTCACCTGGCACTACCCTTGAATTATCATGATTGATCCATCTCCTGCGACTGGTACATAGTCGTTAGGTAACGCCTAAAATGTTTGGGAAATGGGGCCGTGAGGTTATATGGGTTAAGCTTCACTCTTTATATTTTTTTCTCTAGCTTCGGTAGTCCAGATGATACACTTTTGCACGACTCTCTCTCTCTCTCTCTCTCTCTCTCTCTCTCTCTCTCTCTCTCTCTCTCTCTCTCTCTCTCTCTCTCTCTCTTTCTAAAGTAGCTTAGCAAGGACAGATTGTAAGAAAGGCCTGCGCGCCTAATATCTCAATCCTTGGAAAATAAAGTTTCGTTCGGGCACTCGTTCGTTCTCTCTCTCTCTCTCTCTCTCTCTCTCTCTCTCTCTCTCTCTCTCTCTCTCTCTCTCTCTCTCTCTCTCTCTTAAAAAATAAAGTTTCATCTCTCTCTCTCTCTCTCTCTCTCTCTCTCTCTCTCTCTCTCTCTCTCTCTCTCTCTCTCTCTCTCTCTCCCCTCCCACTTTCCCACTTTCCTTTACACACACACACGTCAAAGTTTACGGCAAAGTCTGTTTTTTTTTTTTTTTTTTTTAATTTTTTTTATAAATAAAAGGTAAATGGCAAACAGAATGTTAATTCCAGAGCCTTCTCGTATTCAGTAATTCCAAACCGCGCGTCTAAATAATCGCGTTCAATGATCGTTCTTTCAAGCATTCACTGATTCAACCCTTTAACCTTCACCCGTTAACTCTTTCACATCCACACGTTCACTTGTTCACATCCACGATCAAACAGATTATTTCATAACCTGTTATTCCTCCAGCAGTAACCGAGGAATAATTATTTCCATGTCTCCGGCACTACCTCACGAAAGATGTGTCGGACCATGACAGCTATAATGATAATGATAGAATATAAAATGTCAGGATGCATTGACCATGGACGATCTCCAAGAGATAGCAGTGAGGGTGAGGGACCGTTGCTACACCGACACCAGTGGTTCACTTAAAACCCGCTTGGACGAGCAAGTACCGACTGTGCTGCAAACAGTACTGGTGGCTGCAATACACAAAGTGGTTAACGCAGTACCGCATGCAGAACAGGGGTTAACCCTCCACAACCGAAAAAAAAAAAGCAAACATGATCCAATTGCAAGAGGCTCAGTTACCTCATGAGCTCCCGCAATTGGGCTCGGGAAGCTGACGTCATCACGCCTGTCGTGGCGGCCATCTTGTGAGGATACGGGACTAAAAGCGCTCATAGAGAAATCGCTGTTTTTGTAATGTCAGGAATGTAAGCAATAACAGCAATTCTTGTCATCACTGTAGGAAACCGGTCGCCAGAATCTGTTTTTGTTTGTTTCCAAAAAGGAAGAAACATGAAGAAAAACGTGTTGAAACACTATTTCGCTGCTATCTGATGACTGTTGTATCCTCATAAGATGGCGGCTGATGCGCCGACGATGCTAGGCAACGCGGGGAACTTCCCGAGCCCTATTGCAAGAGGCTCAGTTACCTCATGAGCCGCCGCAGTTGCGGGCGCTCGTGAGGATCTATGCCTCCTGCTAAAAACACTTTGGATCCACGTTCCTTCAAGTTTAAAAAAATGAATTTTACAAACACAGCCCGCCTCGACTGCCGGCAGTGATGGTGTTAACACTGTACCGTGACTGCAAGCACAACTAATAGGGTTAATTTCACACTCAGTTGGCCGCGGCAGTCGCGAGAGAGGCATATTACGGGTACATTGTTTTCCGGGGTATTTTGTCTGGGCGGTAATTTGAAACGCATGCTCTGGCATATTCGGTTTCTTTCTGTCTCATCAGTTCCGTGTCTACTGCTTGAGGTCTCACTCGCCGTGCTGCGTGGTTTTGTTTGTAACTAAAATAATAGGCCTACTTCGCTGACGTTGCGACGGCGAGAGTCCGAAATAGCTCAGGCGGTTAAACGTCGGAGCAGGAGAGCGAAGGGAATCGCCGGGTCGTGGGTTCGAATCCCGTCCCGGCCCCGGTAGCTGGACTCACAATCCAGGGGGAAAAAAATGGATTTGTTCAAAAGCATGTCCGTTGAAAGGTCCTGGTAAATCAAAGTGGCACAGTTGGAGTGCGTCTGAGTTGATCAGTGTTCAGGTCGTACTCCGTAGGCAATAGATTTCCCTGTTCCCCATAACCCGCCCGTTAGGGCCGTCCCTGATCACCTCGGTGATGTTGACGTTAAACCCGAACTAACCAACCAACGAAGTACCCAACGGAGAAAGAAACACGCTTAAAAAAGACGGGTACAACACAATTTATTAATATTTCGGGTAAATACCCTTTGTCAAAATAGACAAACAAACAAACAGAGAGATTAGCCGCTACTTATCTTCATTGGCAGAAGGAATGTGGCCACATTCCTTCTGCCAATGAAGATAAGTAGCGGCTAATCTCTCTGTTTGTTTGTCTATTTTGACAAAGGGTATTTACCCGAAATATTAATAAATTGTGTTGTACCCGTCTTTTCTAAGCGTGTTTCTTTCTCTGTTGGGTACTTCTTTGCATATTACACGCTTGGCAGTCACCTTTTTGGTCTGGATTAACCAACCAACGTTGCGACGCAGTAAGACGCCGGCGTGTCATGCCAACACTCGTAATGTTGCCTCTTCGACACCGGGCGAGAAATGAACCCAACTGCAAGAGGTATAGCGGATCCTCATGAGCCCCCGCGACAGCGGGGGCTCATGAAGATCTATGCCTCTTGATGAAAACACATTTGCATCCATGTTCCTTAGATGGGTCTGGATAGGTCACGTTGAACTGAGTCACAAGGATTTTAAGAACACGATCTGCGTCAGCTATCAGTGACTTGAAGGAATGAAGAAAGTATAACCGTGCGTGTGTGTGTGTTGTGTGAGTGTGAGAGAGAGAGAAAGAGAGAGAGAGAGAGAGAGAGAGAGAGAGAGAGAGAGAGAGAGAGAGAGAGAGAGAGAGAGAGAGAGAGAGAGAGAGAGAGAGAGAGAGAGAGAGAGAGATTCAATGATTCAATAATTCAATGAAGCTTTATTTATCAACGGTTGAGGCATTGACATCGTCATAGACATAGCGGCCATTTTTCAAACCTGCCGTTAGAGAGAGATAGATAGATAGATAGATAGAGAGAGAGAGAGAGAGAGAGAGAGAGAGAGAGAGAGAGAGAGAGAGAGAGAGAGAGAGACAGAGAGAGAGGAAGGGGGGGGGGGGGGCAAGCCCCAACCAATCTTCCGCCGATATTGAACTAACTGAACAAGGGCCGATATTACTCCTGTTCTCGGCCTGAACTGTCACATATTCTTCAGACAACTCACAATACTTCAATGTTAAATGTGTTCAACTTTGTAATTAACCCGTTCCACGGAGAAAAAACAACAACAACTTTGAACACCAGCCAACTGCAAGAGGTATAGATCCTCATGAGCCCCCGCATTTGCGGGGGCTCATGAGGATCTATACCTCTTGCTGACACCACGTTGAATTCATGTTGATCGGACACCTAGAATCAACGAAGATTGCAGAAACACAGTCTGCGTGTCCCTGGCACTGAACGGGTTAAGCAACAACAGCAACAGTAGCAGCAAAACAACAAGCTCACCTGCCTCACTAGGAATTTGTTTTCCACACACACACACGTGCGCGTTATGCTCAAGTGGCGGCTACTGACATTGCCCGTATGTCCATCGTCGCTGTCTAATAAGCCGAGGTGCTAACGAGAACGCACGGCCGAAGATGGCCGCTTAAT
The DNA here is from genome assembly GCA_036245525.1 of Semisulcospira habei. Lineage (NCBI taxonomy): Eukaryota > Metazoa > Mollusca > Gastropoda > Semisulcospiridae > Semisulcospira > Semisulcospira habei. The sequence continues at coordinate 182,105,188 of BTPG01000005.1, read as the reverse complement.
ATTATTGCTGGTCAGGCCCACACGCTGTAAGCAACTGCCCACACACTTTCTACGAACAACTCTCATTTAGTTATATAACGTCAGCTATCGGTTTGCGAGGTTCTAGCCCAAAACGTTTACGCATGCCGGCCAAGACTGTTGACGTCTGTTTTGGACATACTGTAAACAACTGCCCACACGCTTTCTACGAGCAATCTCATTTTGTTATATAACGTCAGCTATCGGTTTTCGAGGCTCTAGCCCAAAACATTTACGCATCCCGGCCAACAGTGTTGACGACTGTTTTGGACATACCCCCTCCCCTGCCCTCCTCTTCGTCCCAAACACAACACAAACACATTTTTTTTTTATATAACAACAAACAATGAGATAGTTTATGCGTGCGTCTCTTGTCTACCATATAAGAGCTGTGCAAACACACGGTTCTCAAGAACGGTTCAAACAAGCTTGCACATGCCTGAAGAAGACCTCGACTTAAACCCTTTCCATCCTGACACACTGAAATAAATTTGACTGCAATTGTTAGAGGGTAGTCCCAGAATAGCTTGGCGCGTGAGGCGCCCAGCTATCCTGGCACCACCCTTGAATTAAAATGATTATCCGCCTCTTGATCTGTAATGTAGCCTTCACAGGACAATAAGCGAATTTGAAAACAAAACAAAACAAAACAAACCCAAAAAACAACAACCTTAAAATGTAATGGGTTAATTACAGACTGAACGCAAACATTGCTTCGAGAGAGAAAAAAACAAAACAAAAAACAGTCACGTCTGCCGGCCACACACAAACTGCGCTCTTCGTCACATCTTCTTTGATGTTTCTCAAAGTGGGAGACATTTTGCACTACTGACAAAAGCTTAACTTGCGAAGATTTGCGCACTTCGAAATCCTAGTGACTTTACCACATTCGAAACGCGCGACATCCAGATACTCGATTTCATGCCACGTATCCAAATGCAGCACCCATTGAATGTGTTAAAGTTATATTCCCCAGGATCAAGCATCTCAACACGGTCAGAAAACTGTCTGCAACAGACACTGCTGACAGTATGTGTATGGGCCATTTGTGTACTATCTTAGAGCTTTATGATCTAAGTGCAATGCCAAATGTCGAAATTCATCGTTTGGAGGGTGTATTGTTATTGTATCCGAGTCGCGGATTTATCGTCTGCATCGGCCTTGTTTATGAATTAATATGCATATTTATGAGCCTACGTCACAAGGCAGAACCAGGCCGACTATCAGTGTATCGCAATAGAGAAGGTCACGAGGTCATCGGTGTGGTTACGGTGTACACACGTGTCAGTGTACACGTGTGCTGATGTTCTCCGGCATCCCTTTGATGTAATTTTCCACGAGAATGTAGAGTAAACCTTCCATACTCGATATGCTGTCAAAATCACAATGCGGGTTCCGCTTGACCTTTTAGTATTTACTAGTAACGATCGTGATGCGTCGTGCACCGAGGGCATGGCTTGTTTGACTCGCAAAGCAAGCCTGCGTCCACGGTACCTAGTCTGACCTTTGATCCTTTACCCCTCGGAAACACGCAACGTGTTCCATCTTTGAAACAGAACATTGGTATTTATACCCACTTTCTGCACTGAAGTCAATTTCACATTTCACACATCGACGTCTACGTAACTGAAAGCATCATTGGAAACGACAAATGCACCATCGCAGCAGAAACACTACCTCTCTAATTCGAGTGAATGAAGCCCTGCAAAAACAAAAACATGTTACGACCAGTGATGTGCAACTTTGACACACACCGTAGTTTTCAGATCTTTGCAGCATAAAATGTGATAACTAGCTCGTAACTATATTACACAACAAGTTAAAAATCTTGCTAAATCAGTAAGAGATAAATTCTACTGAAGATCATGAATTCTGAAAATCACTAGCGCTGGCGGAACTATAGGAAGATCGACAAAGACCGGTAGATTTGTTACTGATTCAGCAGGAAAGGGACAAATTCTATCAGGGCGGTCAAGCCAAGCTCTCGCTTTACGCGTTGCCACATGTCCATATTCCCTTGTCCCAGTTCTACTTAGGGGTATCTTGTCTCTCATCCTCTTTCTTCTCTTCAATTCCGAATCTGTCTTTGTCGGCGCGAGTCGATGATACTTTCTTTTTTTCTTCGCTGGTTCATCCGCCATCTTGTCTCTGATTGGTTATAATTATGCATATGACCTAAGGTCGTATAGAATAGTTATCACGTCAGCTACCATCGCCTATCAGAAGCAATCTTTTCACGTATCCGTCACAAGATTCCGGTGGGCCTCTTTTCGCTTTCAACGGACGAAAGAAAGCATTTGGTGGGACAATAGGGTGGTCACTGTAAAAGCTTTTTGCAAACTGAAGCCTTAAAAAAAGAAAAATTGTCCCTATGGTATCACAGATGATTAGAGAGCCTTAAAAAAGGTCGGGCGTGCCCCTTTAAGGAAGTGAGAGACCAGGGGCCAGTTGCATGAGTGAGCTTAGTTCTGCGTCAGCCAGTGACTAAGCAAGGTGCTCCGCGAGAGCGGAGCACCTTGCTTAGTGGCTGTCGCAGGACTAAGCTCACTCATAGCGGCGGAGCATCTTGCTCAGTGGCTGGCGCAGGACTAAGCTCACTCATAGCGGAGCACCTTGCTCAGTGGCCGGCGCAGGACTAAGCTCACTCATAGCGGCGGAGCATCTTGCTCAGTGGCTGGCGCAGGACTAAGCTCACTCATAGCGGCGGAGCACCTTGCTCAGTGGCTGGCGCAGGACTAAGCTCACTCATAGCGGCGGAGCACCTTGCTCAGTGGCTGGCGCAGGACTAAGCTCACTCATAGCGGCGGAGCACCTTGCTTAGTGGCTGTCGCAGGACTAAGCTCACTCATAGCGGAGCATCTTGCTCAGTGGCTGTCGCAGGACTAAGCTCACTCATAGCGGAGCACCTTGCTCAGTGGCTGTCGCAGGACTAAGCTCACTCATAGCGGCGGAGCATCTTGCTCAGTGGCTGTCGCAGGACTAAGCTCACTCATAGCGGCGGAGCATCTTGCTCAGTGGCTGTCGCAGGACTAAGCTCACTCATAGCGGCGGAGCATCTTGCTCAGTGGCTGTCGCAGGACTAAGCTCACTCATAGCGGCGGAGCACCTTGCTCAGTGGCCGGCGCAGGACTAAGCTCACTCATAGCGGCGGAGCACCTTGCTCAGTGGCTGGCGCAGGACTAAGTTCACTCATAGCGGCGGAGCACCTTGCTCAGTGGCTGGCGCAGGACTAAGCTCACTCATAGCGGAGCATCTTGCTCAGTGGCTGTCGCAGGACTAAGCTCACTCATAGCGGAGCATCTTGCTCAGTGGCTGGCGCAGGACTAAGTTCACTCATAGCGGCGGAGCACCTTGCTCAGTGGCTGGCGCAGGACCAAGCTCACTCATAGCGGAGCATCTTGCTCAGTGGCTGTCGCAGGACTAAGCTCACTCATAGCGGAGCATCTTGCTCAGTGGCTGTCGCAGGACTAAGCTCACTCATAGCGGAGCATCTTGCTCAGTGGCTGGCGCAGGACTAAGCTCACTCATAGCGGCGGAGCATCTTGCTCAGTGGCTGTCGCAGGACTAAGTTCACTCATAGCGGAGCATCTTGCTCAGTGGCTGTCGCAGGACTAAGCTCACTCATAGCGGAGCATCTTGCTCAGTGGCTGTCGCAGGACTAAGCTCACTCATAGCGGCGGAGCACCTTGCTTAGTGGCTGTCGCAGGACTAAGCTCACTCATAGCGGCGGAGCATCTTGCTCAGTGGCCGGCGCAGGACTAAGCTCACTCATAGCGGAGCACCTTGCTTAGTGGCTGTCGCAGAACTAAGCTCACTCATAGCGGCGGAGCATCTTGCTCAGTGGCCGGCGCAGGACTAAGCTCACTCACGCAGCTGGCCCCTGAAGTCAAACTCAGTGACAGCTTTACACAAGAAGAGATCGACAGAATCTGGCAGCGTGTGTTCCCGACTCTGACCAGACTATTAAGGGTGTTTTCCGCTTGGCTAAAGCTGTGGGATAAACCGGCGGAATCTTTTGAGCGGCTCAATTGTGCGTGTTCAATTGACCAGCAGCCTTCAGCTCAAGGTAATCCCCCCCCCCCTCCCACACACTCCCCCCCCCCCCCTTTCGTTCCCACTGGCCATAGATAAACATTATTCAGTCACGCATCAGGTAACCCTTTTACTGTCAATGATCCGTGAATTTTGTTTTTTGAAGTAATCGCAGAAAATTTTGGAGATACGTGGTCAGCGAGAGGCATAGATCCTCATGCTACTGCAGAGGGCTCATGAGGGTCTATGTCAGTCTTTTGAAGTCTGGGTGCTGTTCGCTATGTCCCGGGAGTGAAGGGGTTAAACTGCGTGTGACTTGCTGCACTGTACAAGTCGGTGTACTAAAGAGAAAAAACTTCGACAACTAGGGCCGGCGGCATGAGCTAGCTTAGTCCTGCGCCAGCTACTAAGAAAGGTATCTCCGCTATAGCGGAGCACCTTGCTTAGTGGCTGGCGCAAGAGTAAACTCACTCATGCAACCGATCACTGGTATTTCTGTGAACACATTCAGCATATTAGTAATAGGTGCGAATTTTCTAAATTTGTGAGACTTCCAAAGGCTGTATGTGCCAGTATATGCAACACATAGACCATTATACTAGTTTTAGTTCAAAGGTTGGTACGTAAGGGTGCCAAGCTATGCTGGCACCACCCTTGAACTATCATGGTCGGCCAGTCTCCTGTTGTAGCGTGTAAAGGCGACACGGTAGAGCTGAAAGGCGGCACAAAATGTGACCCGATAGCTCAGACACTGAGAATAAAGAAAGTGTATGTTCGGGTACACGGAGTATTATCTTTCAATGAAATCTTCAGACAAAAATGCTTTTCATGTACAATAAGAGGTTGTATGCCAACGCGTTCCATTAGCATTTTACAATAGTGTGTGGGTGGCGGCAATTTTGAGAAATCCGGCTTGAAATGGCTTTCATTCATCAGCAGGCAGGCTGGGATAGGTGACTTCACTCATTCTAGCCCAAGACCGAAATCCCCAAATTTTGAAGTCGTCCTCTAAAGACTGCGTTGCAGTGCAGGACACAGATCGACCATGATAGTTCAAAGGTGATGACAGAATAGCTTGGCGCAGATAGGCGCCAAGCTATTTTGGCATCACCCTTGAACTATCATGGTCGATCTTTATCTTGCTGTGGTGTGTCTGGGGTCATAGTTAACGCATTAAGCCCGACGGCCGCATTTCCCAAAATGTTGGAGGCGTCATCTAACGACTATGCACCAGTTGCAGGGGATGGATCGACCATGATAATTCAAGGGCAGTGCTGGCCAGATCAGCTTGGCGCCGACAGGCGCCAAGCTAATCTGGCACTACCCTTGAAATCTCTTGCTATAGGCCATATGGGTTAAGTATTATTTTTGATTATTTTAGAGGCAGATTCATGCATACATCTTTGGACATATTATACTTTGAAGACCACACAAATCGAAAACGCCGGGAACCCACTTGATAAATCTCCTCCCAGCCATTATTTTCTGGCTGTGACCCCGGTCGGGTCCAACTGGTTTTGACGGAGCGCGTGGAGTGCGCACCGCAGCAAAAGCCACCAATGACCGCAGCGGAAAGTAGTCTGTTTAACCCGTTCGGTCCCGAGTACCTACAGCAGGAGATGGATTGACCACGATAATTCAAGGGTAGTGCCAGATGAGCTTGGCGCCGTTAGGCGCCAAGCTCATCTGGCACTACCCTTGAATTATCATGGTCAATCCATCCCCTGCAACTGGTACATAGTCGTTAGGCAACACCTCCAAAATTTGAGAAATTGGACCTTGGGGCTAAAAGGGTTAAATAATTTCGTCCAGGAAAAAAATCATTCCCACAGAAAGAGTCAATAACCGACGGGAAATCATAATCCTTCTTGTGCATGCAGCACGGCGCCGGTACTGTAAACAGTGTGCGTGCTTGTGTGTATGTGGTGTACTGTAAACAGTGTGCGTGCTTGTGTGTATGTGGTGTACTGTAAACAGTGTGCGTGCTTGTGTGTATGTGGTGTACTGTAAACAGTGTGCGTGCTTGTGTGTATGTGGTGTACTGTAAACAGTGTGCGTGCTTGTGTGTATGTGATGTACTGTAAACAGTACTGGTGATTGCATTCAAACACTGAAATGGGTGCCGAACCCCTTAATATGTGGACGGAGATTGCGTTTCGAAATCTTTGTAAATTCAACGTCAAAGGAACATGGCCCACACAAAGTGGTTTCAGCGAAAGGTATAAATCCTCATGAGCCCGCCGCCGCGGGGGGCCTGATGAGGATCTATACCTCTCGCAGCGGAGGTGTTCATTTTTTTTTTTGCTCGGCACACTTCTGAAAGAGTCGATATCAATTGCCTGTGCTCATTTCAAGTACCTGTGCGCTACGTGTCGTGGAGCCTCGTCTCACTGCATTCCGTATTCATTATTCATTGTGTATCGGAATGGCATGGAAACGGGGGCGGTTTGTTGGCAATAAGTTTCACGACCCTGCCTGCACCACTCCGACAGTTTCGCGCCCCAGCCCGCACACCTGTTAAACAGCTCCTTTCAACAGAGGTGGGCGCAGTCTGTGTTTCAATGCGTGCACGTTGCAATGGATTTGCAGTGAGGAAAGGTGGGAAATAGCCTTACGGGGAAGGAGAGGAGGCCCGGGGGGGGGGGGGGGAGAGAGAGAGAGAGAGAGAGAGAGAGAGAGAGAGAGAGAGAGAGCGGAGAGAGAGAGAGAGAGAGAGAGAGAGAGAGAGAGAGAGAGAGAGAGAGAGAGAGAGAGACAGACAGACAGACAGACAGACAGACAGACAGAGAGAGAGAGAGAGAGCCGGAGAGCCCATATCACTCATTCGGCACACACAACTTCGAGGGCAGGTCGACCGTGACTGTACCTGGTTCATAAAGCACATCTCCCAAAACTCTTGTAAACACAGCGTTGGTTTGGAAACAGAACTCTTACACGGCGTTACATCTCGCAAAACCCATACGCAGTAATGAAACCTTCAAATGAAATGAAACTATATTTTCGAAGGACAAATGAACAGGTGCGAATACTTTCTTTCATTCTTGTCCTTCGTACACTGAAACTAAAGGTACGGAGGGAGAGAGAGAAGGGGGGGGGGATGAGAGCGAGGAGGGGGGGAGGGGTGAGGGAGAGAGAGGTAGGGTGGGGGGTAGAAAGAGAGGCAGACAGACAGGGGGAGGCAGACAGCCGACAGACAGACCGAGACACAGAGAGAGAATGAATGAATGAATGAATGAATGAATGATACTTTATTTCTCAAGGATGGAAACAATAGGCGCACAGGCCTCTTTTCATGTTTGTCCTTGCTAAACTACAACACTAAAAGCAACATTAAAACAATATGTTAACAGCACAAAACAAGCGGCTACACCCACAGGTCACTTGTGTTACATTCCGATACAAGTTCCAAAGTTGCTGAAGATTACACACACACACACAGCAAAATGACAGGGTCTTGGACGGGGGGGGGGGGGGGGGGGGGGGGGCCGGGGGTGCGATGTAAAGTGTCTTTATAGAAAGCGACTGCACACTTATGATACAGCTACTCATGTGTAGGAATTTAGTGAGCAGGCAAAACACCACGATAAAGAGAGATATTATGTAAAAGCTAACAAGTGCAAGACGGAGGACCACAGGAAATCATTGACATGACTCTTTTGGACATATTATCTACGTTTCTTTCAAGTTTGCTCAGAGATGTATTTAAAAGCTGTCGTCCTAAACAATGGAAGATGTCTCGTTTGCTGTATATGTGGAGGAAGTGAGTTCCATAAATAGGCACCCGCGTAAGAAAGGCTGGATTTAAACAAGTCAATTTGGGACCGTTTAATGACGAGACTGTTCCTCAAAGTGCTGTAAACCCTTTCGCTCTCAGTGAAAAGCTTAGCCAGGTAGAGGGGGGCTTTCCCGTTCAGTGCTTTGTGCTCAAAGACACAGCGGACCCAGCAGACTCCTCCCCTGAAACACTTTGGGAAGAACTGAAAACTGCTATTGCAAAATCCTCTGCAGAAGTCTTGGGTTTCGCTAGAAAGAGGAACAAAGACTGGTTTGACGAAAACGATGTAGAGATCCAGGAACACCTAGCAAAAAAAAGAGCCGCCCATCAGGCCCACCTAGCCCAGCCTTCCTGCCCTGTGAAGAAGTCTGCCTTCCGCCTCGTCTGCAGCAGTCTCCAGCGCAAGCTCAGAGATCTCCAGAATGAGTGGTGGACCAGACTTGCACAGAGGACCCAGCTTTGCGCAGACAATGGTGACTACAGGGGCTTCTACGAAGCATTGAAAGCAGTGTATGGCCCCAGGCACCTGGTACAAAGTCCCCTGCGAAGCGCGAATGGCCAGGCACTCCTCACAGATAATACCTCCATCTTGAACCGCTGGTCGGAATACTTTCAGAGCCTCTTCAGCGCTGAGCGCACTGTTCAAGAAGCAGTCGTCCTACAAATCCCACAGCTCCCAGTAAAAGTTGAATTGGACGAACCGCCCACCGCTGAAGAGACCCTCACAGCCATCCACCAGCTCAAGAGTGGCAAAGCAGCAGGCATTGATGGAATACCGCCAGAGATCTGGAAACATGGAGGCACAGCACTGCACAACAAGCTCCATGACCTCTTTCTCTGCTGCTGGGAGGAAGGAACACTACCAAAGGATCTCCGTGATGCAGTCGTTATCACCCTGTACAAGAACAAAGGTGAGAAGTCTGACTGTTCCAACTATCGGGGAATTACACTGCTGTCCATTGCTGGAAAAATCCTTGCAAGGCTGCTCCTGAATCGGCTGGTACCTGCCATCGCTGAAGACCAACTCCCAGAGGGCCAGTGTGGCTTCAGAGCAAACAGGAGCACCACCGATATGGTCTTTGTGCTGAGACAGCTACAGGAGAAGTGCCGCGAGCAGAACAAAGGGCTGTACGTAATGTTTGTCGACCTAACAAAAGCGTTCGACACTGTGAGCAGGCAAGGCATGTGGCAGATCCTGGAGCGACTTGGCTGTCCCCCAAAGTTCCTCAACATGATTGTCCAGCTACACGAGGACCAGCAAGGTCAGGTCAGACTCAACAATGACCTCTCAGAACCATTCCCCATTCTCAACGGCGTAAAGCAGGGCTGCGTGCTGGCACCGACCCTCTTCACCATCTTTTTTAGCATGATGTTGAAGCAGGCCACAGTGGACCTCGATGATGACGATGCAGTGTACATCAGGTATCGTCTCGATGGCAGCCTGTTCAACCTCAGACGACTGCAGGCCCACACGAAAACCCTAGACCAACTGATCCGTGAGCTGCTTTTTTCTGATGATGCTGCCCTCGTTGCACACACAGAGAGAGCCCTGCAGCGCATCACGTCCTGCTTCGCAGACGCTGCCCAGCTCTTTGGACTCGAGGTCAGTCTGAAAAAGACAGAGGTCCTCCATCAGCCGGCACCCAAGACAGTGTATCGCCCTCCTCACATCACCATCGGCGAGTCTGAACTAAAGTCAGTGCACCAGTTTACTTACCTTGGCTGCATTATCACGTCGGACGCCAAGCTGGACAAGGAGCTTGACAGCAGGCTGGCAAAAGCGAACAGCGCTTTCGGGCGACTTTTCAAGCGGGTGTGGCACAATCAACAGCTGAAAACAGGCACCAAGATCAGCGTGTACAGAGCTGTGGTCCTCACCACCCTGCTGTATGGTTCCGAGTCCTGGGCCCTCTACCGCAGCCAACTACGACTCCTCGAACGCTTCCACCAGCGCTGCCTGCGTACCATCCTGGGCATTCACTGGAGTGACTATGTCACCAATGTCGAGGTCCTTGAACAGGCTGAAACCGTGAGCATCGAGGCTTTGCTGCTGCGGACACAGCTCCGCTGGGCGGGGCATGTCTCCAGGATGGAGGATCATCGCCTACCAAAGATCACCCTGTTCGGCGAGCTTGCTACTGGACACCGTGACAGAGGGGCACCAAAGAAGAGATACAAAGACTGTCTCAAGAAGTCACTTAGTGCCTGCCAAATCGACCACCACCAGTGGTCTTCGCTTGCTGTGGACCGTGACACCTGGCGCTCCACTATTTACAAGGCAGCTGTCTCCTTTGAGGACTCTCGCAGAGCTAGCCTTAAGGAAAAGCGGCTCAGGAGAAAGAACAGAGATGCCGCAACTCAGAACTCTGGCCATACCTTCCCCTGCAGCCACTGCGGTCGAACCTGCCTGACCCGGATTGGCCTCCGCAGCCACGAACAAGCCTGCAGACGTCGTGGGCAACTCCTATAAAATCTTCGTTCGCGAAGTCCAGCCAAGAGAGAGTGCTTTGTGCATAAGTACGCACGTATTAAACGTAAGGTGTTGATGTAAAGGAAGGAGCCCTGTTGCCTGAAGCTTTTCCTCCAAAGTTAGAGAGGGGATTGGGAGGATCAGTTTAACTGCGCGATTGTATAGAGAATTAATCCGCTTAAGGTTAGAGAGAGAGAGAGAGAGAGAGAGAGAGAGAGAGAGAGAGAGAGAGAGAGAGAGAGAGAGAGAGAGAGAGAGAGAGATTGATTGATTGATTGATTGTACATTGCTTAGCGTCCCGACAGCAACAAGGCTTTCTCGGGACGTGCCTGCACTGCTTGTGAAAAAAAAAAAATAAACAGAACATTGAATGTATGTCGCCAGCCGGTCAAATACATTAAATAAACCTAACACACGGGGCCTAAATAAAGCTAAGACCATTTAGCAACACACATCCAATATCAAGAGCTACAGGCAGTGCAGACAGTAGGGAGAGTTTTAAAAAGGCAAATACAGGTGAATGGACAAAGGGTAGACAGAAACACATGCCCCAGAATAGAGAGAAAAACCCACCCTGTGGGGCTGACCAGGGTGACCCTGGGAACTAAAAAATACCTAACCCCACCCAAGTCCCCCAGGGCAGACCCGGGTGGGGGGATAGAGAGAGAGAGAGAGAGAGAGAGAGAGAGAGAGAGAGAGAGAGAGAGAGAGAGAGAGAGAGAGAGAGAGAGAGAGAGAGAGAGAGAGAGAGAGATTCACTTACGACGTAGTAAACATTGAGCTTTCATTGAGCAAAAGAGCAAGAAGTCTTCGACCCGATGTCAACCTTAGCAGGCCAGCCGCTAAGGCCTACGTGTCCCGAGGACCTATTGCTAACCTAGGTAGTGCAACGTTCGGGTTAAATACAAATTTTATAAAAGCTACTGTGAGCGTACTACTCTCTCTTTAAAACCTGCGCATGTAGGCAAAGCCATCGCGCTAAAGTCGGCTGCAGTGGGCCCGCGCACGAAGCCGGTGCGCGGGCCCACTCCGACCGACTTCGGCTCGATGACCTCAACTTATTGGGTTGCTCCTATTTGGGCCAGTGCAGTGGGTAGACCTACTCCGGTGTGTGTTTCCGATGAAGTGAGTTTCCACAAAGTCTTACGGTTGGCGAGAGAAAGCTTTTTCGTGTACAGTTTCGACCTTATATTGAGCTCTGCCCTACGCAGGCAGACGACAGTAAGTCCACTTTTGTGAAAAGCGAGATTTCCATTGTGTCACAATGAAGATCTCGCTTTTCACAAGAGTGGACTCGCTGTCTTTTGCCTGCACAGTGCAGACTGAGTTGGCACGCCTGGTTGAATCGTTTCAGGTCCAAGATAAGCCATCAACACGTCAACAGTGCCAAGGAGAGTCTCGGCCTTAACATACAGGCGAGAGTCGAGACACAGGTTTCCACCACGTACAGTATTGATATCTTCTGTTCACTATACGGTTCAGGCTTAGGTAGAAAATGAACCTTTCACGGCGTGTTTCAAAGTTCTGTCCCAAAAGGGTTTCAGAAAATAACGTATTACTTTACTGGAGTGTAGTGTAGTGTAGTGTAGTGTAGTGTAGTGTAGTGTATTGACCTCTGCCGCTCAGTAATTAACCCTTTTAGCCCCAAGGTCCCATTTCTCAAATTTTGGAGGTGTTGCCTAAAGACTATGTACCAGATGCAGGAGATGGCTTGACGGCCATGATAATTCAAAGGTAGTGCCAGATCACCTTGGCGCCTGAAGGTCAAGCCATCTCCTGCTGTAGGGATCCGCAGCTAAAAGGGTTAACTCATTGTACCCCCAAGACCGAAATCCTTAAATGTTGCCGTTGTCCTCTTTGGACTGCATCGCAGTGCAGGACACAAATCGACCATGATAGTTCAAGGGTGATGCCAGAATAGCTTGGCGCGCATAGACGCCAAGCTATTCTGGCATCACCCTTAAACTATCATGGTCGATCCTTATCTTCCTGTGGTGTGTCTGGGGTAGAATGAGTTAAACAAAACTGTTTGTTGCAGTATCGCAGACCGTCCATCCCTAACGAATAACACTAGTGAAGTCACAGCAGCACTGAATGGACCAAAGGCAACCTCATAGGCAAGTAGAATGTACGAAACCCTCCGATTTATTTTTTAACACAACACTTCCCTTCATAGGTAACTTCCTTCCCGCATCTTTCACACACGCTATAGCTGGGACAATAAATCCACTTGAGCTAATCTGGTAAACAGCAATATTTTACGTTCGGTCCTTTCTGGCTGCTTGTGGGCAGTTGGCCAGTTACAATTCGTCACGGGAAGGCACAGACTTGGCTCCCCCACATGTGCGCAAAGGGTGGCAGCATCCAACAGTGAGCCAGACATGGCCCGACTTCACAAGCAAGAGGCATAGATTCTCATGTGCCCCTGCATCCGCAGGGGCTCATGAGAATCAATGCCTCTTGCAGGCAGAAGTGGCTAAGGGACTCAACTGCCTCTTCTGAGATAAACTGAAGTAAATGAGAACTATTACTTGCTAGTAAAAGGCCGGTGTATTTGATAGAGTGCTTGCAGCCTGCAATGGCTCATGAGGATATATGACGTTTGAAGTGAATCCAGCTAATCCTTGCCGGCGAAAGATTCCACGGAGTTCTTGCTCGATTTATTGAGTGGGGATATACGATGTTTGACGTAAATGATGCTAGCCCGCGTCAGCATATTCCATAAGTTTTTGCATAAATCACTGGCTTATAAGGATCTATGAAATGATTCTTGCAGTAGCAGTATTCAGTTGTTGGAACGTTCCTGGTCAAAGATCAGGACAATAACTTGACACAGTGCGATCTTTGGCAGGTCGATGTAACCAGTGAAACCTTTCAGAACATTGGCTTATGAAGGCTGGTACTATCAATATCAGAATGATGAATGTGTTTCGCACTACACAATTTCTTGTATATCTGAAAGAGTCTGTCTGTAGATCCCTAATGAGTGACGGTTCCCCTTGGTCGTCCTAGACAGGGCAGTCTCAGGTCCAACGCCACCGAGTCCCTGAAACTTCAGCGAAACCCGATAACCACTGACCGCGGGGTGAGCCAGAAAACTCATACAGCCAGTGCCGAGCTACCCAATCTTTGTCTTGTGCAGTTGACCGTTACCGACGCAACACTTCCCCTTCCTTTTTTTATCCCCTCTTCATTTTGGCTGGAAACAGTGTCTAAGTCAGACCAGTACAGATGAAGTTGACATAGATCACTATGAACTCCCAGATATTGAATCGGCTCATGGGAATCTGTCTATTTTGCAGGCTCACTTTACACCCTTATTTGATCCCCCAGAGGAGTAAGCCACTGCGGAATTATTTGCTTATCCAGGGCCTTCCATCCACAAGAAGCATAGATTTTCATGAGCCCACCACACATGTTGTAAAGGCTTCTGAGAATCAAAGGGCTCTTTGTGCCGTTCTTTTACACAGATCGGCCTCGTGTGCATCCTAACGTTGAGGCTGTTATTACTGGTTAAAGTGTAGAGTAGACTATAGTCCATAAGCTAGCAAGGTCTACCGTGCCCCCCCCCCCCACCCCCCCCCCCACCCCAGTACTCAATAAGATGGGTTTCAAAATGTACCTTAGTATGTCCTGAGATGTTTAAGCCATGTTCCCCGAAAATCCTTAGGAACACACCAGAGATATAACCGATGGCGCAAGGGTACCCCCATTCACGCTCTTCGCACATGCTAAAATGAGGTTCAGAAACATTTTTCTCTAAATAAATCAGAATTCATTCCAGAAGCCCAAATCAAGCAATATTATGTTAAGGCACACTTCTGCATCCTCTTCAAAAAACAGAATGAAAAAATATTGACTCCGGCCCACAGTGAAGGTATTTGTGCACCCAGTAAACGGCCATTTCCGCGAAATCGCAAAAAAAGACAAAAATAATGTGTCAGATACCTTCAGACATTTTCTATAGCACTGACAGTCCATTTTAAGGCTTATATCATTAAAACAGGATGTCACAATTATTATAAACTTGACTAGGTAATGCTGTGATCATTGTGAGAGCCATATTGGTTGATTTTGTATCCCTACCCCCAAGTTTTAAAAATACACAAAATTAATTTTTAAAAAATACTAAAGTTATTCCATTTCATTTTGACCCCTCTTTACTATTAATTTTCAATAATGTGAGCATAAAATGCAAGAAAATAATGAAAGTCGGCATCCTTTACGGTACGTTCGTGGTGAATGATAGCTTTTTTCCCATTTGAAATTGCCGAATTGGGAAACGTACGTTGTTTCCGATGCCCTCAGAAATTTTGTATACAGCTGATAGGTCTTTGTTAGGTTTTATTGGTTAGGATAAAGTATCACAGTTACTCCCAACCTAATTGTATGATGCTGTGATGCATTTAGATGCCACAGTGACTGAATTTGCTGCCCTACCCCGATTTTACCAGTACTCAAAGGAACGCAAAATGATCATAAAAATTGCTTACGTCATACTCCTCTGTTTAAATATTTTTTTGTTGTTGCCAGTTTTCTTAATAAAGTATGCATATTGAGTATAAAAGTTTGTGATCATTTCATTAATTTCAGTGTGACCCATCAATTTAATTGTAACTATTTTTAACTGGCTGAGTCTTTTAGGTGATATTTTACATAGCTTAAGGCGGGTGCAGTAAGGTCTCCCCTTTTCCTTTCATTTATTTTCATCTAGAAATGTGTAAATATGAATATGCGTAATAAAGTTGCATGGTTCCTAACAACCAAAACAATGTTATCAAAATACTTAGTTTTTACATGTCCACCACGAGATCACCACTTCCACCTTCTTCTGCAACATTCAATTCCTTGATGACAGTCTTTAAATCTTATATTATTCTGGCTGCCAATAAGTAAGCTGTCGAGAGCTCGGCAGCATGTTTTTAGAGTTTGGTGTACAGGGGCGTCTCTTCTGGTCAGAACTGCCAGCGGAACGCTTCTCTGTATGGACATGTTTGGAGAATGTGCTAAGGAGACTGATTTTCTACGCCAAATTCGCATAGGGCTGTTTCTGCATGACCCAGTCTCAAGAGGTGAGTCCAGCAGGGTCCGTATGGTCTGTGAACATTTGCGAAAGTTGTTAAAAAATGACAAGGCTTTTTCAGGGCCCTGGAAAGTTTGCCAATTTAGTCTTTTTCCTTAAAGTCTGTGAAAGTTTGTAAAAAAATGACAAAGTGCTGGCAAACCTTTGTCTACTTTTTTTTTCTCCCCCAATTTGTGACTGTTCCCTTGCGAACGATCATGATGACCCTTGTTGCAAGTGATCTATATTTAGCTCAGATCATAAAGTGACTGCATGGCCGCTCCGCCGAACATTCTGATGGGTGGTTTATGCTTCTACCGAGCTCCGCCCTTCTCTAAGCGTTCTTTTATTTTGGTATCTCTTCATGCATTAGGCACGAAAGCTTCAAATGAGCTGCTGATACAGAGTGATCTAATTAATTTAAAGTGTGTAAACCTTCAGGCTTCAGTTTGGGTTTGTGAAACGTTATGAAAAGTTTGTGAACTTCGTCCCTGCTTTCTCTACGGACCCTGTCCAGAGTAATCAGTGCGTAGATCAAAGATGAGATGGTGGCCTCGCCCTGGCTCTCCCTGTTCAGCTTGTTGATGTCGTCTGCCCACGGGCTACAGCCGCCATTCTGCTGTTGCCAATCACTTTGTTGCTGTAGTGACTTGGTTTCTTTACAGGAGGTTGTGATCTTGAGGAAGTCTGGCGCCTGCTTTGGCCAGGCTGTCAGCCTCTCCATTCCCAGCTACTCCAGAATGCACTGGAATCTACTGCAGCACTATTTTGTGGACAGGGCATCCAGTCTATCTTGAAGCTTCCTGGTGAGATCAGTGGATCAAGCTGCTGCCTTTCCCTAGCTAGTGTTCTGCTGCTGTGTTGAGCACCTGCAGATCTGTACGATAGTTGGAGCTGCTGCCGCCAGCTGTTAAGGAGAGGGAGGTAGTAAGGTGGTCTGCACAACAGATGTACACGCCACTTCCTTCATTCCGCATGGCGCTTTGTGCGGTACCACAGCCGCTGTGAGGGTAGCGCTTGTGCATACTCACCAGCGAGTTGGCTTTGTGCATTGCCGCGACCTTTGGCAAAGAGTCCTGGAACATTGTTTATGTTGTCTAGAAGGCTCTTTCGAGATGTCCAGGTATCTGAAGAGAGCTCTTCACACATCAGTTTTAGCCCTTTGCAGGACCTTCCGTTGGCGGTTCAGACTTGGGCGTTTCTGACGGTTCTTGGTCTGCTCCTGTAGTCTCCCATGCTGTCGGTGTTTAGTACGTCTCTTCATCGTGTGTGCTGTTCTGCGTTCCAGTGGCTCCAATGTCCTCCATTTCCTAAATTGGGGTGCTCCAGATGGCACTAAGAATGTCACTGCATCATGAGAATGACCCATGTTCTGCATCTTTTCAAGCCTGGCTTTTTTCGCTTTTGCAGGCAGTGTTTCATGTTGTCGATGTATCTTGGTACCGCACAACTGGTCTGACCGAGCAGGTGTTTGCTTGCGCCATGATGCTGTAATTTGCGCCAATGTGGTCCCCACCAGTTTCTTCATCAGGGACTTTTTTCCGCAGCTCTAGCTTCCATGGCTTCCATGTGAGGCCTCCACGTGAATCCAATAATTTATTTGTTGCCAGTAAAGTTGGCCTGTCTGTCTTTGGTACTGGAAGGTCTCCAGTTTCAAGGTGATCTCTTCCATCTGATTGAAAGAGGTGGTGTAGCTCAGTTTGAGTGACCATATTTCAGTCCAGCTGCTGACTCTATTGGCAGCCTCCTGGATTCTGCAGGATGCTATTTCTTTATGTTCTGCTGCGCTCCACACTGCAAAGTTATCCGCATGGAGGATGTTCGAGATGAACCTTAGTACTGTTGGATGGAGGTCATTAATGCAGACGAAAAACAGCATCAGACACAACATCTCCCTGAGGTACAGCTTCCCCAAGTTTGACAAGACTGCAAAACGTGAAGTCGGTAGAAGCTTCAGCAGCAGCCCCTGATAAACATGCCTTAACTAAAAATAATTACAATTAAATTGATGGGTCACATTGAAATTGTTATGATCATTTTGCGTTCCTTTGTTTACTGGTAAAATGGGGGTAGGGCAGCAGATTTAGCCACTGTGGCCCCTAAATGCATCACAGCATTATAAAATCAGGTTGGGAGTAACTGTGGTACTCTATCCTAACCAATAAAATCTATCAGTTGTATACAAAATTTCTGAGGGCATTGGAAATAACGTACGTTTCCTAATTTCGCAATTTTAATTGGGAAAACGCTATCATTCACCACGAACGTACTGAAAAGGATGCCGACTTTCCTTATTTTCTTGCACTTTATGCTCACATTATTGAAAATTAATAGGTAAAGAGAGGTCAAAATGAAACGGAATAACTTTAGTAAATTGTTTTAATTAATTTTGTGTATTTTTAAAACTTAGGGGTAGGGATACAAAATCAACCACTGTGGCTCTCACAGTGATCACAGCATCACCTAGTGAAGTTTATAATAATTGTGACATCCAGTTTTAATGATGTACACCTTACAATGGACTGTCAGTGCTACAGAAAATGTCTGAAGGCATCTGACACATTATTTTGTCTTTTTTTTGCGATTTCGCGGAAATGGCTGTTTACTGGGTGCATAAATACCTTCACTGTAAGCCAGAGATTCAATATTTTTTCATTCTGTTTTTTTGCAGAGGATGCAGAAGGTGTGCCTTAACATAATATTGCCTGATGTGGGCTTCTGGAATGAATTCTGATTTATTTAGAGTGTAACGCACGCAGACTTGCCCCCAGTCGTACGCACAGACTCTCGCACAACAGACGCATACACCGCCACTGACTCAGACGGACGCATTCATGCGGTAAAACACAACTCACGGGCTTCCTTTCTAACGGAACTTTTATACAATATAAAACTTAAAAGAAGGAAAACGCTTAAATGATTATCAAACTATACACACTACACCTTCCCCACTACCAGCATCCAATCATCACATACACATACACAATATCAAAGCCAGGTTAGGTAGTAGTCTCTCACACTCCAACCTGTTTGGTGTTCTCGCCTGGTTACGTTCAGTCCTTTCACGTCTAGGCGTGCAAGTCCTTCGTACGCTCCCGAGTCGTCCTGTTTCTCGTACCGTGGACGTCCTCGTTACTCGTACCGTATCTTCGCTGTGACCCAAGTGTCTCGGCACCGGTCGCTCACTCCCCGAGTGAAGAGATGGAGAGATGACCTCGCATTAGGTCCCTGGTGACTTGACGTCTCGGCGTCCGTCGCTCCAACCTCCGACAAGCACTCTGAACAGTAACAAAGTCCTAAATCGTAACTCTTGTTAAACACACACACATATTGGATAATATGAGAAACATTACGTAACCTGGCTGATACAAATAACTCACACGTTCATTCACACACACACACACGTGCTTCATCACTCGGCTACTTTCGTAACACCCCATAATTCTGTCACTACCTTGAAACAGACTATAACTGACCTAGCACTCTCGCTATACGTCATCCCATACGCTAGAAAAGACTATACTTAACCACGTACTACCTTCATAACGACTTAGGCATACACCCCCCACATTCTTTTAGTTATCCATCTCGGTAAATAACTGTATACGAAAAACACCGGTTAACTCACTGAATTCCAAACCAACATAACTGAACCAAACCAGACAACGCTATACAACCAAATTACTCTTACCAACGCATACTGTCTTTAACTAAGCAACTATCAATAATACATATCAAAAACATACCTGAATTCTAGGTTTCAGAGTCTTGGAATACGGGCTAAGTTATCTCATACACGTCTGTACCCACTGACAGTAAAACCCGTACTAACGTTTCTACAGCTCTGCCAGACTGAGCTCTCGCCTACAACTCACTAAAACTCCCCGTGTCGAACGTTCTTTAAAGATTCCACGTGGACCACGAGCCTCACGGACTATCGGCACAAACAAACCGCTGACAACTACTGTACCGTATTTAACCTACTGTGTGAACCTATGCGTGAGCATAGAGTTTTATCACTTAGAGGAAAATGTTTCTCAACCTCATTTTAGCATGTGCGAAGAGCGTGACTGAGGGTACCCTTGCGCCATCAGCTATATCTCTGATGTGTTTCTAAGGATTTTCGAGGAATATGGCTTAAACATCTCAGGACATACTAAGGTATATTTTGAAACCCATCTTATTGAGTACTGGGTGGGGGGGGGGGGGGGTGGGGGTGGGGGGGGGGGGTGGGAGTGCACGGTAGACCTGGTTAGCTTATGGACTACTAGAAGAAGCAGAGCTGCACGTCCTATATAAAACTGTGTGAACATATAAATGTGTATTTCTGGTACGTATGTAGTGTACATAATACATCCACGATCTATGCAATTGTTTCGAAATCTTGTTTGGAAATTTGGTGTCACAATGTGTTCCGTCATCGAATCTTTCGGTTCAATTAGCCTGAATTTAAAATATATATATATATATATATATATATATATATATATATATATATATATATATATATATATATATATATATATATATATATATATATATATATATATATATATATATATATATATATATATATATATATATATATATTAGTTTGGATATCTCAGCGATTATGCATCACTACCTGCGTTTCGTCATCTCAATAATAACGAAAGAGAAAGACTGAACTGGCTCTCATGGGCGGATAGTGCCGGCGATGGAAAACCCGCTGACCGCTGGCTGGTGCTAAAGAGGGAAAAAGAAGGGTCCTGTTTTGCCGTCATCAGGCGCTGGGCCAGACATTCGTTTAGACAGCTTGACCCTCACCCAGCCACCACCTTAATACAAACCCTCTCCCTCCCCTTGGCGTTTGACTTAAGACTGAGGGGCAACGCAAAAAGAATTGAGACAAAGATCTTGCGTGCTCAGCTGCGTTGGGCAAGGCCACGTCATCCGCGGGGGTGATACAATTCCTCGGCAGCTGTTTTACAGTGAACTCGCAAATGGTTAGTGGTAATCTAGCCTACTTTCTTCACCTCGAAATAACCGTGCCATTTAGATAGATCTGCAGGGAGACAAGTCGCAGCCATGGACTCCCACAGGTAAACCACAAGGACAACCTCAAGGTGAACATCAGATGATCGAATCTCCAACCTCGCCAGACAGAGTCGACTGCTGCAGACAGATGTGCCCTGACCAGAAAAAAAAAAAAAAGTTTGAAGACCCGTCCTAATCCTACACAATGCGCGCGCAAAAGGCCATCGGGCCTACGTCTGCCGCCGTTGGCACGCGCACGGTCGCCACGTAGGCCCGATGGCCTTTGCGCAATGGGCAGTCCCAAGCTATTCCATGCCCCACCTGTAACCGCCTGTGAACATCCAAAAACTGAGAACAACCCAAAGAAGAAAGAAAAGAAACACGCTTAGAAAGGTAAATTACAACACAACTTGGGTCTGAATTTTGTGTGCACGGCATCCAGCCGTGGGATCCGGACCCGCTCGTTGTCCACAGATGACTGCACAACGGAATGTCTTTCTCGGCACTGAGAGACGTCCAAGAAGAAGATGGTTTCCCTACGCGGCGGGTGGCGAAGACGAAGAGTGACACACGTGATGCACGCAAAAGTGTGAAGTAGTGTCAACTTAACCCATTCAATCCAGACCAAAAAGGTGACTGCCAAGCGTGTAATATGCAAAGAAGTACCCAACGGAGAAGAAACACGCTTAGAAAAGACGGGTACAACACAATTTATTAATATTTCGGGTAAATACCCTTTGTCAAAATAGACAAACAAACAAACAGAGAGATTAGCCGCTACTTATCTTCATTGGCAGAAGGAATGTGGCAACTCTCTCTGTTTGTTTGTTTGTCTATTTTGACAAAGGGTATTTACCCGAAATATTAATAAATTGTGTTGTACCCGTCTTTTCTAAGCGTGTTTCTTCTCCGTTGGGTACTTCTTAACCCATTCAGCCCTGACGCACTACAGCAGGAGATGAGTCGACCATGATAATTCAAGGGTAGTGCCAGATTAGCTTGGCGCCTGTCGGCGCCAAGCTAATCTGCCACTGCCCTTCAATTATCATGGTCGATCCACCTCCTGCAACTGGTGCACAGTCGCTAGATGACGCCTCCAAAATTTGGGAAATACGGCCGTCGTGCTGAATGAGTTAAGTCTTCAGCTCCCAGAACTAAACGACTTCCATTCATTCGAAAGGAAATCATTTAGCTCTGAGAGTTTAAGAGTTAAAGTCAGTATCATATTTTCTGACGTATAGCCTTCAGTCTATACGTCCGAACAATGGACACGTCATCATATTACTAAGCGAAACACGTCACTATTCGCCTCGTGTTAGGCGAATAGTGACATATTGCACCTAGAAAGGTATGCGGTATCTATTCTTTTGTAAAAGTCTAAAGTTACTCACACCAGTCTCATATTTTTATGATGATTGTTTTGGTTTAGGGCCAGGGATTAGGGGTGATTAAACAGACATAGAAAGCAATTGCGTCATTTATTGTTCAAATTTAAAATGATATCTTCACATGAGACAGGAAAATCGCATCATTCTAAAACTAATATAAAAATGTCAAGCTCAGTAGGACAGCCTAATAACAGACAACGTAAAACGTAGAGACGCGGCAGGAAATGGCTTATGTAGTATATACACAATAATAGTGTTTGTGTGCCATACCTTGCCGCGTCTGGGGACATGACGCACATGCACAGCAACAGTGTGTAAACACGTCATATCCCGCCGCAGCTGGGGATAAGAAAAGAAAACATTTAGTATTCTTGTGTGCACCGGATTACGTCATATCTTCCCGCGTCTATGGATAAGACACATACACGTGTGTATACGTCATATCCCGCAGCGTCTGGGACGAAACGCGTTCGGGAGCCAACAATGAGCTGTTGTAAGCTGATCATTGACGAGTAGCTGTAACCCTCTTGATGGCTTAGGATGAGTATAATCTGACTTTGTCCTCCTGGTGAGGAGACAGTCATAACTTTGTGCTGGTCTCTGATTTTGGATCTTACGGCTGAAAACCGTAAGGTCCAAAATCACAGCCCAGCACAGCGCTTTCTCAGTCCGCCTCCAAGATTCAAATATGTGACATTGAAAAAGAATTAGAAAATCAACGAGCGAAAAGCAGAACAAGTCAAAATAGGTTTTCTAACGTTCCAGGATCATTAACAAAAACAAAATGTCAGGCGACATTTCACACCTCAGATAAAATATATGCTATTAGTGCTAAGCGCCACCTAAGAGCAATAAACATAGATCTTCATACGGAGTACCCACAGACAACCGACGCCACGAGAATCTATGCACTCACACGGTGGGTCCAATTTACATCAGTGTTCCTGAGTCATCTACGATCGCACACACCACGAAAAGCACCCGAAAAGAATTAATTAGTTTTAAAACAAAAACAAAAACGGAAAAGCTGCAAAATAACTCGCTTGGGGAAAAAATTCAGACAAGATGCCTATCGTCGAAATCCCAGTGGCCTATGGGGAGAGTAGATGTAAATAGATCTACAAGAAGCATGGATCTTCAATTGCGGGGGCTCATGCAGATCTATGCCTCTTGCAGATGGGTAATATTTCAAGCTGCAAAAAAAAAAAAAAGAGGGAAAAATATCTTGGCCGGTTTCACCGACGCGATCCGTATCAACCTGTTCTGTCGACTGAGCTGGGTTTTTTTCCTTTCCTTCTGACAGTCGTTACTTTTTGGGGGTACATTTCTTCTTGAAATAGTTTTTGGTGTCAATTACGATGTACTCTCTCAAACGTATCACGCCTACCATCCGGTAATACCTGCACTTTCTATTATGCTGCACTGTGGTGTAGGAAGATTTTCAGAAATGGTTATAGCTAACTGACTGGGGTAAAAATCGAACTAAGGTGAGTGGGGTGGAGGGAGAGTGAGAGAGGTGTAGGAGGGAAGGAGGCTACCACTTCAAACGGAGTATGAACAGGAAAAAAGCCTCGGCCCTACCTTAAAAAAATATAAGGTGGCCCTGAAGCGGGTACGGCAAAACCATACCTTATAAAACACTCGTATTTATACAACTCACACCCTTTCCCCGCCCATCTGACACAAGGCTATCTCAATTCACGTGTGGTGATAAAGCCTGTGCGGTCCACGTTGCACTTTTGACCGTTTCGTTGAACTGCCACCCAAAGATCAGCCACTGAGAAGGAGTCAAGTATGCAGCGACCCCGTCACGCGCAGGGTCCGTGGCACCGCACCCCTTTGAGTGGAAAAAAATGTCAAGGTAAAACTTTTTGAAAATGTCCTATCAATAAATACAATTGTGCCTGACCTCAGTTAAAACTCGTTAAAGCTCACATTTTATCAGTCGAACTGAACACCAAGCTATTCTGGCACCACCCTTGAACTATAATGCTCGATCTGTCTCTAGGATTGTAATAAAGTCCTTCAGAGAGCAAATTCACAATTTGGGGATTTCAGTCATGGGGCAGAATGTGTTAATCTCTACTTCGAGAGGGTCAAAAGGATGTATAGTCCACAGGAACAAATATCGGCCAAAACAAACAACCTTTGACCATACTATATTCAAAAAAGGATTGGCATTGCCATCACTGGACCCCAGGGTTCCTATGCCGCCTGGACATCACGCAGACTACAGAGTTAATCCCGGACTGTGCACGGTGCGGCCATCTGAAGGTGGACAATCACAGACCAGACCATGGGCACATATTGAGTGCCAGGGAGAAAGAAGATTACACCTAATGAGACGTCTCTCATGGCTCTCCTGTGTTCCACTGCCTCTTCCATAGCAGATTGTGTTGCAAGTGTTTGCGTCATACGTCAAAGGTGAAGGCCAAGCGTCTGCAATCTATGCCTATTGCTGGTGTCATTTATGTATATCAGCGAATGAGATGTGTAAAGGTTCTTAGCAAAGCTAGATAATGTTATATTTTATAACATTTTTACATAGTAGAGTGATAGCACTGTGTTCTTATGTCGGTTCATGAGGATCTATGTTGTCTCCTGGACGAATTTTACATCTGTGTCTCTTGCTGACTGATGTGCACAGTGAAAACACGATTCTGTTAACTGATCTGTAATTTTGTACCTCAAGAAAGTGCCCCACGAGATGCAAATTCCACAGACCAGCACAAAGTATGTCTCTCTTCACGCTGGTCTTTCCTCTTGGACCTTATTGCCCTGGGACCAGTGGCAATGAGTGAGCTTAGTCCTGCGCTAGCCACTGCGCAAGGTGCTCACTCATGCAACTGTCCCCTGGGTTGTAGGCTCCGAAATCATCACACGTAAGTTTCTGGCAACGTTTGTGTCTATGCAGTCATGCACTCCAGACCAAAAAGGTGATGCCAAGCGTGTAAAACGAAGAGAGGTTGTTGTTTCTCCCCCCCCCCCCCCCGATATATTAATAAATTGTGTTGTAACTGTCTTTTCTAAGCGTGTTTCTTTCTCCATTGGGTTCTTCTGTGCAGTCATGGATTCATCCCGAGGCGCTGGAAGGCACTGACGCGCTGAGAGGGGGCGGGGTGTGTGCTCATGAGAATCAGTGCAGTTCTCTAAAGCAGCCTGGTCCATTTCGCATAGATGATGTCTCTCTTCTGGCCTTGTATACAAAGTCTCTTCAGAGGACATATCCTTTATAATATGGCATTTTGATTCGATTCAGCCCCTCCCCCCACCCCCCACCCACACACGCACTCTCACTCTCCCTCCCAGCCTCCCTCTTCTCCCGCCAGTCAAAAGCAATTTTCCGATGAGGAAATTCATTGGCCTAAATGTCGCCATGACTTGCAAAAACAACTTTTCTTATATGAAATATTAGTCTGAAATAGCGGAATAATTGCACATGGTTTGCCATTCATGCAGTCCGTCAGCAGGAGGCGTAAATCCTCATGAACCTCCGCATCCGCGGGGGGCTCACCAGGTTCTACGCCTCCTGCTTAATTCATTTATACCTGTCTTTCTACGGTCATCGCTAGGACTTTCAGTCTTCTCCAACGACAGCTCCCAAACTTTAAGAAGTTTCACTTAGGCTGTGTTAAAAACAATCTCTCTCTCCTTCTCCCTCTCACTCTCTCTCTCTGTCAGTGCGTGCGTGCGTGCGTGTATGTGTGTTGTGCGTGTGTGTGTGTGTGTGTGTGTGTGTGTGTGTGTGTGTGTGTTGTGTGTGTTTGTGTGTGTGTGTTTGTGTGTGTGTTGTGCGTGTGTGTGTTTGTGTGTGTGTTGTGTGTGTGTGTGTGTGTGTGTGTGTGTGTGTGTGTGTGTGTGTGTGTGTGCCACCCAAGAAAATGAGCTATTTCCACCAAAAACACTTAAAACTTCTTAACAACCTGAAATTGGCACTTATCGAAAGAAGGGCTCTACATCAAAGGCCGTGCCAGAGACCCCAATGAAACCCTTTTCATTTAACTGCCGATGTTTTCGCTCAGCACACTTCACAAACGTCTCCCTGCCAAACAGATGATGCCAGTTTTTACACTCTTAGCAGAGGGTCACTTGTCCTTCGTAGGGATGGACAGCGGCTCAACGCGGTACAAGGTACTTGTTACGCGCAAAACGATCTGTGTTAAGATGATGTGCAGGTGACTTTTCCTCGCAGGTAACTGCCATCCAACCATCCCTCGGCTGTGTGTACTCGTGTAACTGACAGTTACTGGCTATTATCTGCAACTGGTAACAACCGATTCCCAATGAAATAGAGCAAGAAAAAGAAAGGGATATAGCATTGTCATCTGTATTAACTCATTCAGCCCGGCGCACGTATTTCCCAAATTTTGGAGGCGTCATCTAATGACTATGCATCAGTTGCAGAGATGGATCGACCATGGTAATTCAAGGGCAGTGCCAGATTAGCTTGGCGCCGACAGGGCTGAATGGGTTAAGGCTAACATTTTTCAGTTTTCTTACACATTTTTTCCCAGATTTTTTTCACTTCCGGTACTCATTTGTAAAGTTGTGTGCTGGTGTGTGATTTTGTGAGACCTCTAAACTTTGTTTCAGGCGACTTTGTGGAAAAATGGGCAAATTTGGCGTGGGGAAAAGCGCACGCAAAAGAGACGGCGGGTCAAGCCGACTTACGGGCCGTTTTGGTGTGTTACTCCCCGATCACCGCGTAGTCAAGCTACTCCTCTACGTGGCAGGAAGGTTTCGTCCATCATAAAGGCCTCTGACTACCGCGTGGGTCCTAGCTATCATCCTGGGCGTTCATCGTGCAGATATGTGTTGCTCCATGAATCTGAACCTAACGTTTCTGCAACAGTCATCTGTGTGCTGGTCTGCGATCATCGGCTAGCATCGTGCCTTATTCGATTTGGGGATCAAAGAAGGCCACTGGGCGTGTGTTTCATATAGCCCGTGTGCCGGTCTGTGATTTTGGAACTTACGGATGGTAAACTGTCAGTTCCTGCACCTATACGACGGGAAAAGAACCAGCTGTCTATCGCCTCAGAATCCCTATGGACAAATATGAAAAAAAAAAAACCACAAAAAATTCCAGACGAAAAAAAAAAAAAAAAAACAGTGACCGCAAAGCATGTGAAACGAGGAAAGAAACACGCTTAGAAAGGACGATTACAAGACAATTTATTAATATTTCGGGTTTTAACGATAAGCATTGATAAACTGTCTTGTAATTGTCCTTTTAACTCATTCAGCCCTGACGCACTACAGCAGGGGATGGGTCGAACATGATAATTCAAGGGTAGTGCCAGATTAGCTTGGCGCCTGTCGGCGCCAAGCTAATCTGGCACTACCCTTGAATTATCATGGTCGATCCATCTCCTGCAATAGGTGCATAGTCGTTAGATGACGCCTCCAAAATTTTGGAAACACGGTCGTCGGGCTGAATGAGTTAATCTTAGCTTCAAAAGGACAAACGAACAATACACAAGTTGCCACTTCACACGAAAAGATAATCAGCAAATGACACGCTTGTTTGTATACGTCTAGTTTGGAGAAAAAAAAAAAAAAAGAAGGTTTAAACCGAAATATTAATAAATTCAGTTGTTGCTGTCTTCTCTAAGTGTGTTAATTTGTCTCTTCGTTGGAATGTTGTTGTTTTCTCTCACCTAACTAGCCAGTAAATGAGAACTGAACCCATAAATAAAGCAGCAACCAAAATAGCTTTGTGGGCCAGATACGCAAATAAACGATAGAAACTGGAACCGGATCAGTATAATCTGTACTAGTTTGTGATTTTGGACCTTACGGCCTACGAACGTAAGGTCTAAACTCACAGACCGTTTCGCATAGAGAAGTTGGTTGGTTGGTTGTACGTTGCTTAATTTAACGTCCCGACAGCAACAAGACTTTCTCAGGATTTGCCTGCACTGCCCGTGAAAAAAAAAACAAAACTAAACAGAATATTGAATGTATGTCACCAGCCGGTCTGATACGATAAATAAAGCTAAGACCATTTAGCAACACACATCCAGTATCAAGAGCTACAGGCCGTGCAGACAGTAGGGAGAGTTTAAAAAAGGGGAAATACAGGTGAATGGACCAAAGGTAGACAGAAACACATGCCCCAGAATAGAGGAAAAACCCACCCTGTGGGGCTGACCAGGGTGACCCTGGGAACTAAAAAGTAGTTAACCCCACCCAAGTCCCCCAGGGCGCATAGAAAAGACTTCGTAACAAGAAGAAGATACCTGTTAAAACAAATGCTAAACAAGGTTGTTTTTTTTAACCCCTCAGCCGCATTGCCCAAAAATTTTGGAGTTGTCAATTTCCGACTGCGTACCAGTTGAAGAAGATGGCTCGACCATGATAATTTAAGGTTAATGCCAGAGTATCTTGGCGCCTTCAGGCGCCAAGCTACTCTGGCACTAACCTTGAATTATCATGGTCGAGCCATCTCCTGTTGCAGAGCGCCGGGTTAAATATGTTAAATGGTTGGCTGGCTGTTTCGTTGGTTGATGGTTGCTTTGGTTGGCTGTGTGGCTGGGCTGCCCAGTGGTTGCGTTTGTAACTGCTTGGTTGTTTTGTTGGGTGATTTTGGTTCTTTGCTGTCTCGTGGGGAGAGACGAGGGGGGGGGGGGGGGGCTTCTTTTTTCGGTACCGTTTTTCCGAATTGTGAACAACTGCCCCTAGACACACAAAGCAAACAAGTGTTGGCAAGCTATCATCATTAACGAATAAAATCCCCATCTCTGGCTACGCCCAAATGCTAAAGTAGAAGGCACTCGATGCCAAAGAAATGTACGCTAAATTACGTCTGCATGGCCTGCAAACTATCATACAACGCTCTCAAGACAAAAAAAAATGTATTACGTCATTGCCGACGGCACCAAAGACACAGAAGATGGAAAACACTATCTGGAAAAACCCCGCGGACATAAAACACATACAAACCAACTGTCTCTGAAATTCATCAAAATTACCGTCTCTTGTCCGTGTCCAACTGACTGAGGATTGCTGGACCATGAGACACCAGGAGTAGTGCATGATCGTTTATATTAGCCCAAGGTAGTGCCGGATTAGCTAATCAAACACTCTAGTTTCATCTACATACCGTGCTTAGTAGGTAGAGCTTAGCGCGTAGTTATAACGTCTGAACCTCTTGGTCACGGAAGTGGATGGGATATTGGCAAAGCCATTGGGTGAGAAGAGACATAATGACATTTTTCGTCAATCTGTATTCCGTCTGGAATGTTCCTTAGGACAAAAAGCCGGCAGAACTTGCCAAAATGAGTTCAGTTCGCTTCCGTCAAGGACGTGATCTCTGCGCTCGGAAAAGCCCATAGGCGCCCCATCCCCACCCAACAGAAGTCTTCCAAGACTTCCTCTAGATACTGGTCCGATGCCTTACGGGTCTCTTCCGTCTTTTCAAGTCTGCCCAAAGCCCACTGCCTTTCTCCACATACGGAGGCGATGGACCGTGCTGTGCGGTGCTCTTGGCTCTGTTCCTGGACTGAAACTGTTTCATCAGGTTTCTCGCCACGTCTGATCAGCCCATCCGCATGCCCTGCCTCTTGAATGAGTCCGAAATAGCTCAGGCGGTTAAACGTCGGAGCAGGAGAGCGAAGGGAATCGCCGGGTCGTGGGTTCAAATCCCGTCCCAGCCCCAGTAGCTGGACTCACAATCCAGGGGGAAAAACGGATTTGTTCAATAGCATGTCCGTTGAAAGGTCCTGGTAAATCAAAGTGGCACAGTTGGAGTGCTCAGCTCAGTGAGTGCGCCTGAGTTGATCAGTGTTCAGGTCGTACTCTATAGGCAATAGATTTCCCTGTCCCCCATAACCCGCCCGTCAAGGCCGTCCAAGATCACCTCGGTGCTGTGGACGTTAAACCCGAACTAACTAACTAAACTAACCTGCCTCTTGCCAGCGAGGGCGTCCCCCCCCCCCCCCCCCCCCCGTCCTCCCCCGAAATTGCATGGGTAGTGACATAATCTGACAAGATCTGAAAAGTATCTCAAGCGGGAAAAAAGAAGAAAAGGACGTTCGCCTGTTACCAGTTCTTCAACCCGCTAACTGTAATCCAACCCGGGGGATGTGTGTGCTGGTCTGTGATATTGGACCTTACGGCTTTCAGCCTTAAGGTCCAAAATCACAAACCAGCACGCGGGCATTCATAAGTTTCTCATTGCTGCTTTGAAACGGAGGGACACTATAGCGATAGAAAACAACCAACATTGAAAAAAAGGACGCTTTTAAAAAATAAAAAAAAAAAGGGTGTGTGTTTATTTTCTGAAGAGTGGTTTCTTTCCTTGTTTGATATTGCTTCCCTTTCAGTTTACACGCTCGGATGTCACGCTTCTGGTCTGCCTTTTACACAAGGAGGCGCATTCACGGCACACCAACTCGTGACCTGCTAATGACCGAAGCGCTCGCAGCATTATAATCTGAACGACACTCGGTTTTTTTTTTTTTTTTCTCGTTCGTTCAAAACCATTGAAACAGACCCCAGCAATCTGCACAAGGTCACATATATATATCGATGTCTCTAAGGTGGAGGAGCTCACTGGGTAATCGATCTTCGATGATGATGGAAAAGCAAACATCCTCGACTCCTTTCCTTACAGATGACGTAATAACGCTCAGGTCGCAAGATGTCACGTCTGATTTTTCACCACACTGGTTGGCTCCCTCGGTTCGCTACCTCTGATCAGAAGTAGCGAATCGAGGGAGATACACAGCGTGAACTTCCTCCCCCACCCACCACCCACCATCCACCTCCTATCCCCCCCACCCCACACCCCACAACGGCAATGACATTGCGCCACAAACAGGCTTTGAGTGCAATGTACTGCAGGACGATTTCTCTTATCACGACGTCGGATATAACAAAGGTCGGATTAAACGGACCTGTTTTAGGCAAAAATTAACCCTTGTACTGCCGAGAAAAAGTGAACACAATCCAACTGCAAGAGACATAGATCCTCATCAGCCCCCGCAGTTGCGGGGGCTGATGAGGATCTATGTCTCTTGCGGACAACACTTTGCATCCGTGTTATTTGGACAAGGGGACTGACTTCAAAAACACACACTGCTTCCACTGGCAGTGAGGCGGGTTAATAGCCAATCAGGATCTCCGTTATAAACGTTCTTCATTCGTACTGCAATACATTTTGCACAAATGGGCTAATGTTGCAATACATTTTGCACAAATGGGCTACTAGCGCTATTAAAGGGCTATTATACAGTTTGAATGGCGTGATATGAAAGACTTCTCTACTCTTCTTCTCCTTTGTACGTTGCAGAATTCCTTAGCTGCAGCACATGGGACAGCAGCACACCTGTGTCACGTGTCTACTCACATGGTTTGTTAAACGATAAGCAGAAAAGTCTTCCACGAGGCTGGACAACATTGTATGAGTTGTATCCGCTGTGCATTGTAGCAGTAAAACTCCCGCCCTGCAGCGCAGTTCGCTTTAACCTGTTCAGTGCCAGTTAGTACGCAGATAGCGTTTAATAGTTTAATAATAAATAAATAATAATTACGGTATTTTTAATGCGCGTATCTTATAATAATTATAACACTAAGCGCGCACTCACAACTCACGCACGCATGTGCACGCTTTTAACAATGACTCACATATCACAAATACATTACGCTTTCAGCTTGAAAGGGGGGGGGGGGGGGAGGGCGGTGGCGTTAGAGTGCTAGAAATGTTGAAAGAGGTGCGTTTTGAGGGTGGACTGGAAGGAGGAGAGAGAGGGTTTCTGAGGGAGAGAGAGTGGGACGGTGTTCCAGGTGGATGGACCGCAGACAGAGAAGGTTTGTGTATCCTGTGTTAATTCAACACCAAAATGTCCCAGCTGTCCCAAGAACATGGATTCAAAGTGATGTCATCAAGAGGCAGAGATCCTCATGAGCCCCCGCAACTGCGGGGGCTCATGACGATCTATGCCTCTTGCAGCTGGGTGATGTTCGGATTTTCTCGGCACTGAACGGGTTAACAACGCTAATTCGGTGACAAACCACACTTGTTGTGTGCGCAAACTAGCTGTAATCCGCTTACGGACGAAGGCCAGGTACAGCAACAACAAAAACAAAACATTTGGGTCCTTGACATTTTGTTTTGTCCGGTGTTTACATAATAGGCCTGTGCACGCTATGCAAAGAAGAGGGGAAGTTTGTTTACCGTAAAATCTCTGGTCAAGACAAAACATAACAAACAAACAAACAAAAAAAACTCAAACAAACAAACAAACACACACAAAAAAAACCACAACAACAACAAAAAAAAACCTTACCAGCTTCCGTGCTCCAAACCAGGACTCCTTATATAGTAAAAAATCCAGAGAAGTCACCTTGGAGAGATCTCCACATACTTTCCGAGCGACCACGTTGAAATGTATGCTGTTTCATATGAAGTGATGGGTTACCAACTGGATACCCCAGACAAACGATAAACTCCTGGACATCTTCAAGAGGCATAGCTCTTGATGACAAGAAGCAGGATCATTTTCATCGGTGTTCTTTAAGAGAACGGGTCTGTGGGCGTGTCAGTTTCCGGCTTTGAAGACTAGCCACCCGGATTTACCTCGCAAGGTCTCATTGACAGACGGGACCAGACAGAGAGAGAGAGAGAGAGAGAGAGAGAGAGAGAGAGAGAAGGGTGACACGGTTCACTGACTTTTCACCCCACCCCCCCGCCCCACACCCCCCCCCCCCCCACCCCCCACCCAGCGCCAACCGCGGGAGATGAATCGACTATGACACCGCAGACGTTGTTGCGGGTCACGATAGTGTGTCTCCGTCAAATTTTCAGGGCAAGCGCCTATTCAACTGCAGGCCTTCAGCTAGTTAACCCGTTGGCTCTCGGTAGCGCTTTTTGTCGAGGTGATTCCGACAGGCATCATCTCGACAGTCAAAAGGTTAACCCTACAGGAATCATCGCGACAAAAAGCGCTACAGACACCCAAAGGATTAAATAAGACACATTTCTCCACTTTTGAGGGTAGGTTTTCTTTTTAGCTATGATCGTCATGACCGTTCCATCCACCGGGCCTTGAATATGTTGCTGAGTAAAGGCGTGTTTTCATATAGCTAAGCGATATTGTCGCGGTAGTCCACACGGCCAAAAAGTAGCTGAAAATCGCTTCATGTGCTTTCAAATAGCGGCGTGACGGACGGCATCGCGTCTCTATTAACCCTTTTAGCCCCGGGATCCTGCAACTGCTACACAGT
The DNA here is from genome assembly GCA_036245525.1 of Semisulcospira habei. Classification (NCBI taxonomy): domain Eukaryota; kingdom Metazoa; phylum Mollusca; class Gastropoda; family Semisulcospiridae; genus Semisulcospira; species Semisulcospira habei. The sequence continues at coordinate 182,072,198 of BTPG01000005.1, read as the reverse complement.
CGTTGGGCAACACCTCCAAAATCTGAGAAATGGGACCTTGGGGGCTAAGAGGGTTAAAGTTGTTTCAAATTGCTGCAGTTTGTCAGGGTCACATACTAAAAGTCACCCTCACTTCACAGCAGGACCCCGGCTGAACCGCTCTATGGGGCGGTAAAATGGTGTCGCGCTGCTGTCGCCTGTCGCACAGTAATCGCGCCGCTATCGTGTCCCGCATAATAATGGAAACACTCCTTTATTTTTCGGTTCTCGATTGGTGTCGCCGTCGACACCGCTTTCGCGCCGCTATATGGAAACACGCCTTAAGATGACTGTGAACTAGGGCACTGTAACCTGAGAACATTATAATTATAAGTCGGCGTGGGCACGGCCGGTCTTGAGACGATCAGGCCGAGCGGAGGCGTGCTAACTAGGGCGCTGTAACCTAAGAACTTAAAACCGGGTCAAAGTCTTCAGATAATCACGATGACGGATGTCATAATTCTAGTAAGCAAAAACGCCCAGAGCCCCCACGCCAGCCCGACGATGCCAATACCCGAGAGCTGAAGCACAGCGGGGACTGTGGTTAGTCAAGCCCCTTAGTCGATAGTTAACCCCTTAACTGCCGGGGCAAGGCGAACGCCACCCACCTGCAAGAGACATAAACCCTGCGGGGCCTCATGAGGATTTATGACTCTTGTAATCCTGTGCTCTTTATGCCCATTGTTGCCCTTAACTGCCCGGGGGCGAGGCGAACCCTACCCAGCTGCAAGAGACATAAATCCTTATGCGCCCCCGCAATTGCGGGGGTTCATGAGGATTTATGTCGCTTGCTGGTCCTGCGTTTTTTATAATAATAATAATAATACCGTTATTATATAGGCGCTTTTTCTCAATTTTTGGGGAAATCGACTCAAAGCGCCGCGCCTGAAACCCAACACACACACTCACGAAACAGACACGGATTTACGCCATTTAAGACAAACACAGTACAAGACAAACGAAGGGCCAGTCAGCTACTGAAGTTACAGAGAATTTTTGATCGCTTGTAAAGTGGCCTGAGACCGGTACCAAAGTAGGGGGGGGGGGGGGGGTGGAAGAACCGGAGTACCCGGAGAAAGAACCCCCGACGGTCCGCCCGAATTAACGGTGACACTTACCAGAGGAGAAAAGTCCAACGCCGGAACCCGATATCGAACCGCGCACCTTTGGCATTGGTGGCAGGCGCCTTAACCACTGCGCCACGGACCGCCCCTTATGTCCTTTTGGGTCCCGAGAGTCCGAAATGGCTCAGGCGGTTAAGCGTCGGAGCAAGAGAGCGAAGGGAATCGCCGGGTCGAGGCTTTGAGCCCCCGTCCCGGCCCCGGTAGCTGGACTCGCAATCCAGGGGGGGGGGGAGGGTAGGGGGGGGGGGAGACGGGCTTGTTCCATAGCATGTCCTTTGAAAAGGTCCTGGGTAAATCAAAGTGGCACAGATGCAGTGCGCCTCAATTGATCAGTGTTCAGGTCGTACTCCATAGGCAATAGATTTCATCATCATCATCATCAGTCCCTTGCCCGAACTGGGCGTTGGGGGGACTGAAAGGCAGCAGCAACAGACAGTGCTCTCCACTGAGTTCTATTTTGGGCGGTGGCAAGCAAGTCTGGCATCTCGAGTTCGGTCCATTCTTTTATGTTTGCGACCCAACTCTTTCTCTGACGACCTCGCCGACGACTTCCTTCGAGAGTGCCTTGGAGGATAGTCTTGGACAAGGTGTTGTGTCGGGTCACGTGGCCAAACCAAGCAAGCTTGCGCCGTTTCACGGTTGCCAGAAGGGGTTCATGTGGGCCCACCAGGGAAGTGACGATGCTCCGTACATATTCGTTGGTCTTGTGCTCGCGGTACGAGATGCGGAGCAACTTCCTCAGGCACTTGTTCTCAAAGGCCTGGATTTTCTTTTCTGAGTCTGCAAGCAGTGTCCAAGTCTCACAGCCGTAGAGTAGAATAGACACTACGAGGGACTTGTAAAGCCTGTACTTGATGGTGAAGCTGATGGAGTTACTTCGCCATATCCTGTCCAGCCTGGCCATTGCGGATGTTGCTGTACCTATCCTGATACGGATCTCTGCTATGCAACTACCGTCTTTGGACAGGGTGGCTCCCAAGTACTTGAAGCTATTGACCTCTTCTAGCTTCTGGCCGTTCATGTGAATGTTGCTGCTGCTGTCGCTTGTGGTGTTGATCATCACTTTGCTTTTATCCGTACTGATCTCCATGCCATAAGACCCTGCGCTACTTGAAAGTTTGTCTGTCAGGTTTTGGAGCTCACTATTGCTGCCTGCCATGAGGTCAATGTCGTCTGCGAATCGAAGATTGCACAGGGATCTGCCACCAATAGAGATTGAAGTATGGTGGTCGTGGAGGGTTTCCTGCATGATCTTCTCCAGGAATATGTTGAAAAGGACAGGAGAGAGCAGTCATCCTTGACGGACACCGATCGTCGTCCTGAAGAACTCGCCTGACTGATTGTTAAGTAGAACCGCGCTGCAGGCGTTCTTGTAAAGCGCTTCTATCATTTGGATCAGTCCCTCCTCTATCTAGATTTCACTGTCCCCCATAACCCGCCCCTCAGGGCCGTCCATTATCACCGCTTCGGTGCCGTGTACGTTAAACCCCCGAACTAACCAACCAACCAACCATTTTGGGTCCCATTTCATTTGTTTTGAAGTGAACGTCGGCCAGTGCGAAATCCCTGATTACTGGAAGCGATGGGGGCAACATTTTTAGTCCAGCCACTATCCTGTACTTCAATCAAATGTTCGTCAAACCACCACCCGGTATTGAGTTAGGTCACAGAGTTACATTTTAATCAAGCCCCTACCCGGCAGTTAAATTTCAGAATTAAACATTAGTCAGGTCACTGCCCGGTGGTCAAATCGTAGAGTTACATTTTATCCAGGCCACTACCGGTAGTCAAATCAGAGTTAAATTTGTTGTCAAGCCAAAACCCCACAGTTAAATGCTAGTCAAAGCCACGACCCGGTAATAAATCACAGAGCTAAGTCAAGCCAAAGCCACAACCCTGTACTTAAATCACAGAGTTAAATTTTAGTCAAGCCACTACCCCGTAATTAACTCATTCAAGATGCTCCGCATCCATAGCTGCGAAAGTGTCGTATAGCGTTGCCGGCGGCAAAGCTATACATTTCCGCAGCTTTCGACGCGGGGCGACTTGAATGAGCTAAATGAGATTAAAACCCAGACGAGAAGGCAGTGAGTGCAAAATTGCACAATAAGGCTCACTTGTGCGTGAAGGTGACAAACTTTAGCCCGGAATCTTTTTTTAAAAAAAACACTTTTAAACCTTTTACTTTTTTTCAGCTGAATGAATTGGTCTGTCAAGCAAAGCAAAAGTAGTGCAGTGTTTATCAGAATCAGATGCTATGTTTCATTAATTCAGCAAAAGTGAACCGCGGCATAGATATAGACTTAATGCGAAGTCTTCCGTCTCTATTCATACACCAGACACGATGTAGCTTTATGATTCCGTGGTTATCCATATACCATACACGATGTAGCTCTATAATACTTGAGCACACGAGTCAAGATGTGTGGCCTTTCGCCCCTATTAGGGTGCTGCGGAAACGTGATAGGGGAAAATAAACAAAAAAATTCACCTGACAAAGAACACGGCGAGAAACGACTTCTCAGATCTGTCAAAACTTCAATGAGACCGGCCAGAAACGACCCAGGAACAGAAAGCAAATGGTTCTCGGGTCTACGTTGGCCCGTGAGCGAGCCGCCATCGGCCCGAGGACCTTTTGCTCGCCGGGGACAGAGCTCTAATGCTATTTGGGACGGATGGAAGGTAGGGGGGGGGGGAGGAAACGCCACGCCGCCGTCTGAAAAATAAAACTGGGTTTGGTAGCGAGTAAGGACACCAAAGAAACAGTGTCACCAAAAGAAACAAATCTGACTGTTAGAGGCGCAGATTCTCATGAGCCCCTGCCTAGCAGGGGCTCATGAGAATCTCCGCCTTTTGCTGGAGACGATCGGCACATATACCTATACCTCTAATACCCCACATTTACCTATACACAGGAGGTTTACGGGTTACAGTGTGACTGGACATGACAGAGGACACAGGCTACTATTAGTTACACAAGTGCTGTTACGCTCAGTACCCACAATGGTTTCGGTTATTCATGCTCTGGACCAAACGAACTTTACACCAATCCAGTCTGCTTGAATAACAAAACTATTTACCCTCAATTTGCACAATGGCGTAGTTTATTCACGTTCTGGACCCAACAGTGTGTACACCAATTCAGTCATCTTCAATAATAATACAATTTAGCGGAGACCCGAGGCACGCACACCTGTGTATCTTATTAATGCTCAAGACAAAATAGAATTAACACTGATCCAGGAAGCTTGAATAATGGACAAATGCAGCCAACGGATTTTTCAAGGGCCTTCGCTAACGGCTACGACATCCATGTTCAGTGCCCTCGACAAACTTTTGACAAGACCATGAAACTGATACAATTCTTAGATGAAACTTTAGAAAGCTATTACCATGAATAAAGGAGTGTACCGCATAACACACAGACATCCTTTATAGGGATATTGTCTGACCGTGATAGTTCAAGGGTAGTGCCTGATTAGCTGAGCGTCAGGGAGTACACTGAAACATATCCAATTTATCACTAAACTTTAGATTGCAGTTAAACATTAATACGAGAGACAATAAGGCATTCAGCACTGATGATCCTGCATAAGGAGACTGCTACACTGTGATAGTTTAGGAGCAGTGTCAGCTTACTTGATGCCTGGGCGTACCCTGAAATGGATCCTACTCGGCAGGTAACTGGAGTGCATTGTCAACTGAACCTGCTGGGCTCTTTTTTTTTCTGAAATCTTTCCCTCAACCACCAAATAGCCACGGCCGTCCAAAGAACATGGATACAATTTGGTTTCAGCAAGAGGCATAGATCCTCATGAGCCCCCGCAGTCGCGGGGGCTCATGAGGATCTATGTCTCTTGCAGTTGGACCAAGTTCACTTTTTCTTGGCAATGAGGGGGGTTAAACATGTCCTAAAAGGCCAAATATCGTATTCATCACTGATGGCACGTACAGTGACAGATTGCTAGACCGTGACAGTTTAGAAAATCCGGACTAAATTTTTCACGTCATCTTTTCAGAACCTTCTTGCACCATTGAAACATTGTTGAAAATTGTTGACCAATTCAGTCTAAATGACTATTTCGCAAAACCCGAAAATGTTATAAAAGGTGCACTTTCTAAGCGTGCTTTTTAATTTGCTATAGAACCCCCCAACGAAGAAGAAACGCTGAGAGAAGGGAGCTACAACACATTTTATAATTTGTACCACTTGCAACTGTTGCATATTCCCGACAAAGAAAAGAGAAGTTGCAAATTGTGTTTGCAACTGTTGCATATTCCCTACAAGAAAAGAGAAGTTGCAAATTGTGTTTGCAACTGTTGCATATTCCCGACAAGAAAAGAGAAGTTGCAAATTGTGTTTGCAACTGTTGCATATTCCCTACAAGAAAAGAGAAGTTGCAAATTGTGTTTGCAACTGTTGCATATTCCCGACAAAGAAAAGAGAAGTTGCAAATTGTGTTTGCAACTGTTGCATATTCCCCACAAGAAAAGAGAAGTTGCAAATTGTGTTTGCAACTGTTGCATATTCCCTACAAGAAAAGAGAAGTTGCAAATTGTGTTTGCAACTGTTGCATATTCCCGACAAAGAAAAGAGAAGTTGCAAATTGTGTTTGCAACTGTTGCATATTCCCCACAAGAAAAGAGAAGTTGCAAATTGTGTTTGCAACTGTTGCATATTCCCTACAAGAAAAGAGAAGTTGCAAATTGTGTTTGCAACTGTTGCATATTCCCTACAAGAAAAGAGAAGTTGCAAATTGTGTTTGCAACTTTTGCATATTCCCGACAAGAAAAGAGAAGTTGCAAATTGTGTACTTGATTGTACGCATATTTTGAAGAAAAAAAAAAGCGTTAACCCCGAAATATGAATATTTGCGTTTGAAACTATCTTTTCTAAGCGTGTTCCTTTCATTGATGGGATGTTCTCTACATTTCACACGCTCGGCAGTCACCTTTTTGTCTGGATTTCATTGATAGGAATTTCTGGAGAATCCCCGCCCCATCAACACGAAACCGATACGAACCCGATCCGAGTCCGAAGCGGGTCCGAAACGGGAAGGTTCGTGCGAGTCCTTTTCATGTTAACGTTTGTGTGTTTTCATACGCCCGACACGAGCACGAATTCGCATCCGGCTTCAAACGAAAATGACGCAATTTTTCATGGAAAATCGCATCACCGCATCCGGTTCGGATCGTATTCGTATCGGATTCGTGCTTATCGAACCGTAGCATAAGGCGAGTGATCCATAAACACGAATCCGATACAAACTCGATCCGAATCCAAAGCGGGTCTGAAACAGAACAGTTCGTGCAAATCCTTGTCATGTTTGTGTGTTTCCATATGCCCGATACGGAAACGAATTCGAACGAAAATGACGCAATTTTTAAAGGAAAATCGCATCACCACATCGGGTTCGAATCGAATTCGTATCGGATTTGTGCTGATGGAACCGTAGATTAATGCCAGATTAAAGCTACGTTTCCATAAGCACGATTTCAATACTAATACGATCCGAACCCAAGCGATGATGCTATATTCCTTCAAAAAGTGCGTCATTTTCGTTCATAGCCGGATGCGAATTCGTTTATCGCATCGGACATTATGGAAACACACAAATATGAAAAAAAGACTTGCACGATTTTTTTTCTGTTTCGGTCCCGCTTCGGACTCGGATCGGTTTCGTATCGGATTGGTGTTTATGGGTAGCCGCCTTAACTCTGACACCTGAAATGTATCTTGTCCGGAAACTTAGAGCGCTGCTAGTCATTCGAGATTTGTCGCATCCGGATACGCGGCTTCAGCCGCGTATCCGGGCGCGTCAAGTCTCGAATGAGTTAAACATGCATTCAGCACTGATGACCTACAGCTTTGTCAAACACTGAGACGATATCCGTAAATGAGAATTAGGTTACAAACTGCGCGTCTTTTGACGCGAACAAAGGATTAACCGTTTTAGTCTGGTCAAACATGCGACATCGCTGTTTGTCCATTGTCCAGGCTACAGTCCTTGTTTTCGACAAACACGTGCAAGTTTGACCTACTTCTGGCTTTCCAACAACATTTTAAACGATATACCTTAATTAACTTAGACTTCTTAGATTAATAAGCGTGTGTGTTGTGTGAGTGTGTGTGTGTGAAATAAGCGTGGGTGTGTGAATGGGTACGTATGGGTTTGTGAGATTAGTTGTTCAGTTTTAAAGTTTGACAGTGTGTGTAGAGCATTGAATTGTGTGATAGAGTTGAATGTGATGTTTGTAATTGTAACGACACCAACACACATTCCTATGCTTTATGTTCTTAAGGCAAATGGCAATAAACAGTATTATTATTATTATTATTATAAGATCGATATTATAAAAGTTTAATCTTGATTAACTCATTCCAGACGAACGGCATACAGATACGCGGCTATTGCCGCGTATCCGTATGCTTTACGTCTTATTCATTCATTCATTCATTCATTAGTTCCTTTTTAACGTCCCGCTGGCAAGTTGCTTTACGTCTCGAATGAGTTAAGATTACGTTCCAGCTTGGTCATGATAGTTCAAGGGTGGCATGCTTAATGTTAGCCTAGCGCCCGGAAGGTGCAAAGCTAATCTGGCACTACCCATAAACCATCACGAAAAGACCAATACAGTACAAGATTGTACATTGATTGTACATTACTTAACGTCCCGACAGCAACAAGGCTTTCTCAGGACGTGCCTGCACTGCTTGTGGGAAAAAAATAAATAAATAAACAGAACACTGAATGTATGTCGCCAGCCGGTCAAATACATTAAATAAACCTAACACATGGGGCCTAAATAAAGCTAAGACCATTTAGCAACACACATCCAATATCAAGAGCTACAGGCAGCGCAGACAGTAGGGAGAGTTTTAAAAAGGCAAATACAGGTGAGTGGACAAAGACAGAAACACATGCCCCAGAATAGAGAGATAAACCCACCCTGTGGGGCTGACCAGGGTGACCCTGGGAACTAAAAAATACCTACCCCACCCAAGTCCCCCAGGGCAGACCCGGGTGGGGTAATACAGTACAAGAATAATTATGCGCATGTCAATCACTTTAACGTTGAACTAGACAGACTACGTAACTCACCTTCATTGCGTAAAGAAAGGAATTAGGGACGGGCGTGAACTATGCCGTCTCCTTCCAGGCCACCAAGTCCAAGTATAATGTCTGTAACTGCATGACCTTGTGTGACACAGTTTCCATTTTTATAGCCAATAACAGGACAAGTGCAAAATAAACTTACGGGTTGAAAGGTTACAAAGTAAAGTAGGTAACAGCACTGCCAGGGGAGAGAAGTGGCTGGAACAGTGGGATATGTGATGCGCCCCCCTTCGGGGGGGGGGGGGGGGGGGGAGGGGGCTTCCATGCGCATTGCTTCCAGTCACTTTCTTAGCTCACCCCCTCTTTCATATCTCTTTTCTTGTGTGCTTTGGCCACAGTGGATCTGTGATCACTGGTCGATCATGCACACTTCTCTCCCCTGACAGTGCTATTACCTACTTTACTTTGTAACCTTCCTAAAATATTAGCACTGGCAGTCTCCCCTTTTCTTTTCATTTTTTACGGGTTGAAACTTTTTTTTTTTTCAAAAATGAACATACAGACACGACTACAATGTACTGTTCATATTTCTTAGACGAGAATTGTAACTGTGGTGTATGTCCATTTTGAAAAAGAAAAGCATTTAACTCGAACATTGAATAAACTGTATTTGTAGTAACAGTACTTGACCTTTCTGTTGTGTCATAGGTTTCTATGACCTCTGTCACTGTTGACACATACGACAGAGCTGAATGCCATAATGACATAACTCTAATACTGACCTCTGACGCACAACGAATCTGGCAATGGAACAATGAACTCGTTCGTCAGCTACAATTGGTGGACGGTCGAACTGTCCACCGTGACGAAGAAGCGAAAGATCCTCGGGCCGAAGTTGGCCGCAGTTGGCCCGCGCACTGTTGTGCGCGGGCCAACTACGGCCAACATCGGCCCGTATACGTTCCGCTCAACGAGTTCATTGTTCCATTGCCAGATTCGTTGTGCGTCAGAGGTCAGTACTAGAGTTATGTCATTGTTGGATTCAGCTCTGTCGTATTTACCTATGTGTCAACAGTGACAGAGGTCATAGAAACCTATGACACAACAGAAAGGTCAAGTACTGTTACTACAAATACAGTTTATTCAATGTCCGAGTTAAAAGCTTTTCTTTTTCAAAATGGACATACGGGCACCACAGTTACAATTATCGCCAAAGAAATATGAACAGTACATTGTAGTCGTGTCTGTAAGTTCATTTTTGAAAAAAACAAGTTTCAACCCGTAAGTTTATTTTGCACTTGTCCTGTTATTGAGTCATTGGCTATAAAAATGGAAACTGTGTAGCACACGTGTCTTTTCTAAGCGTGCTTCTTTCTTTGTTGGGGTTTTCCTCGCATTTTGCACGATGTACAGTCATTTGTTTCGTCTGGACTATCAGACCTGAGACACTGCCAGGATAAGAATCGACCCTGATAGTTCATAGGTGATGCCAGAGTAGCTTGGCGCCTTTAGACCATGATAGTTCAAGGGTGGTGACAGAGTAGCTTCGCGCCTAGGCCACGCTATTCTAGCACCACCCTTGAACTATCAGGATCAAAACGACCCTTGAACTGTTACGCACAACTCAGTGGCGCAACTCCCAAAGTTGGAGGTTTCGACCTAAGGGCTCAAAACGGCTGACCTCCTCTATAACTTATAACGAAGACCGCTCTATCTTGACATATTTATTGGGGTAAATGAGGATCTATGTCTTTTGCAGACGGAGTCACTTCGCTTATAGCTTACTGCACTGAGACGATCACCTCGGTGTCAGCGGGACCCGAGAAAAAAAGAAAATTACTGCAGACGAACTTGAAAATAGTCAGTAAAATCACCGAAACCTGCTTAGGCAGATTAGATGTAGCCCATTCAGCCCTGACGCACTATATGACATCAGGAGATGGGTCGATCATGATAATTCAAGGGTAGTGCCAGATTAGCTTGGCGCCTATCGGCGCCAAGCTAATCTGGCACTGCCCTTGAATTATCATGGTCGATCCATCTCCTGCAACTAGTGCATAGTCATTAGATGACGCTTCCAAAATTTGGGAAATACGGCCGTCGGGCTGAATGATTTAATCAGTCTTTCCTTGGCGGACGTGTGTTATGGTAATTCGCAACGTATCAGGATGGAGTCGACTAGAAACGAGACGCACACTGAAACAGGGTCAAATACTCTGACGAAATCCGAGTTAATGGTCTCCCCTTGTGCGTACGGGTGAACTCCCTTTCCTGTGCGTTGACTTGCTCAACGACGGCCTAGTTATTTCACTGGCAAGCGGTGCCCATAACTGTTCCAAATAAAACTGTAATTGGTGTCATTAAACGTCAGCGAGTGGCTTTGCTCTAGTCAGATTTCTCCCATTTTTCAAGTACTGAACTTAACAAATTAGTGCCACGAGTAGGTCGACAGCATTCGCGTGCAAGGTCGTAAGACAGTACATTTTGGCGCGGGGCAATCATGTTTTGATGCGGTTGCTTTGATTTCCCCCCACTGATTCTCTCAGTGTCGAAATCTGGAACCCGCAGCTCACCAGAAAATACTCAGCTGCCTTGTGAAAAAAAGTCCCGGAGCACATATTCTGACCCGTCTCCCTAAATATAAACTTTTTTTTCTTTCTCGAAAACACAGAAATGCTTATAAGAGGGGCTACGTTTACGCCGGGCGACTCCCAACAACGAACGAGAAAGACGTCACGGGTGATAACCGACTTGTACCATGAACACAGACAGCACTCGGTGCAAACTAAATCTCACTATTACCAGGTTGCATGCGAATACCATCGATAACAGGTCATCCTGAGGCTGATTTTTTTTTTAATTTGCTTATTGTCCAATGATGGCTACATTACAGATTAGGAGAGAGATCAACCGTTTTAGTTCAAGGGTGGTGCCAGAATAGCTTGGCGCCTCAGGCGCCAAGCTATTCTGGCACCACCCTTGAACTATCATAGTCAAATCATTTTCAAGCAAACGTGTATCAGGATGATAAAGGTTAATTAAGTGATCAAAGTTTGTATCAGCATGCTCAGATAATAATAATAATAAAGGTAATTTGTATAGCGCCTAATCATAAAGGTGCTGTAGGCGCTTTACAATCACAGTAATGAAACACAAAGCAAAATACAAAAACAAACACATGTGGCCGAGGTCGGCCCAAGGACCTTGACGCACAGATCAAAATGGCCGCGAGAGAAGTTTGACGTTTGACAAAAATTACTTCATACTTCCGGTCCGAACACATCCGGCATCCGAAAAAACAACAACGCCTCCTTGTCGTGTCGTGTCGTGTGCGTCTCGTAGTCGGTCGAATGGATACAAGCATTCATGGCTTGCATAAACTGTTTTTTTTTTTTTTTTTTTTTTTTTTTTTTTTTTATCTCTGACCCTCTTCGGTTTCGGCTCGTAATCGTATCGGAGACGACCTTATAGGAACATAGCTTTAAACTAAACAGGCACTATCGGCAGGCTACTTTGAAAAAAGTGGTGGCCATAGTTGCCGGCTGTTGTCGAGGGAAGTGAGATAGGTCTTTGAAGTGATCAATGCCGAGGGATAATGCGCGATGACCTCGTCAATAAAATGTCAGTCAAATGCCAGAGCCATTTTGTAGTCTTACAGCACAGGAGAGGTCGTGATGATACCCCTTCGTTACCAGCAAACATCCCAGTGCGCAAAGGCCATCGGGCAGACGTCGGCCGCCGTTGGCCCGCGCACGGCTGTGCGCGGGCCTACGACGGCCGACGTCGGCCCGATGGCCTTTTGCGCATTGGGACAAAATAATGACGTCTTTGAAACCGTGACAAATCTAATGCCAAAATAACCCCATCAGTGGCGCAGGAAGATTTTCAAGACCTTACCCAACCGCTAAGAAAATCAAACGACCGGGTGGTGTAGGATCAAGCCTGATGTTACTGACCATGGGCAACATGTCAACAGTTTGCCTACATCCAGAATCCACATTATTTGCCTGTTTCTCGCTAAACAATAATATGCCTAGCTCATTTATACGTTTGAGAAGACGGCCTCAACTGAGCCACTTACTTGAAACTTGGTCCTGGAGGAGGTACGGCCCATGCATATTTCTGTTATATGCGAGGCCAAGATGAAGTATGTCACAAGCTATAAAAAAAAGGGGTTTGTTACTCTACTGCCGATCCATCCACACACATATTGCGCCAGCAAGAGGCAAATAATGTTTTTCTCTCTGAAACCACGGCAAATATTAATCAACGCCAAATATAACCTGATCCTTACAAGGAACACAAGCATAAAATGATGACCCAGCAAGAGGCAAAGAACATCATGAGCCCCTCATCATGAGGTTCTTTGTCTCTTGCACTTGGGCGATGTTAACGTTTTTTCCAGGCCGTGAGCATGTTAACAACATGGGTGGGAACAATATCATTGTAAAACCAATTCCGCACTACTACGTTCGCGCCGTGTATGACAGATTTATCACGCTGCTTTCAACTCACCGCCGCCACACCTGACTCAAGTCTGAAGTCCTTCGGCACCAGCGAACGCAATTTTTTTTTCTTCTGAAAGCTTTGTCGCCAAAGCGTCCCCGCCGTCCGAAGAACATGGACACAAAGTAGGGTCAGCAAGAGGCATAGATCCACCGCGGGGGCTCATGTGGATCTATGTCTCTTGCATCTTTAAGTATTGACGGTTGAGTTAATTCTGCCGCTTTAAAGTATTTTTTTTTCACCCAAATAACCTTCTTGTGTCAAACCCCGGCATCTCGCCACCACACTCCCCATCCCAAGCTGACTGTATTTGTGGTACGTGAGTCATTGTCTAAAGCGTGCGCATGCGTGCGCGAGTTGTGAGTGCGCGCTTAGAGTTATAATTATTATAAGATAAGCGCATTATAAATGCCGTAATTATTTTATTTATTATTTTTGTATTATTATATCGCTCCACTTCAGGGCCATCTCTGCAAAGGAGGATAGACCATAATGGTACACGGTTAACCCCTTCGTGCATGCAGCCACGGTAATGATTACGTCACCGGCGGTTTTAGTCACAAGAGGGTTAAAGAGATGAATTCTGAGGTTTGATCTTGAAAGTGTCAAGGAAAGGGTCGGGGGGAGAGGCAGTCCTGAAAATTCATTCCCCAGTTGGTGCGCGTGCCATCATCATTAAATCGTCCGAGCCGTCTAAAGATGAACCGTTTACGAATAAAGATAGGCTATTTAAAGATAGATCCATTCACGCTGGATTCGATAAGCCACATTTTACGGACGCCTGCTTATCAACATGTGTACGGATACATGGATGGGATTCTGGAACGTACATCTCCAAGCGGGAAGGCCCAAAACCCTAGACCTGAACTCGTTTTATTGAGCCTTGTTTGTCAGCGTGAGTGCCAGTGCTGGTCCGTGATTTAGGACCGTACGGCTCAAAGCCGTAAGGTCCAAAATCACAGACCAGCACATATCATCATGAAGTCTCGCTGCGGTGGGTGGTAAGGAAAATCTGGCTTGTGGCGATGAAACAAGGGTAATTTGCTTCGTTGAGTTTTGGCAGGCTTTGCAGGCGGGCTGTATACCAGAGTTCCTATGCGGTGAGCTGGCTTATCACTGTAGATAGTGCAGTCAGAAGAATGGGTGTCAAGTCCGGAGCCGGCGCGCTCTTGCCACTAACTTTCAGTTCACTCATTTGCAGGGGCGGCGCTGGAGGGGGTTTGGGGGGGGGGTCTAGCGGGTCCGGACGCCACCACCCCCACCCCCCAAAAAAAAAAGTTGGACCCCCCCTCCCGAGAGGTATACCTGATCCGCCCCTGCATTCGAAACGTGCCGCATACGGATACGCGGCAAACAGCCACGTATCCGTAAGCGGCACGTCTCGAATGAGTCAAATCTATAACAAAGTGTCATAAGATCTAGACGAAGCTATTCGGTGCAATACGATCACAAAATAACCAATACCATAGAATGTTGGGCGTCAGCTCAGTTCCCACTATTGAGCATAACCAGACAATATGTTATTGGTCGCAGGGGTTTGCTACACGGACCCTTGTAGGCCTGAGGGAGGTCAAAGGAACCGTTGTACCCCGAAGGCCGAAGGCCTGAGGGGTACAATGGTTCCTTTGACCTCGCGAAGGCCTACAAAGGTCTTTGCAGCAAGCCCCTGCTACCAATAAGGTATTTGTTTTCATTCCTCCACTATTTTCGTAAAGAAACCAAGAAGAAATCTTCCGACCTGGATCGCGCCAGACATGACAGACGTAAAAGGAATATATATTATTACATAATAGACATATGACGTAATATAAAACATTTCATGACGTTGCCGTCTCCAGTAGTGCGCCTGTTGTTTTTCAACAACACTAAATAACTTTGTACTTTAGAACGTTTGGTGATCTTTTATAAACAAAACTGGCATCCAAGACGCGTCAGAAAGAGGGCTACAAAAAGTCCGCCATTTAGCGCTACAAAGGTTTTTGTATCACGGTCACATGGTACGGTTTGCGCTAACGGGACTGGTCGTGTGACGTAGGGATGAAAACAATATACGTTATTTGTAGCAGGGGTTTGCTACACGGATCCCCCCCCCCCCCCCCCCACTTTGGTACCGGTCTCAGGCCACTTTACAAATTTCAAATACAAGCGATCAAAAATCTCTGTAACTTCAGTAGCTGACTGGCCCTTCGTTTGTCTTGTACTGTGTTTGTCTTAAATGGCGTAAATCCGTGTCTGTTTCGTGAGTGTGTGTGTTGGGTTTCAGGCGCGGCGCTTTGAGTCGATTTCCCCAAAAATTGAGAAAAAGCGCCTATATAATAACGGTATTATTATTATTATTATTATTATCCTTGTAGGTCTGAGGTGAAACGGCGCAAGCTTGCTTGGTTTGGCCACGTGACCCGACACAACACCTTGTCCAAGACTATCCTCCAAGGCACTCTCGAAGGAAGTCGTCGGCGAGGTCGTCAGAGAAAGAGTTGGGTCGCAAACATAAAAGAATGGACCGAACTCGAGATGCCAGACTTGCTTGCAACCGCCCAAAATAGAACTCAGTGGAGAGCACTGTCTGTTGCTGCTGCCTTTCAGTCCCCCCAACGCCCAGTTCGGGCAAGGGACTGATGATGATGATGATGAGGTCTGAGGGAGTTGAAAGAAACCATTGTACCCCGAAGGACGAAGGCCTGAGGGGTACAATAGTTTCTTTGACCTCTCGCAGGCCTACAAGGGTCAGTGCAGCAAGCCCCTGCTGCCAATAACGTATTTATTTTCATTCCTCGTAAAACTTTCGTAAAAGAAATCAAGAAGAAATCTGGATCACGCCAGACATGACTGAAGTCAAAGGAATATACATTCATACATAATAGACATGACGTAATTTAAAATCTTTTATGACGTTGCTGTCTCCTGTAATGTGCCTGTTGTTTCGAACAACACTAATAACTTTTATCTTTAGAAAGTTTTGGCGGTCTGTCATCCAAGACGCGTCAGAAAGAGGTCTACAAAAAGTCCGCCATTAGTCCCTACAAGGGATTTTATAGCGAGGTCAGATGGTACGGTTTTCGCTAAAATGATTGGTCGTGTGACGTAGGGATAAAACAATATTGATTGCAAAATAATTACAGACGTAGTATCCCGTCCATAGTGTCCCTACTGAGCGTAACCGGAAATGGAATTGTATCACACAGTACCAAGAAAAAGCCCTTAAATAACCACCTGTTACAAGAAACAGACTAATCTATTCAGTGCGAAACAATCACAAAATAACTCATAACATCCCGTCCGAAAAGCTTGGCTACGCTGGGCGTCAGCTCAGTTTCCCTATCAAGATCAACTTTCTGGAGTGGGACACAATATCTTCCTACGCACTACGAAGAAACCACCCAAACGTCCATCATCTGTTTGTTTAATGTTACAAGTCCTCTGTCTTTGAGTGCAAGGGACAGTAAATCCATTTTTGTGAACAGTAAGATTTGACTCGCATTAACCCATTTAGCCCCGGGACCCTGCAGCAGGAGATGGATAGATCATGATAATTCAAGGGTAGTGCCAGATGAGCTTGGCGCTCATCTGGCACTACCCTTGAATTATCATAATCAATCCATCTCCTGCAACTGGTCGTTAGGCAACGCCTCCCAAATTTGAGGAACGGGACCTTGGGGCTAAAATGGTTAATACACCCTTTTGGTGTCGGTAGCGGTTGTAGCAGTGATGACTGCTGCAGGAGTCCTCGCGACTAAAACCGCTACCGACAGCCAAAGGGTTAATGTTTTTTGCCTCCACTCGGCAGCAGTCTGCTAGACCAACCTATTCAGCGCAAAACAATCACAAATAACTGCATTCATACAGCTCTGATATGGAAAACAACACACTCACATATGAAACATCGCCCCCGTCTGTAGCAAGCAGGTTCTAACGCATTCGAGACGTGCCGCCTCCGGATACGCGGCTTATGCCGCATATCCGGAGGCTGCACGTCTCGAGTGAGTTAAACAGTGTTGGGGTGTGTAAATCGCCAAGACGAAAATGTATATGAAAGGACAGAAAGACAGCAAGTCAATTTTTGTGGAAAAGCGGGATTTTCATTGTGAAACAATGCAATGGTATGGTACGGTGCGGTGTCTCCAAGGCGCACATATCCATCTAATTAAAGATGCTCAAGGCGCCGCCGTAGGGATGGAAGCTGGAGCTTTGAAAGCCTGCTGCTACTAAGCGCTACTTTTATGTGCAAACTTCCACCCGGCTATTAACTTCGGTGCATTTTTGTTTCCATTTCACCGGCCCTACCGGGCGTTCTCTTTTCGATTAGTGATAATGGGATTTTTAACGTGCGCACGTGGTGATTATGCGTGCTGTGCACACGAGAAGCGAGACATACAACCGTAAGCCGAGTCTGTACGTAAATGTGACTCCCATTCCTGCCCACCAGGATTCGAACCCGGGATCTTACGACTGTCAGCGCAGTGTCTTATCCACTAAGCTACGTCCCCATGTCAAGATCAATCTCGCTTTTCACAAAAATGGACTTGCTGTCTTTTGCCTTCACAAGTACAGAAATGTTTCGGATATGGATATTCACGTGAAAAATATAAATACAAATACTAAAATACGTCAGCTGTCATTGTGTTGGTACTAACCCTCTCGTCCCTTGTCGCTGGTACTTGTCGCAATGTGTACAGTCAGCTTACAACTCAATCGGTGAGGCGTGCCCGTTCGCCGTGTTTAATACCGGTATTTGCTTATTATTTAGCATGGAAATCATATTTTAGAGTCTACTGGGGGTGTGTGTGTGTGTGTGTGTGTGTGTGTGTGTGTGTGTGTGTGTGTGTGTGTGTGTGTGTGTGTGTGTGTGTGTGTGTGTGTGTGTGTTATTTTAGTCTTAGTAACTGACCTCATGACAAATTCCAATGTTTTTATTGTTGTTTTGTTTTGGTGTTTTTTTTTTTCACGGAAACATATGGCAATAAACTATCTTGTCTTATCTTACTGTCTACAGTACCGGTGGCTGTATGCACAAGGTCAGCCCCTTCCCTGCACGTGCATTATTGTTTCTGAAACCTTTGTTCGTTCAGCGGCCAAAAGTAAAAAAATCGTCCAAGAAACATGGACACACGTTGGTCTCAACAAGAGGCATAGATCCTCATGAGCCCCCGCAGTCGCGGCGGCTCCCGAGGATCTATGTCTCTTGCAGTTGGATCGTGTTTACCTTCTCTCGGCTGTGAAGGGCTTAAGAAAAGATAAAAGGTTTCATTACTTTTCGTGGAATCCATAAAATCTTACGATGCTTCCTGTTTTGGTCCAAACGCCTGCGTCACGATGTACTAAATATGCCGTTCTCAAATCAGGACAGACGCATCGGTTCTCAATAGCAGACATCATTTTTGTTATACGGCCACATTTCACTAGACTTCCCTCGTGTCATCTTCAGCACCCAGCACGATTGCCCATCCTTCTCCTCTATCTTAAGGACACAGAACTAAATGGCTTCAGCCAGTGGCATATCTTCCCATTAGGCACCGCTTCTGAAGAATTATGTGTTACAAGATTCCCGATGTTATCTTTTTTGGGCAAAGCAACTTCGAAGCGGCACAATTCCCGCCCCCACCCCCACCCCCTACCTCCTCTGTCTGAAGGACACAGACCTGAATCTTTCCAGCAGGAGGCAAGAGCTTCAGCATCTGCGGGGGTTCGTGAGAAGCTAAGTCTTGTAAATATGTTCACTCGCTGGTATCGTCGAAAATCCTATCGATGGCCCTAGAAAGACGAGTATAAATGAACCCAGCAAGCACGTGAGCTGCACACGAGTTAATGGCAAAGTTATCCGACAGTCTGTGCAATTATTCCGCTATTTCAGACTAATATCTCATATAAGAAAAGTTGTTTTTGCAAGTCAGAGCGACATCCAAGCCAATGAATTTCCTCATCGGAAAATTGCTTTTGACTGGCGGAAGAAGAGGGAGGCGGGGAGGGGAGGGGAATGGAGAGAGAGAGAGAGAGAGAGAGAGAGAGAGAGAGAGAGAGAGAGAGAGAGAGAGAGAGAGAGAGAGAGAGAGAGAGAGAGAGAGAGAGAGAAATGAAATGAAACTTTATTTTCCAAAGATAAATGATTAGGCCATAGACCTGTTTTCAATCATGTCCTTGCTCACGCATACATCATCACACACACACACACACATACACACACGCACACACACACACACACACACACACATACACACACACACATCGGAGTAAAAGTTAATATGTACAGGAATAAACACACACACACATACACACACACACACACACACACACACACACACACACACACACATCGGGGTAAAAAGTTAATATGAGAGAGAGAGAGAGAGAGAGAGAGAGAGATGATGATGATGAAACTTTATTTATCAACGGTAAAAAGTTTTGACAGAAACAAATCGTCATTTTACAAACTTGCCGTTGCTAACATCTACAACATAAAATAGATTAAATAATAATAATAATAATAAAGAATTATATTTACATATATTATTTCATGCAACAATAAAATTTTTAAAAAAATAACACAAAATAATAATAACACTTAACATTCATCTTATACCATACAAAACACACACACACACACACACACACACACACACACACACACACACACACACACACATACCAACAATAAAAATAAATGCATAATTATATTACATAAAAACATTAACCATCAGGGTTTGTTTAAATACCCAGTGTTTTTTTATGTTTGGCTCATCAGGTAATCGAAAAGTTTCGTTTTAAAGATTCCAAGTGAGGCTATAGTCTTCAAATGTGCAGGAATAGTGTTCCATACAAACGGTCCAGAAAAGGATAAACTAGTTTTAAAGAGGTCAATTCTAGGCAGAGGTAGGGGTAAAGTATTGTTCCTTGAGGACCGTTCGCGTTCTTGCTGTGGCACAAATTTGGTGGTTAGATACTGCGGTGTCATGTTATTTAATATCTTGTGCATGAGGATGCATTTGTTGAAATTAAGTTGTTGACGCAGGCCGAGAATGTTTAGATGTCTAAATTTGTCTATGGTAGGAATGGGCCGCGTATCTATCATTTTGACAGCTCTTTTATATATAGAGTTTAACCTGTTCATGTGAACATCACTACAACCGTCCCACACTGTGGAGACATAATCAACATGAGACTTGATATGGGCATGAAAAAACAGTTTACGAGTATGTGTATCCGTTACTTGTCTAAGCTGGGACAACAGGAAAGTGTTTTTAGCAATGGTTTTACAGACTGTATTTATATGCGTCTCCCAACATAATTGTTCGTCAACGAGTATTCCCAAGAATTTACGCTCTGTGACTTGTTCTATCAGTTTAGCGTTCAGTTGTAAATGTAACGGCTGTGGTCGGCGTTGGTGTTTTTGTCGTGTAGTGATTATAATACTCTTTGTTTTTCCTGGATGAAGAACCATATGATTCTCTCTACACCAGTCGGAAACCTCGCTGAGACTACTTTGTAAGCTTATGTTAATGTCAGCTGTTTTTTTGCCCGAAACATGGAGGCTCGTATCGTCCGCAAACAGGTTGCAATTAACATCAGTGTTAGTAATATGCAAAGGCAAATCATTAATGAATATTATAAATAGAAGAGGTCCCAAGATCGACCCCTGGGGGACACCGTAGTTAACTTGTCCTTGTTTAGAGTATTTTCCATGAGTATATACCTTTTGTTTTCTGTCTTTTAGGTATGATCTAAAAAATGCTATGGCAGTTTCACTTATATGGTATGCTGCTAGCTTCTTTAAGAGAATGTCATGGTCGACAAGATCAAATGCTTTTTGTAGGTCTAAGAAAACAACTCCAGACATCAGGTTTTTATTTATTGATTCCAGCCAGCTGTCTACAATGTGTGCCAGTGCTGACTGACATGAGTGTTTCGGTCTAAAGCCGGACTGATGAATATTTATGAAATTGCCCTTTTCTAGAAAATCGAGGAGGTGTTTTTGTATGTGTTTTTCAAGGGGCTTTGACAGGGCCGACAAAAGTGAGATAGGACGGTAGTTATTGACATCTTCAAGATCTTTTGATTTAGGGATTGGAATTACCTTGGCCTCTTTGAAAATAGTTGGAAACGTGCTGTGTTTTATACAGAGGTTAAAGATATAAGTGAGTGCCTCTACCGTATATGGTAGTGACATTTTCAGAATTTTGTTGTCTATACCATCCATCCCGGTGGACTTTTTGTTCGGCATGCTAGAGATGAATTTGCCGACTTCAGCGACGGTAATATCAGGAATGATGAATGTCTGCAGTATATTTTTGGCCTCACAGTATTTTTCCAGTACACTAGGAACTTGGTACTCTGCGTTACTACTTGCAGCTGACTGAGCAAGTGTTTCAGCTGTCGATAGGAAGTGCTTATTTAATATATCAGCTGACAAATGGGATGGTATTTCAGGGGCTGATTTACCCTTTGTTATAACGTTCAGGGCTTTCCACACCGATGCTGTATCTTTTTTTTCCCTAATCATTTCCTGGAAAAACAGTTTTTTTGACGCTCTCACTAAGTATTTAACACGATTTCGTTGTTTCTTATATTCATCAAACTGTTTTTCTTTCTTAAGTTTGTCTCTAAATGACATGGCCTGTTTGACATCTACTGTTAACCAGGGTGGCAGGGTAGAGTGCTTAACTCGTTTTTCTCGTATGGGCGCATGCTTATTTAGGACTCCAAGGAATAGATCCATCCAGTACGACAGGGCACTGTCAGGAGAAGTGTGGTTATACACGTCCCTGAAAGGAGTATTGCGCAGATCCCGCAGAAAGTTGTTATTAAATGTTTTGAAAGAACGATATTTAATTGTTTTATGTCTCTTTTTGTTCTCTTTATCTAGTTTCATGGAGACTGTGCAGAGAGAGAGAGAGAGAGAGAGAGAGAGAGAGAGAGAGAGAGAGGGGGGGGGGGGGCAAAACGGTAGCATCTCGATTACCAAAGCCAGTGAAAAGTACGAAGAAAGAATCTTCACACACATACACAAACACATAATAAGCAGACTGCTGCAAGTATGAATAATGTATATCCACATGTCTGAAATCGTACTGATCAAGATCAGAACATATTTCTTAACTAAACCAGAGATGGTAGCGTAAAAAGTACAAAGAAAACTAGCAAAATTATCGGTAGAAAAATAGCCCGAAATATAAACCCAAAACAAAATAAACAACTGAAATTGGTACTTTTTTGCACTCAGCCGGCAGTGTCAGGCTCACACAGCATCAGCCAATGTACTTGTCAGGACAATTTCCACCCACCTTCACATAGCTTCTTCCCTTATCTTTGCCCCCCCAACTCAGCCTCCCCCCCCCCCCCGCCCCTGCCCGCCCACCCCCCACCCGCCAACTCCCCCCTCCCCACCCCCATTACACGCCCCCCCCCCCCCCTCTTCCCCGAACAAAAGGCGGGGCACGAAGTTAGCTAATTTCCAAAGGTCTCGTGAAAACCTATAGGATGCGTCCGAGCTTAATACCTATCAAGACATGGGTCTTCTAATCACACCCACACATAGAACACTACCCTACGGCAAGAGGCATAGATCCTCATGAGCCCCCGATGCCTCTTGCTGTCCCAGTTTAATCCCTATTTCCACACTGGTCGCCTAGCTGCGATCCGCTCTGCATGAGAGCCGAGGTTGGTAACGCGGATGCGTGCAGTGTGTCCCATCCTAAGATGTCACGACTGCCATCGGGGTTAACACAGCCGAATAAACTCCGGATGAAGAAGTTTACCTCAATTTGAGGACATAAATGAAGTCGGTCTATTCCAACAAAGGGCACAGGTTCTCACGAGCCCCTACGAAGGCAGAGGTGCATGAAAATCTATGTCCCTCGCGCCGGGATGGAAGCGTTTGTCTGAAGAACTGAACTCGAATACATTTCTTGCGTATGTATGGATTTTCCCAAGCGCACATAGCCATCTTTACAAATGCTAAAGGCGCCACAGAAGTTGAAGCTATGAAAGCCTGCTGCTGCCAATTGCTACCTTCTGTCCCTGATGGCCAGTAGGCTCCGAGGGACGTAAATCTCCAAACAACATCGCTACGATATGTGTAACCTCCACCCTTCTATATATCGAGCATGGACCATGGCTCAGCCGGGACTGATCTTTGTTTTTGTAACTTACGGATAAGAGTAATAAGATCAAAATTCACAGACAAGCACACGATATATATATGCCTCTTATATATATATATATATATATATATATATATATATATATATATATATATATATATATATATATATATATAAGTAGGTTCTCCTAGGTGAGTGACACGGTCAGACCAATTACGGGCCGAGCGTTTAATACGCGATGACCGCCACATAAACGCGACCTGTGGTAAATTGGGGTCCACTCTGATGGTACAGAGATGTCCGACTCTTGTCTTGTTTCTGACCTTACACGCACACTAGTTGCCTCCCTCGGTTCGCTGCCGCTGCAGCAAACTGGGGGATAGTTAGTTATTTGGGTTTAACGCTGAGCAGGCAACCAAGGCCATCTCACGGCGGAGCAACCTGGGGGAGGCAACCAGTGTGCTTATACCCAGATGGCATTTTCAGAGGAACAGCTGCTCCCGACTTTGACTAGTGGGAGGCCTACATTTAGAGGAATACAATTACACGAACTTATGTAGGCTATTCCGTTGGAAAAAGACAATGATTTACACGAGCAAGCAGTAATATATTATACTGACGAGCAAAAGAAATGCGACACCCATTCGAGTCATCGGAAACACTTCAGTGTTTCCGTTGACTCCAATGGTGTCGCATTTCTTTTGCTCGTCAGTGCAGATTCACGTGAAGTATAGATTTACATGACTGTATGCATTCGATCAGAAAGAGTCACAGATATAAAAGCCATAGATTTGCATGTGTCTATGCTGTCAACAAAGGCATAGGGTCACAAGTGCCTCTTCGGTCAACAAGAAGCACACATTCACACGAGTAAGAAGCACCGATTCAGTGTCATCAGCCTATTCGGTCGGCAGGAGGGCTAGATTGATACGAGCCCCTTGCAAGTGCAGAGGCTCAGTAGTGTGAAACTTGCCTCCTGCAGTTGGTAAGTGCTGCCATAGGTACTGATGTTGTGCTGATAAGTATTATTGTCTTCTTTCAGTCTCTTTACACTTTTTCTTATTGGCCTGGCTCTATTCGATTTTCGTCCCCTTGTCGTCCGTTCTCAAGGCAACGGGAGTCATGTGATAAGCAGACTCCCTTATTACATGTTACGAGTGACAACTTTACTCGCTGAGCAAACGCGTTCTCCCCCCCAAAATCTTTGGCCAATCACATTTCTCGGCATAAACACATCCTAATCTTCATTCAGTCAAACCTCTAAACATACATATGCCAATAAATAAATAATTTACAAACACAACAAAAACAACGATATGTAGGTGTTGTTTGATTGGGAAAAAAACAACATAACTGAATGATTGTTAGTTAGATAATATCAACGACATGAAACTTCAAACTGAAGCGAAAGCTTTATCGCGTATTTATCGCATACTGACCATAAGAGTCTCGAGCTAAAGCCCTTGACTCTCACCTTCGACACTGATCCCCCCCCCCCCATACCCCCCCCTCCCCCCCCCCCCCGACCGGACCCTCTAGGCGATAAGAACCACAGGCAAAGCAAAGCCTAGCTCGTAATACAATAATAATTATAATTTAACCCATTGCGCTCCACGGTCAAAATCCAGAAAGTTTGCAGTTGTTTGAAGACTGTGTTGCAAAGAAGAAAACAAGCCGAGCATGATAGTTCAAGGGTGGTGCAAGAAAAGCTTGGCGCCTATGGGCGCCAAGCTATTCTGGCACCATCCTTGAACCATCATGGTCGAATATGACCTATGAGCGCGAAGCTATTTTGGCACCACCCTAATATGGTCGATACAAATCTGCCTGTGGTTGGGGTTAAATGAGATAAGAAACAGCTGGAGCCAGTTTAGTCAGTACGAGACAAAGATTCTCATGAGTCCCTGCAGATGTTAGTTAGTCACGTACATCTGTAACCGACGATAAAACTATAGCTATTTCTAGGCTCTGATCAATTCAGCTGTTACAAAATAGAAGCTTTATCTGACAGACGAAAAATCTATGACACTCACCTATAAGTAATTATAGCATCCTTCACCTTTTAATGACCTTACAAACAACAGGTCGATCATCAGTGGTAGTTCAAGGGTGGTTCCAGAATAGCTTGGCGCCTAAGGGCGCCAAGCTATTCTGGCACCACCCTTGAACTATCGTGTTCATTTCATCGCCTGAATTGCAATGTAGTCTTCACAGTAACCGCTAACCCTTACGCTGTCGGAAGCGCGTTATGCCGAGGTGATTCCTGTAAGAAACACTTCGACAGAAAGCGTTACCGACTGGACAGCCAATGGGTTAAACACAAGTGCTGTGAAATTTCGCGATATCTACTGGCTCCACGGTTCGATGCGCTAACTAAAGGCCTGATTGTAGTTGTTGTTGTTGTTGTTTAGTTCGGGGTTTAACGTCCACGGCACCGAAGTGAAAATGGACGGCCCTGACGGGCGGGTTATGGGGATACAGGGAAATCTATTACCTATGGAATAAGACCTGAACACTGATCAATTCAGGCGCACTGCCACTGTGCCACTTTGATTTGCCAGGACTTTTCAACGGACATGCTATGGAAGAAGCTTGTCTTTTTTTTTTTTACCTGATGATCTAGCTGTCTGCCTACGCAGGCTAAATGACCCTTCCTGCAAGATACAGTCTTGTAAATTTCCCAACCACCAAATGGTGGATCAGGCCATGGATTCGTTCCTTGGTCATCATTCCAGGTCACGTTATATATTTAAATTGGGCAGTTGAGGCAGTAAGAGGACCGGTGTTTTTTCAAAATAATTTTTGCCTTGTTTGAAAATTTGTAGTATGGCTGAATGTTGGAATTTGCTGGAAATTTCTGGTTAGCTGAGAGGAGACATGTTTGGTGCTTTGATTCATACCATCCTGAGCTTATACAGTGGACAATTGTGGGCCTATGTTGAGTTGCCGTTGACGTAGTGATTTGAGTGGCACGCTGATTTCAGCTGTGCTTGGGTGTAGGGTTGGTAAGGAATCAGGTTCATAGCCAAGAAATGAGACCGTCAATGTGCTGTATTTTTGGTTATTTTGTGCATGGCAAATGTGCAGCTGGTGGGTGGTAGTGTTTTTTAGGGGATTGAAATATTAGGGGATGCCTGGGACTGACTATGGCTAAGAGAGTGGACAGTACGGAAACGGCACTGTGTTCCGTGGCCTCCAAGGTCCCAAACAGGTGCCGACTGAAACCCGCTATGACTCCCCCAGTATTAACATGAGAACGTACCTCACCCCTGGCAGCAAGCGCTATAGACTCTCATGTGCCCCTGCTAGCAGGGGCTCTTGAGAGTCTATTGCTCTTGCAGATGAATTGGATTTTTCTGAAGAACTGCAGAGCAGCGACATCTTTCTGGCTTCTCACGCAACCAAGATAGACAGGCGGAATAACTCTTAAGCCCCAGTAATGGAGATGTGTGCTTCGGAGTTAATCCTCCTGATGGGCGGGGTGGCGCTGATGTCCACTCCGTTCCGGGAACATACGCATGCGCAGTCATTGGATGATGCTATTAGTAAAGCATTCTGAGAAACACACATGTACAACAGACACACATAAATACCGTTGATATGCTCGCGCCAGAAAAGATTCGACCATGATAAACTCAACCAGAATAATGATGTCCACCGGCCTGCATGTCGACCATGGACGAAGCGAGTTCGAACCGAAGCCCTAAATCATATACCAGCACATGACGTGGTGGTTTCTCTCGAAGAGTCGGTATCACAGATTTGTCAGAAGGGAGGTTAGAAGTATGAAGTGAGCTCGGTACGCGTACACGTGTCAGACGTTAACCCTTTTAGTCCCGGATCCCTACAGCAGGAGATGGATTGACCATGATAATTCAAGGGTAGTACCAGATTAGCTTGGCGCCACTTAGTGCCTGCCAAATCGACCACCGCCAGTGGTCTTCGATTGCTGCGGACCGCGACACCTGGCGCTCCACCACTTACAAGGCAGCCGTCTCCTTTGAGGACTCTCGTAGAGCTAACCTTAAGGACAAGCGGCTCAGGAGAAAAAACAGAGCTGTCGTAACTCAGAACCCTGGCCAGACCTTCCCCTGCAGCCACTGCGGTCGAACCTGCCTGTTCCGGATTGGCCTCCGCAGCCACAAATATGCCTGCAGACGACGTGGGCAAGCCCTATAGAATCTTCGTTCGCGAAGTCAAGCCAAGAGAGTACCAGATTAGCTTGGCGCCTGAAGGCGCCAATCTAATCTGGCACTAACCTTGAATTATCATGGTCATGCCATCTCCTGCAACTGGTACACCGTCGTTAGGCAACACCTCCACAATTTTAGAAATGGGACCTTGGGGCTGAAAGGGTTAATCAATGTTCAGAGGTAGATTGCAGTTTATTGACAACCGTCGCCGTACAAACGATCGATAATTACCCTGCGGGTGATCCAAGAATTCCGATCTTGTACCTGGGGACTGACCACGTGGCTTTCGCTTTCCTTCTCAACACGGAAGCGAAAGTGGGATCGACCATGATAGTAGTTTAACTGAACCCTTTGACTGCTGAGAAAAAAAAATGAACACGATCCAACTTCAAAACATATATCCTCATGAGTGCCCGCAGTTGACGGGGCTCATGAGGATCTATGCCTCTTGTTGACACCACATTGAATACATGTACGAGGGACGGCTGGGACTCTTCGGCGATGAGTTAACAGGTATTGCAAAAATACAATGTGCGTCCATTGGCAGTGCAAGTGTTAAGAAGGGCGATTCTTGCAAAATTATGATTGGACTCGATTGGTCTGGACTGAACTGGACTGGTCTGGATTGAACTGGATTGGATTGGTTTGGATTAGATTAAATTGGATTGGATTGGACTGTCTGGACCTGACTGGATTGGACTGGTTTGTTTGGATTGCATTGGATTCCGATTTGTACTTAGGTTACAGATGATCCGACCGCGATGACATAGGGGTAGTGCCGCATGAGATCGGCGCCACACATGGTCCTAAAATGATACATCAATCAAAGGTCCGACAAGGCCGGTGAAAATGGATCCAACAAGACACTTTTTGCATTATCCTGATATACCTTCACTTTGGACATGTACTGGTCACGACAGCTCAAGGATAGATATCAAACGTGGCGCCAGGAGGGGAGGGGAAAAACCTGATCCTATTTAAACTTCAAGGGCAGTGCCTGATTAGCTTGGCGTCTAGGGCGCCATGCTAATCAGGCACTGCCCTTCAAAATTTAGTTAATCTATCTCCATCAATTGTATGCATTATTCTGCAGATGATCAACCCGTTTGTGCATGCAGAAACCGGTACAGTAAACAGTATTAGTGGCTGCATGCACAAAGGGTTACTATGCAAGTACGTTGGCGGTAGAACTTCAAGGGGTGGCATTCTCTGCGGAAAGTACTAGCGCTAGTACTGATGACCACAGTTCCAGATATCGATAAGGAAGACAGTATTCTAGTATCGATTGTACCCTCTGACTGGTGTATGAAAGTACGCGCGTGTGTGTGTGTGTGTGTGTGGGGGGGGGGGGAGGGGGATGGTGAGGGGTGAGGGGGGACTGACAGAATGATAGAGGGGAGGCCAAACACTGAAATGAAACATGGCACATTGATTGCACAGTGAAGAAAAGGTCTTTAGCGATACTTTCTGCTTACAGCTACTTGCACATCAAAGCTGTCATTAACAGTTTTAAACGTAAGGCGGCTTTCTCCAGATATTTAGGGTAGGGTATGTCTGAGTGTGTGTGTATGTGGACGGAGGGAGGGGGTGGGTGCTCAGCCTACAATCAATAGTCTCTTCCACTCGTTTTACCCACAGGCCCCTGCCTCTTAACCCTCCTCCCCCTCCCCTCCCACACACAAACCTTTCTTCTCTCTCTCTCTCTCTCTCTCTCTCTCTCTCTCTCTCTCTCTCTCTCTCTCTCTCTCTCTCTCTCTCTCTCTCTCTCTCTCTCTCTCTCTCTCTCTCTCTCTCTCTCTCTCTCTCTCTCTCTCTCTCTCTCTCTCTCTCTCTCCCCCCTTTTTCTTTCCTGTATGTGTATATATATCAAAGACTGAAGACATTTGGTTTTCATAAAGACAAAACGAATTCGAAGGAATGCTAGGTAGACTGAACAATTAAAGATGAAGAAAAATTGTATACAGGTTTGAATTGCGGGGCTCATAAGGATCTATGTCTCTTGCAGTTGGATTATGCTCACTTCTTCTCCATTCAACTTATTAATCTGCAATCAAAGATGTAAGAAATACAACTTACCAGGGACTGTTTTAGAAGCTGGTGAACGAATTGTCCCTTTTGAAGACGCGGTTTTGTATTCCAACTGACGGCAATACGGCTGAGTCAACGTGCGCACACAACCTTCATTAAGGTTCCTGCAACAAAATCAGATGAAACATGCCATTTTACCATTTTGTTTTCGAAAAAGAAAATTGCATAAGAAAGTTAAATGGTGAATCGTGCGGTACATTGTGGATCTTACGGTTTTAACCCATTACATCCTGAGGCTGAAAGTTTTCAGATTAGTGTCTTGTCTTATGAGGGTCCCATTGCAGATTAGTAGACAGATGAACTATTTTAGTTCAATGGCAGTGCCAGAATAGCTTGGCGCCCATAGGCGCCAAGCTATTCTGGTACTACCCTTGAACTATCATAGACAAATTGATTTTATGCGCTAGTGTGTCAGGATGTAAGGGGTTAAAGAGGTATGGGATGCGAAGGAGGTAGGTTGTTCTCGTATGATCTCCTATGCAGAACTAATCGGGTCTGCGAAAGGTAGCTTCACGTGACCAGTTGCATTATACCCGCTACTCATTGGTTAGCCAGTGTGCTACCCCCGTGCTGTTTCAAATACATGTCACAGGTCGTGTACAAGTCACTAGAGCACAGGTAGTGCAGGAACTAGCCATCACGCATTTACTGTTCTGCTGCTTTTTTAAAACTTATTTTGCTGGGGAGTGGGGGGGGAGGGGGGGGAACTAAGCCCATATTAAACACATTTAGTCTGAATAACTTTATTTATGATACTGTTTGGACAGAAAAAAAATTCGCTTTCACTTCCAGGTCATGATGAATGGTCAATTTCCCCCATCTACGTCATTCTGCGTTTGCTAAGCGTAGATATAGGTACATAATATAGGAGCGCAGGTACTAGGCTAGTCCTCGTACGGTCATTTCACAATTATTCATTTTTTCACAGACGAGGAAAACCCACAGAAAAAAAATCCAGTCCACGAACGAACACGCTTTGAAATCTCAGAGTAAAATCATCTGAAATAGTGCATCTGTTGACCTGTACATACTAATATATTTAACTGTGATCTAGAATTCGTTCTTCAACTAAATCACTGATTCAGGTTTGTTCCAGATCCATGGCGAATCCAACATGACACACAATTCCTAATGTTAAACAAGACAGACTTGAGTGCTTCCACAAGAGGCATAGATCTTCATGAGCCCGCGCAGTTGCGGGGCTCATGAGGATCTATGCCTCTTGTACATAGATAGCAGATATTTTCATATGTACACACCCTAGTTACATGCATCATGCATGCCACATATCAACATTTAAACAAGGTCGACCTGAATGGCTCCCAAAGAGGTATAGATCCTCATGAGACCCCGCAGTGGCGGAGATTCACGAGGATCTATACATCTTGCAGGTGAAAGTGTTTGGATTATCGACCCTTAGTGACCTCACTCCACCATTCCTGCGTATGACAGGAGACAGGGACTCAATCACATGCAAATTTCATTACCGGCTGTCGAAGCCTTATAATGCGGATGCGACTGTGTAAAGCTGGCATGAGGGTCTGAGTTTCCTCCATGGCAGCCATACAGTGAACGGCCTGTACCCTCCTCTGCAAATGAATCCAGCTGGGGGGGGGGGGGGGGAAGAGAGTGCAGGCACACAAACTCAAGTGAACGAGGGACGAGTTGTCAAGAGAACAGATACGTAGCGCACTGTGTGTCTATTTCGAAAAAGGATTAAAACCCTTTTACAAAATAGACACACGGTGTGTTACCCCAGTTATCTTCAAAATATTCATAAGCTGGTTTGTAATTATTTTTCTAAGCGTGTTCCTTTCTTCGCTGGGATTTGCTTTGCATTTAACACGCCGAGCAGACACCCTTTGGTGTGGATTTCGCCGGGTGCTCAATTAAATCAGCCCACCTAGAGGTACTGCTACAGAGATTTGACAGGGGTCAGGGGTGGGGTGGGGCACATACTTTTTTCTTTTCTTCTTTTTTTTTTTTTTTTTCTTTTTGCGTGGGAGGGGGGAAGGGGAGAGGGGTTGGTGTGCATTAACCCTTTTAGTAGCCCCAAGGTCCCATTACTGAAATTTTGGCGGTGTTGCCTAACGACTATACATGTACCAGTTGTAGGAGGTGGATTGATCATGATAATTCAAGGGTAGTGCCAGATGAGCTTGGCGCCTTCAGGCGCCAAGCTCACCTGGCACTACCCTTGAATTATCATGATCAATCCATCTCCTGCTGCATGGTCCCGGGGCTAAATGGGTTAAGCCCTTTACTGCCGGCGGCAACAGTCTGCGTTTTTGAAAACATTGTATAAAAACAGGCCCAGCCGTCCAAGGAACATGGATACTAGGAGGCACAGAGCTGCTCTTACTTGGACGAACTTTTGATCGGCAAACCTAGATCGGAGAAGATCGGCGATCTTTTGGTTTGTTTCTTAATTGAGGTTGAACAAACCTAGGCGAACTTCAGCAAACCAGGTTTGCCATGGTTCTCTTTCTTAACTGAAGTGCTTGATTCGGCGTACTTACTGACTGCGAAGGTGTTCAAAATGGCTACCGATATGCCGCTTCGCGATTTGAACGATGTTTGTTTTTGTACTCCTTGCAGTAGCGACCCCACAAACAGCGTTGCACCTCCCACAAATCAATAAAAAATAAATAAAAATAAAAATGGGGGAATAAATAAATAAAAATAAAAATAAAAATGGGGGACCTAGATTTAAATTTCCATGCACCTAGAAATAAAAATAAAAATGGGGGAATAAATAAATAAAAATATAAATAAAAATGGGGGACCTAGATTTAAATTTCCATGCACCTAGGGGCTGGAACAGTGGGATATGTGATACGCCCCCCTTCGGGGGGGCTTCCATATGCATTGCTTTCAGTCTCTTATTTAGCGGCCCCCCTCTTTCCTATCTTTTTTTTTTTTGTGTGTGCTTAGACCAAAGTAGATCTATGATCATTGGTCTATCATGCACACTTCTCTCCCTTGACAGTGCTTTTCCTACTCACTTGGTAGTTTTTTGTTTTTTTTTTAATAAAAATAGGTCTTGTTCTTCGCACGAGTGAAATATCGCCGTCCGCCATATTTGTTTGTATCGGTGACTGTCTTCTTATCTCCAACGCAGAAGAGGGTAAAAGTTTTGACCAATCAGAGAAAAGGTTCGCCTTGGTTTGCTCAACACGTTCAGCGAACCTTTTCCGACAGCGAACTATGGTTTGCCGAGGTTTGTGAACTACTTCGAACTAGGTTCGTTGTATCTTTAGATCGTCCAATTAAGAACCGACCTCGTTCGTCCGAGATCGTGAACTCTAGTTCGTCAGAGTTCGCGAACTAAAGTTCGCTTAATTAAGAACATGCTTTAGAAACTCAGTGCGATTCAGGTGCAAAGGGGCTATCTGCTCACATCTGCCCACATTGTCACAGTTCAAAGCTCACTTAAAGACTTTTCTTTTCTGTCGGGCATTTAACACTTAGCTCATCTGTAGCTAACTGTTGACTGCCTTTTATTCTGATCCTAGAGGAAGTGGATCTCTTAAGGTGTTGGGAAGAGATGGGGTGGTTTAAAGTAGTGTAAAATCGTGCGTGTGTCTGAGAGAGAGGGTGTGCTGTTGTGATTTTCCTGGAGAACAACGCTATACAAGAATTATGTATTATTATTATTATCATTAACTCATTCGAGATGTGCCGCCTGGATGGCACGACTCGAATGAGTTAAACTTTTTGTACATCAAGCCGCCGGTATTCACAGTACCGGTGGCTGCATGCTTGAAGAGGTTAACATACCAGGCATTACCTGTATCATGCAGGGGAGGGGGTGGGGGGGCGGGGGGGGGGGGGGGGGGAAGGTAGTGTATATCACTAACAGTAATGTCGCAAACTGTGACGGAGAATCCGCTTTTTGTCCAGGGGATTCAGCCCTCGGCTGTCGGTAGCACTTCTTGTCGATGACATTCACGCATGAGTCTCCTCGACAACATGCGCAACCCGACAACCAGTGGGTTAAAAGTTGCCTGTTGAAATATTTTGAAAAGCGATGTCTTCAAGTGTCGCGACGAACACGAGCAGGGTTTGAAGTCTGCGTGGTATGAATTCGATTTTAAAATTTACATTTCGGGACACTAGAGGAACGGACACGCGATGGTAATCTGACTCATACACTCCTAGAACTACAAGAACTGAACCTAGACCTGAGCAAAAGTCATTGCAACCATTGGCGTCGGAGCCAGGTACGGTATGAGGATGGGGGGGGGGGGGGGGGGGGGGCATGCCATAACTCCTCTGCACATGATGTAGCTAGAATACTCTTTGTTCCTTCTGCCTTTTAGACTTGAGCCATACCCTTGGTATGCCCATGCCTAAACATCATTATTTTGGTTCTGGAGTGCTCTTGTTTCAAGCGAAAATAAGGCATATGATTAAAATTTGTCGTGGGGAGGGGAGAATGGTGGTTGGGGGGGGGGGGGGGGGCAGTCGTTAAACAATGAAAAGGGAGCTATGAGTTAATAATATATTTTGCACTAGGCATGTTGACTATTCTGCTCAGTTCGCATTCATGTCTCAGTCTAAGCAGTTGTCGCAGAGTGTTTTTCTACAATCCTTGTTAACCCCTATGATCTTTAGGCTAAAAGCTTCAATGTGTACACTGCCATAAGCCAGCTACATTATAGTACTTACAGATAATGATATAGACCAATGGCTATAGTTCAAGGGTGGTGCCAGAATAGCTTGGCGCCTAGCTAGGCGCCAAGCTATTCTGGCACTATCCTTGAACTACTTTACTTACTTACTTACTTACTTACGCCTGTCACCCCTACCCGGGTATAGGCCGTCGACGAGAGACCTCCAGCAACTCCTGTCCTGTGCTTCTCCTTCGATTCTACTCCAGGTGGTTCCCAGTCTCTTGATGTCTGCTTGGAGGTCTCGACGCCAGGAGTTTCTCGGCCTACCTCTTTTCCTCTTTCCCTGGGGGTTCCATGACAATGCCTGCCTAGTGATACTGGAAGCTGGCTTTCTCAGACTGTGACCGATCCATCCCCATCTTCTTCGCCCAATTTCATTCTCTGCTGTTATCTGCTCTGTTCTCTCCCAGAGTCTGACGTTGCTGATCTTCTCTGGCCAGTGGATTTTCAAAATTCTTCTAAGGCAACTGTTCATGAAGGTCTGTACTCTGTTGACTGTGGTTTTTGTCAATCTCCATGTCTCTGCTCCATATAGGAGAACTGCTTTTACATTGGAGTTGAAAATCCGGACTTTGGTGTGTTGTGACAGCTCTCTGGAACTCCACACTTTTTTCAACTGGAGAAAGGCTGCTCTGGCTTTACCGATTCGTGCTCTGACATCTGCATCAGTGCCGCCTTTTTTGTCTATGATGCTCCCGAGATAGGTGAAGGACTCCACCTCCTCCAACGGGGTGCCAGCAAGCAAGACTGGTTCTTCCCTGGTTGCGTTCAGCCTCATTGTCTTTGTTTTCTGTTTGTGAATGGTGAGGCCCACTTGGGACGAGATGTCAGCAAGCCTCGTGGTCTTGTCCTGCATTTGTTGATGAGTGTGGGACAGTAATGCCAGGTCGTCTGCAAAATCGAGGTCGTCAAGCTGTGTCCACAGTGTCCACTGTATTCCACTTCGTCTGTGCTCTGTGGTCATCTTCATGACCCAGTCTATGGCCAGTAGGAAGAGGAATGGAGACAGCAGACACCCCTGCCTGACACCAGTTCTGACCTGGAGCTCTCTGGTGAACTGCCCTTCGTGGATCACGCGACATGTCATGCCATCATAGCTGCTCTTGATCAGGCGGACGAGCCTTGTGGGTACCCCGTAGTGTCGTAGGAGTTTCCACAGAGTCTCTCGGTCCACGCTGTCAAATGCTTTCTCATAATCCACAAAGTTGACGTACAGCGGGGAGCTCCACTCCAGAGACTGTTCCACGATGATGCGGAGAGTGGCGATCTGGTCTGTACATGATCGGTTCTTCCTGAATCCTGCTTGCTGGTCTCTCAGCTGGGGGTCAACGGAGCTCTTCATTCTCTCTAGGATGATCCTGTTGAAGACCTTTCCTGGTACTGACAGCAAGGTGATTCCTCTGTAGATGGAACACTTGCTGAGGTCGCCTTTCTTGGGAAGCTTGATTAGGTACCCCTCCTTCCAGTCAGCTGGCATCACCTCCTCTTCCCAGATCTTTCCAAACAGTGGGTACAGCATCTCAACTGTTGTCTCTAGGTCTGCTTTCAGAGACTCCGCTGGGATGCCATCTGGCCCTGCTGCTTTGCCATTCTTCAAAAATGCCACTGCTTTTCTGATTTCTTCCCGGCTGGGTCTGTCACAGCTGATGGGTAGGTCGGTCTCTGCCGGCTGGATGTCGGGGGGGTCGGGTGGGCTAGGTCTGTTCAGTAACTCTTCAAAATACTCGGCCCATCTGTCGAGTTGGTCTGCTCTGTCTGCAATAGGCTTGCCTTCTTTGTCTTTTACTGGTCTTTCTGTATGGCCATACTTACCCGACAATCTTCTGGTAATGTCGTAGAGCTGTTTCATGTTGCCGCTGCCTGCTGCCTTTTCTGCCTCTGCTGCCAGGCTGTCTGTGTAGGCCCTCTTGTCTGCCCTGATACTCCTCTTCACCTCGCGGTTGGCTTCCGAGTATTCCCCCTGTGCCCTTACTTTGGCTGCTCTCGTGCGACTGTTGTTGACCGCTGCTTTCTTCTGCTTCCTCGCTTCTATCTTCTTCAAGGTCTGTGCCGACAGCCAGTCCTTGTGATGGTGTTTCCTGAACCCTACAGTGTCTTTGCAGGTTGAGTTCAGCGCCTCTCTAACTGCCTTCCACTGCTGCTCTGTGGTGACCGCCTCCTCTTCATTTACTAGCTCCTGTAGCGCTTGAAACCGGTTGGACAGCACCAGTTTGAACTCTTCTCTAACTCCAGTTTCTCTCAGGAGGCCTACATTATAGCGCTGTCTTCTTGTTGTCTCTGTGCGGCTTTTCTTTAGCTTGAGCTTCATTCTTAAGGTAAGCAGATGGTGGTCTGAGGCGACATCTGCTCCCCTCTTCGCTCGAACATCTTGAAGGGATCTTCTAAATTTCTTGCTAATGCAGATATGGTCTATTTGGTTCTCTGTTGTATGGTCCGGTGAGACCCAAGTTGCTTTGTGTATTCTTCTGTGTGGGAAGATGCTGCCTCCAATGACAAGTCGGTTTAGAGCACAAAAGTCTACAAACCTCTCCCCGTTCTCACTCATCTCCGAGCCTAGTCCCTGTCTCCCCATCACCTCTTCGTATCCGGTGTTGTCCTCCCCTATTTTGGCATTAAAATCGCCCATGACGATGGTGATGTCTCGCTCCGCACATTTGTCCACGGCACTCTGGAGTCGGTCGTAGAACTCTTGTTTCTCTTCCTCGTCACTGTCATTGGTGGGCGCATAGCACTGGATGACGTTCAGCTTGAGCTTTTTCTTGGTTCTAAAGGCTGCTGTTATAATTCTTGGCCCAAGAGGTTCCCAGCCCATCAGCGCTCTCTGTGCCACTGGTGACAGCATGAGTGCTACTCCTTCTGTATGGGGGGCATTCTCCTCTTCATGACCTGAATACAGAACCATCTCCCCACTTAACAGCCTTTTCTGGCCAGACTGTGTCCATCTGGCTTCACTGATGCCTAGCAGGGAAAGGTTGTACTTTTGCATTTCCGCTGCTATCTGGGCGGCCTTGCCGCTCTGGTACATGGTCTTGACGTTCCATGTGCCCATGGTTGTATCCCTGGATAGAGAGAGGCGGCTCGGTCCTGTGGCTTCCGAAGACTTCCGGCTTTCACCACAGGATGTCATAAGTCTTCTAGTAGAAGAACCTTCCTCCTCCAGGAAAGGAATTACTGTTAGTCTTTTCGTCGGCGTTTTTGTAGCTATTTCCTTTTTTGCAGGGTGGGGAAGCTACCCCCACGCCCAACCCCCTTACTAGGAGGACCAGGGGTTTTCTGTCGGGGTCACCTTCCCTTAGACCATGTTGGTTCACGGCACCTTATTTCATTCGGTGCACCCCTCTCACGAGGGACCCCCTATCCACCACCCAGGGGACGCGCCTCAACGCCGTATGGTCCCAGCGCGAGGCTTGAACTACTTTAGTCAAACAAAATTTCACACGCTGGTGTATTCCGAATGATAAGTGTTAATACAAAGCCCAAGAACGCCAGACTGTCCATAGAGCATGGATACGATTAAAGAGGTTTATGCATGAGACATAGATCCTCAAGAGCCCCCGCAATTGCGGGGGCTCATGAGGATCTATGCCTCTTGCAGATGGATCGCGGTTTACGTCTTCTCCGCACTCAGGGGCTTAATTCAACCCTTGTCGCTCCACTTTTTTTTTTTTTTTTTTTTTTTTTTCACTGTTTCATTTTTAACGAGTCAGTTCCCACTACTTCCCTCGAACATCATCCTACGCCACAACAATGGCTTTGTCACGCGATGTCAACGCAACCAGTACTCTTCTTGAACTGCGCGAACTGAGCGTATCTGATCTGAGCTAAACTGAAGCCCTAATGTCACAACCACATCTGACTCACAACAAAGTGAATATCTAACGAGCGCAGAACCGTCTGAGGGCCAGTGCTTGACGCTAGCTAATCAGTTTCCCGTCAATCACAGTGAATGACCTACAAAATGCAATACACGATCCATTTTCGTCGATACAGCCTCGCTACCGGACCGTTACTTTAGCAAGAGGCAACGATTCGCATGAGCCCCTGCTGACGCAGGGGCTCATGCGAATCGTTGCCTCTTGCCTTTGGGTATCGCCTCCATTTATGTCCGCAGAAGTTTGAGGTGAATGAAATCTGCTGTAGTGTCGCTGTCATAAATATAATATTCACAGTCTGGTTGAAATGGTAGGTGGAAGCATTGTAGAGTAAAAAACCGAAACGTCCTCGCCTAAAAAACACAGATAAAATTGACACTGGCACGAGGTGCGGGTTCTATCGAGTCTCTGCAAGCTGAGGGGTAGCATGAAGGCCCACGCAAGCCCACGCTTCTCAGAGATTCGGTGTGGGGGAAAAGTAATAGAGACCGTGTAACTCTCGTAGTTCTGGTCAAGAAGTTCTCTTCACTATATCAGACGCAGGCAGCTGCCACACGTCATAGTCTGACGTCAAACGCAGTGAAATACATGAGACATGATGACGTAAACTTATGCAGCAGGAGAAGTGTGACGTCAATTATAGCATGCTGACGTCACATTCTGACGTCACATTATGACGTGAGAGCAGCCTGACGTCCAATGAAAATGTATATGACGCCACACACTGTGACGTCCAATTATGCGCTATAATGGCACAAAAATATGAATTTAATGGCTGCTGGGCTTGTAAAGTTACATGTATTCCATTATCGTGTTCACTACATAGCCGTGGCCAGAGGCACTGAATTACAAAAATATGTCTGGCTCGTGTCACGCGATATGTGCACAGATGGAGCAAGAACGAGCATCTTCCCCTATAATGAGAGGGCCATTCGATAAGTTCACAGACTGATTCAGACCAAAATGGTGACTACCAAGAGTGCAAAATGCAAAGTTGTACCCAACGGAGAAAGAAACATGCTAGTTTAAAGACAATTACAACACAATTTATTAATATTTCGGGTAAATACCTTTTTTTTAAATAGACAAACAAACAAATATAGAGATCAGTCGCTACTATCTTCATTTATCGCAGAAGGAATGTGACAACAACAACAAAGAAGAGGGTATTTTCCCGAAAAATTAATAAATTGTGTTGTAACTGTCTTTCCTAGCGTGTTTCTTGCTCTGTTGGGTACTTCTTCACAGACTGATTGTAGCCCGATTTTGTCACACTGAACGAGAATGATAAATGAGGGATCAGAGTCATTTAGCATGACAGCTTAAGGGCAGCGCCGCGCTCCTAAAACACAAAGCTGAACGAATGTTGTGGTTGTTGTTGTTGTTGTTTTACCCTCCTTGTGTATGCAGTCGTCGGTACCGCTTACACTTCCGTGGCTGTATGCACTAGGGGACTAACCCCTCCCCTGCCTGGGGACACAGACTGTGTTTCTAAAACCTGTGTTAACTCAACGCCGACGAATTTCTTTCGTCCAAGAAACATGAATACACAGTGGTGTCAGTCAGCAAGAGGCATAGATCCACATGAGCCCCCGCCTTGCGGGGGCTCATGTGGATGTATGCCTCTTCCATTCGGGTTCTGCTCATTGTGTTCCGACAGTCAAGGGCTCAACACACTGTCTGAATGAATGATTGTGTACCTTAAAACATGTACAACCCTGCTTATTGACACCTTTTCTACCAGTGGCTATAGTGGTGTCTGGAGATAACTTCACTTGACTGTAACCCTTTTAGCCCCGGATCCCTACAGCGGGAGATGGCTTGACCATGATAAATTAAGGGTAGTGCCAGATTAGCTTGTTGCCTGAAATCGCCAAGCTAATCTGGCACTACCCTTGAATTATCAAGGTCAAGCCATCTCCTGCAACCGGTGCACAGTCGTTTGACAACATCTCCAAAGGGTGAGAAACGGGACCTTGGGGCTAGAATGGTCAAAGCACTCCGTGTGTTGGAAGGAGAATGGTTACAAAAAAATGAGGATCAGCGAGAGACACAGATCTTCATGGCCCGGGCCTCAACGCCTGCGGGGACTCATGAGGATCTACGCCTCTAGGCGTTGTGTGCTTTTTGCTTTAGCGTTGATGTTAAAGTAAACTTTGCTTATAACAAGGTCGGACACAACAAAGTCAGAGATAACACCAAAAAAAAAAAAATCGAATATAAAGTTAACCCTTAGATCATCCTGATACACCCATTGCTTGAAATAAATTTGACTGATAGTTCAAGGGTGGTGCCAGAATAGCTTGGCGCCGGAGGCGCCAAGCTATTCTGGCACCACCCTTGAACTAAATCAGTTGATCTTATCTTCTAGTCTTTACTGTAGCCTTTACAGGACAACTGATGATAAGCAAATTTTACCAAATCAGCCTCAGGATGCAATGGGTTAACAAAGTCTGATAAAACAACACCTTTTTCACAGGCTCAAACCAGTTCTGTGTACATTACTGCGCTCATACAGTCCACTTCGCTTATAACACAATCGGATATAACAAAAGTCGGATACATCACCTTTTTCACGTTTTTTATAAAACTACTTACTTACATAAAACTTCGGATAATCCAAGCAAAACGTTGCGTCCCAAGCGATTCGTTATAACCGAAGTTTTCTGTAACACGCTTCGGATAGAAGAACTTGTGGGTTCCCTAGCGATTTGTTCCATCCAGAGCTTACCGCACTGAGTTGCTTTCTTTCCCATCCAAATTATTATTCCTAACATTTAAGAACTTCTAGAATCGCCCCATACATCTTATATCCCTTGTAATGCCGCGTGGCTAATGAATATTATCTCACGATCCCGTCCCTCTCCAAGAGGCATAGATTCTCATGAGCCCCTGCTGACGCAGGGGCTCATGAGAATCTAAACCTCTTGCCGCGAAAATGTGTTCGGATTTACATGCCCAAACCGAGGCGGTAATAGAGGTTGAGCCGAGGATTATGATATCTCTGAGCGATCTTTTAAAGAGAAAGGTTAATAGTGAGACTGTAGAATCTTATCGATCGGCATGTGCAGGCAGCGAGGGCGCTTTGTGTGCGAGATACAATGTAGGGCTATCTGTAGAATGTTGACAAGAGATGATCACGGATAAAAAGAAGTCGGCAATAAGGCTGCGCAGAGAAAAGAAGAAAAAAAAAAAAAAAAAAAAAAACGTTCACGTGTACACTGGATTTTTTTTTCTTCATGCGACGCAACTGTGTGCACGATACTATACTGCGAAGCAAAGGAAATGCGACATTTTCTTAGGACTCATTGGAAACGCTAAAGTGTTTCCGATGATTCCAAAAACGTCGCATTTCTTTTTCTCCTCAGTGTAGAATGCTGACGTGAGATGACAAGAATGTATACCGGGACGTGTACATCAGTAAAACCTGGAGTAGTGCGGCCGTGAAGCAAACCGACATAAATGCTATGTGCGTTAGTGTTGTTGTTGGTGGTGTTGGTGTTGGGGTTGTTGCTGCTACTGCCGTCTCCGATCCTACTTTTCCAAAACATTGTGGTCAAAGCTGTCAGAGCGACCATCAACACGTAGCGACCACCTGTCCGATAAGACCATCCGTTGTTGGTCCAATTATATTCTTTTGCTTACTTGAATGACCCTGTGAAACAGACTACCTGTCTTAGGCGACCACTTTTTTTAGTCCCTTGGGTGGTCGCTGTATACAGGTTTGACTGCGCGAATGATGTCGATACTGAATTTGATGTCTGTTTACGAAAAGACTGCCAGTAATATACGCTGCCACAATCGACGACTATCATTTCACTTAGTTACACATACTAATCATGACGAGTTTGTAGTCATCATCATCATCATCATCATCATCATTGTACCTTCGTTTGATATACGATGTCAGGCCCTGCAATGCTGCATCACGACCGGTATTTCTTTTTGATGACTTTTGGCAATTTGATGTGCTGTGACTGTTACTATTGGATTTTATATTTTTCTCCGCTGTGCCGCGGAGTTACACGCTGATTCTTGTTGTACCAAGCGGATATCAGAAGAACAGCGCGCGCTATGCTGTGGCAATGCCACCAACGTGCTTTCCTCCCCTTTCTTCGTCTCATCTCAGGAGTGGCTCTTCCAGCACGCCACGCTCAACCTCACTGCCTGCGCTAGTGCACTCAACGAAGTGCCGGAGTACCAGCAAGCTTCAGGCCCCACATTCCGAATGATGTAATGGCAGACACCTCCCAGACGCAGTGACTGTGTTTCTTACTGAACAGCCGCGTGTGTAATTTTTACAAACCATTTTGGACTGCTTTCACGTTAATGATGTAGTTCTACTACTTTTGTTTTTAAAATGACTATGAAGTTATATACTAGTTAAGTTCAGTATAATTAAGGCGGGTGACTGTTTATGCCGGAGCGACTGTCTAAACACCGGCGCTGTACTATGGCGGCGACGGGCCCCCAGGTGCTGTTTGACCGTTGTTCAGTTTTATGTTGCCTAGATCGGAGATCACCTCCGTATCGACGCGGGTATTTTGTTTCTGTTGTTAACTTGTTTTATGTACTAGTTTTAGCCAAGCAGGAACTTAATAAAGAACATTATAATAGTGTGTTCAGGGGACATAGGGCTGTCTTAGTATTCTGTTTTTGTCAGGGAGGTTCGGGTCGGGATGAGGCCACTGGCGCCGGCCATTAGATGCCTTGGCGACGGGCTTCACCCGTCCCGAGTGTCCATTGTGTAGCTCTGTTATTGTAATTTGTGGAATGAGCGAGTGAGTGAATGAATGTAAGCAGCACCTGTGGTGGCAAAAATGTGAATTTCCCCATGAGGGATTAATAAAGTATTATTGTATTGTATTGTATTGTATTGTATCATCATCGTCGTCGTCGTCATAATAAGTGTTTCTTATATAGCGAAGTCGCCCACACTCTACTCTCAAAGCACTTTACAATTTTAACCCTTTTAGCCGTAAGTCCCATTTCTCAAAGTTTGGAGGTGTTGCTCAACGACCAGTTGCAGGGGGTGGATTGACCGTGATAATTCAGGGGTACTGCCAGATTAGCTTGGCGCCTGAAGGCGCCAAGCTAATCTGGCACTACCCTTGAATTATCATGGTCACTCAATCTCCTGCTGTAGGGACTCGGGGCTAAATGGGTTAAAAAGACAGTGTACCACCTATGAGACACGGATCAGCCGTGATAGCTCAACGGTAGTAACAGATCATTACATGCATACTTTAAAATCGTTGTGAGGCGCGCTGTCAAATTGTCTCCGCATTTCTGGACGATGCCGCATGCTTGGAGAGGTTAACATACCAAGCATTGCCTGTATCATCAGTGCAGGAGGAGTGTATATCACTAACAGCAATGTGAAACTGTGACGGCCGAGAAACCGCTTTTATTTTGTCCAGACCGGGATTCAGCCCGGCCTCGGTTGTCGGTCAGCCGCACTTCTTGTCGATGAGATGCATGCATGAATCATCTCGACAAAATGCGCCACCGACAACCAGAGGGTTAACTTGAAATTTGCCTGTTGAAATATTTTGAAAAGCGATGTCTTCAAATGTCGCGAGGCGACGAACACGAGCATGGTCAGTATGAAGTCTGCGTGGTTTGAATTCGATTCAATTAAAATTTGCATTTCGGGACACTAGAGGAACTGACACGCGCTGGTAATCTGACTCATACACTCCTTGAACTACAAGAACTGAAGCTAGAGCAACTACCGTCATAGTTCAAGGGTAGTGCTCAGGCGCCAGGCTAATCAAGCACTACCCTTGACCTGCCATGGTCGAGCAATGTAGGCCACTAGGGAAAGTACATTTCTCGTATTCATTGTTTTAGGAGTTATCAGGGAAATCAAATTAACACATATCCCAAAGGCTTAGGCAAGACCTAGGAATCAGACGAGGAACATGGGAAATTCAGAATCACTCATTTCGATGACATTTGTATTCCGAAGCATTTCTCAGTGTAGGTTGAACGATGGCTGGCTTTCTCGCTGCTAGAAACACACACTGATGTAAATTAGAAAGAAAAAAGAAATGTACATCCTAGCAACCCCCTGCACGCTGCGGTGCCCTATGGCGCTCTCTGCCAGAAACAAATTGCACATTTAAGTTAGACAAATCGGGAGGTATAGTACATCCACTGGGCCACTGCGGCAGACTACGAATGATTAGTACGGTCTATGCCACTAGCACACAGACAGATTTCGCTGCCTGACATTGGGGAGAAAAATGCACTGAGCCGCAAGAAAAACGCACTCCTGACCTCTCTGATTGAGACAAATGATGTATCCACGCAGATGGGACGCGCGTTGATTTCCGAGCAAACCGAGACCTAATTTCCGGGATGCACTCGGCCGTCCAAACCTTTACCACTTGCAAGAAGCACAGATTCTCATAAGCCCCTGCAGGATGCAGGGGCTCATGAGAATCTATGCCTCTTGTTAAAGTGATCGACGAAATTTGCATTATTCGGCCCGTTAACAAAAAAATAGAAACTATCCAGGAAAAGGCTGCAGAACCTGATAAAGCTGTGCTGATGAGAACGCTAAACCCTAGTGAATGTACCACAGAAATATCCACAGATTCTAATGAGCCCCTGTACAGGCTGGAGAGGCTCATGACTCAGAATCCAAGCCACTCACTGCGAAGGTCGACGCCATTTACATCCGGTTGAAGAAAGTCGCTGATGCAGCTTAAGCTTGCGACTTGATAATCCCGATAAGCAAAGGTCTTTGGGCCCAGGACGGCCGCACGGCTGTGCGCGGGGCCCACTGAGGCCGTCATGGGCCTGATGACGTTTTGCTACTAGGGAGGCCGTCTGATGTGAATCACTGAATGCTAAACTTTGAGTAAAGGCACAGATCCGCTACAAACACCCATACTGCAGGGCCACATGACAATCTGTGTTACTGTGACCTGCTGGTTCAGATTGACGCCATTTGCATTACCAGAAGGAACCCGGTGATAAAGCTGAGCGGGTGTTGATGCTGAGAAGACAACGCCGGACTCGAAGGCTGCAGGCGCTCATGAGACGTCATTTGCAAGCTGAGATTGATGGTGGTCATCTGGATTACGTCTCACTCTGTGTCGGGA
Organism: Semisulcospira habei; assembly: GCA_036245525.1. Taxonomy (NCBI): domain Eukaryota; kingdom Metazoa; phylum Mollusca; class Gastropoda; family Semisulcospiridae; genus Semisulcospira; species Semisulcospira habei. The sequence continues at coordinate 182,027,457 of BTPG01000005.1, read as the reverse complement.
TAAACCTGCGCTGACGTGAATGCTGGACTTTAAAGCCAACTGCTCCAGGGACCAGTCGCAGGATTGAGCCTTTAAATAATGAGCACACGAGTGCGCAAGCTGCCCATGTACAGGGGCCAGGTGCATGGGTCAGCTTAGTCCTGCGTCAACCAACAAGTAAGGTGTTCTCCCATAGCACGAGTGTGCTCACTCATGCAACTGCCTTGCTTAACCCTTTTAGCCCCGAGGTCCCATTTCTCAAATTTTGGAGGTGTCGACTAACGACTATGTACCAGTGGTAGGGGATGGATTGATCATGTATTTGCCTTTTTAAAACTCTCCCTCCTGTCTGCACTGCCTGTAGCTCTTGATATTGGATGTGTGTTGCTAAATGGTCTTAGCTTTATTTAGGCCCCATGTGTTAGGTTTATTTAACGTATTTGACCGGCTGGCGACATACATTCAATGTTCTGTTGTTTTTTTTTTTTTTTTCACAAGCAGTGCAGGCACGTCCTGAGAAAGCCTTGTTGCTGTCGGGACGTTAAGCAATGTACAATCAATGTACAATCATGATAATTCAAGGGTAGTGACAGATTAGCTTGGCGCCTGAAGGCGACAAGCTAATCTGGCACTACTCTTGAATTATCATGGTCAATCCAGTAATCTCCTGCTGTAGGGACTCGGGACTAAATGGGTTAATGGCTGCGTCCGAGTGATCTGGCTGTGAAGGGGTTGAGTGACATAGACAGCAAGAAAGCATTTTTCTGCATGCACTCTTAAACATATAATTCACACTTATATATATTTTTATAATTCACACTGTCCGGGTGTATGAACAGTGTGAACGCCATTGAATGGATTGATTGTGAACTTCATGGCTGCGACAAGACGCACTAGTGAGTTTAGTCCTTGCTTAGCTTAGTGGCTGGCGCTGTACTAAGCTCACTCATGCAACTGGCTCATGGCCATAGGTCCAAATTCACAGACCCGCCCACACACTGGTATCGCAAGCAGAGGATCGATAGAGAGAAGGAAAAATCAAGATACAATACAGTGTCTGAAAACTACCCTGCAGCTGTAGGTGATTGCTACATCTATTCACCCGCATTGTCTGGTGCGCGGTTCTCTCTCACTTCCGAAAGTCAACATCTCACAGTTCACAAGCGTGGATCCAGATAATGTGCGCCAAACACACTACATACACATTATTTTTACCTGGGAAAACTTACTTAGAATAAACTCAAGCCCTCCTTTTCCTGTCGTATATTAACCCCTTAACTGCCAAGGCAAGGCAAACGCTACCCATCTGCAAGGGACAATAATAATAATAATAATAATAATAATAATGAGTACTTGTATAGCGCCTAACCTCAGAATAGAGCTAGGCTTAACAAAACTAATTGTACAAAATAACTAATTACAAAACGCAATTACAAAAGTACTAAACAAAATACAACGCACTCTAGAAAGAAGCTATAAAGTCACCATTCAATAATGCTACGCTTATGGACTCATACTCGCACTCACGCACGCGCGCTCGCGCATACACACACACACACACACACACACACACACACACACACACACACACACACACACACACACACACGCACACACACACACATGCACACACTACTTCTAATAGAGTTACAGATGACTTCAACACGACAAAGTCATTCGTAGCAGACAGAAAAAGATGGGTCTTTATGGCTCGCCTGAATGCCTCTCTCGAATCCACGTATCTCAGTTCGCGTAGGAGCTCATCCAAACAACTGGCTGGTACCTGAATGACCTCTCACCGCAGGAGCTCATGAGAATTTATGCCTCTTGTTACCCTTAGGTTCTGTATACCTAATTTTGTCACAATTACATCTGTGTTTTTCTACGTCGTGTCTTTTCTGAAGCGAACATTAGTGATCACTGGCAGCGAAGGGGTTAACTCATGCGGCACGTCTCAAATGAGTTAACAAGAGCAGCCGCGACAACTAAATAATTTGAACATGCGCAATCGATGATGAGTTTTGAACCTTCGGAAAAGAGTGAGTAATGGTGGTCATTGAGAGGTCAGTTCCCTTGGGTAAACCGTTTAGAGTATGTTCGGCGTGCTTTTGCTAGTAAGATACTACGAAACACTAATAGTATCTTTGGTACCATGTTCAAGCCCAAGGAGACTGACCCACCATGATATGACACAGGGAAGTGCCTAATCAGCCTGGAGCCTGCTCGTTCTAGAAACGTGAAGATAATTAGCGCTACATGCAAAGCCAGGGAGGTGAATCGCCCATGATAAATCTAGGGTAGTGCCTGAAGAGCTTCGCGCCCCTAAAACCATCATCATATTTCAGAAACGTCAATTTAATTATCACTATGGACAAGTTTAAGGAGATGAATTGAACATGAGACTTCGAGAGGTGGTGCCTTATTAGCTGTGCCTCTAAAGAAACTATTTTATATTTCAGAAATGTCTATATAATATAGTCAAGTTCAGTGGATTGGAATGGCAATGCGAATACTACTACTACTATTGATAATAATAATAATAATAATAATAATAATAATAATAATAATAATAATAATAATAATAATAATAATAATAATGGTTATTAAATAGGCGCTTCCCCCAATTATGGTACTCGGCCCAAAGCGCTGCTAACTGAACCAACACGCAAGCTCACGTGAAACACACGCATTCACTCTGAAGACAAACACAGTGAAAATCAAACACTGGACATGCATGTCGATACGTAGAGAGGTAGTGCCTGATTCGCTGCGCTAAACGCCAATAAGCCTCTATTTCATATTTCAGAAACGTCGATATCATATATAACATGGACAAGTGGACGGACTGGATTGACCGTGACAGTTCCAGTGGAAGCGCCTGATTGGTTTAGCGCCTCTCAAACCACTGTTTCATAATTCATAAACGTCGATGTAATAAGGCACTATGGACAAGTTCAGGGAGATGAACTGACCATGAAACGTTGTTGGGTAGTGCCTTATTAGCACATCGTCCTTAAAGCCACTACTTTACGTTTCAGAAAGTCGATATTATATAGCATTAAGGAATGTCCATGGAGATGGATTGATCATGATACGTGGAGGTAGTACCTGAATAGCTTGGCGCCTATAGGCGCCAAGCTATTCAGGCACTACCTCCACGTATCATGATCAATCCATCTCCCTTGACCTTCCCTTACCTATAGGCGCCAAGCAGGCACTATTCTCCACGTATCATGATCGACATCTGGTACAGTCGACAAGGTAGTCATTGTTTCACTCCTTCTACCCCAGACACACCACAGCAAGGTGAGGATTGACCATGATAGTTCAAGGGTGACGCCAGAATAGCTTGGCGCCTATGGGCGCCAAGCTATTCTGGCATCACCCTTGAACTATCATGGTCGATCTGTGTCCTGCACTGCAATACAGTCTTCAGAGGACAACGGCAACATTTGGAGATTTCGGTCCTGGGATAGAATGAGTTCATTCAGCTTCATTTTGCGGAAGCAAAAAAGATTTCCCTTCAAATGCCACTATACACCACCCCATAGCTATCAAGGTCGAATCATCCCCCCCCCTCCCTCCCCCATCCCCCATCCCTCCCTTTGTTAAGGCTGGAGGTGAAACAACTACCGTTCTCCCGGTCCATTAGACCTCCACTCAATATTTTCTACAGCGCGCCCACGTCGCGTAAAAGGTCGCAGACAATGTAAAAGTGAAATGAAAGATGCGTTTTGTGTGTCATATCGCCGAGGTAAAAAAAAAAAAAAAAAAAAAAAAAAAATCACAGTAGCAGTCTCCGTCGCGTTTGATCCGTCATCTGACTGAGGTAAATCACAGTCGCAGTCTCCGCCGTGTTGATGCAAAAGATCACGCACAGAAAATTTTTATTGCGCTAATTTATCATCTCGGCGAAGTCAAATCACGGTATCATTCTGCCACTTTGTCACCTAAGCTAGGTAAATCACAGTTGCACCCTCCTCGGAGACACGGATGTCATCTCAATGAAGTAAAGTCGCGGTAGCATTCTGCGACGGTGTCATTGTCACCTGAGTTAGCGTAAATCACAGTTGTATTTTCCGACACAATCATGTGATAGGTCGTAGAACATTAATACTGATACGCAGTATGTCATCTTGCTGAAGTAAAAATATATTATATCATATATTTTTAAAAGAGTAAGATTCTGCGCCGCAGTCACCTGAGCCGCTAGTAGGGTACATTTCTTCGTCGCGATCATTTCAAAGAAAATTTAACCCCTTTGTGCATGCAGCCACCGGTACTGTGTACAGTACCGGTGGCTGCGTGTACAGAGGGTTACGCCAAAATGACAAGAAGACAAACTAATGTAGATCACAACAGTCATATAAAAAGAGCATGGACATGCGAAGTGAACTACACTGCGTGATTCAAACGCCAGTCATGCCAGCCACCGTGTGACTCAAAGTTGTATTCTCCGCCGCAATAAATATAATGTCAAAGGTCGTAGAAAATAAACTCCTCGTGTCCAAGCAGCCACCGGTACTTGACCCTTTGGCTGTCGGTAGCGCTTTTTGTCAAGGTGATCCCTTCAGGAATCGCCTCGACCCAAAAAAGCGCTACTAAGGGATAACGCTGAGTACCGGCGGCTGCTTGGACAAGAGAGATCAGTAAAGACGCCAACCAGTCATAGAAAAGGGCACGGGCATGCAGCGGACAAATTAAGATGTCTTCCATGTCAGCGAAGAGTTAATTTTTATATCGTCATATATGTACCCTATTCCGCAACAGCATTCGAAAGGTCGCAGTTCAGTGCAACAGTAAAATGAAAAGTTCACTGTCGTGTTAGTGACATTAACCCATTTAGCCCCAACACCCTTGAATTATCATGGCCAATACGTCTAGTCCTGCAAGCGCTGCATAGTCGTTAGTTGCAAGAGATATACCGACCATGATAATTCAATGGTAGTGCCGGATTAGCTTGGCGCCTGAATGCGCCAAGCTAATCCACCACTACCCTTGAATTATCATGGTCAATCCGTCTCCTGCAAGTGGTGCATAGTCGTTCGTTAACACCTCCGAAATGAGGTAAACGTGGCCGTTAGGGTTAAATGGGTTAACAAGATAATGTAAACCGCCACACTTGGATTCTCGTCTGCAGTTTTCACGAAAGGTCACGAAAAGTTTGAGATGAGACTGGATGTGACAGGCGGATCTGCTTGCCGGCTTAGGTGGATCTGCGCGGGTTTCAATTCATCTGAATTTCTTGGCTGCTGTCTGCCATTTTCAATTTAAAACGATACCGCTATATCCCAACACAACAATGTTTGGCAAACAGTATTTTGAGGCAGTTTTGCCAACATACACACTTTTAGTCATAAACTGTACATAGGTGGTAAATTTGAATGAACTGATACATTGCTAATCGTTAAAGCAATACAATATGTGAATAAGATTGATTTCTGTGGCGGAGATCGCAGATTTTCGTGTTCGTCCCTCGTTTGCGCTCGTGCGTTGCTACAGCACGTTCGATTGGCTGCAAATTGGCTCGTGACAATTCCAGTCGCGTGATTTAACCTAGATGACGTCCTCGGTATGAGGAACGTAGACGTATATAACCACGGTGACCTTTAAATCAGCAAGAGGCATAGATTTGCATGTGCCCCTGCAGCTGCAGGAGCACATGCAAATCTATGCCTCTTGCAGACGGAAAAGAAGAGATGAAATATGTTTTGTGGGAGAGTGTCAAGCAATGTTGACTCAAGCGTGACGAACACCATTTTCAGATCCATTTCCCCTGCAATAACTGTACACGGGCAATCACCCATGGAGCCATCACTTCTAAATGCACTGCTCGGCATTTTTGCAATTTATGATGTTGCCTTTTCTCTGAGTGGTTTTACAAGGTCCGCTGTGCGACAAATAAAAAAAAAATGTAGCTCCGCACCTATGGATCATTCGAAGCCTGATTGGTTGTATTTGTGGTTTTGCAAGCCCCGCAGAAAACAGAAAATAGCATCACACCTATGGATCACTCGAGGCCTGATTGGTTGTATTTGTGGTATTGCAAGCCCCGCAGAAAACAGAAAATAGCTCCACACGTACGGACCATTCGCAGGCTGATTGGTTGTTTTGTGGTTTGGAAAGGCCCGCAGAAAAGAGAAAAATGCTCCGCACTTACGGGTCATTCGAAGTCTGATTGGCTGCTTTTGTGGTTCGACAGGCTCGCAGAAAAGAGAAAGACGTCCATATTTATGGATTACATGAAACCCCATTGGTTGCTTTGTGGTTGCAACAAGGGCCGCAGAAAAAGAGCTCAGCATGTAAGGCTCGTTTGAAGAGTGATTGGTTGATTTTGTGTGAGTTAGCTTTGCAGTGTTACGCGCTTCAATGATTCCGTGGAGTTGATTATAGGCGAGATTTATAAGCTCTGGTACAACTGTGTAAAGAAATCCGATGAATCGGGGATAGCCATCGATCACCCGAGGGTCTTTTGTGCGGTGGCCAAAATCATAGACCAGCACACACTTGCAGGTCGCTTTTTCCGGAGCCAAATGCTTGTTTCTGTACGGCGGGATTTCCTTATTTACATGGGAGAAAAATGCATTCATCCATCAACTCAATAAGTCTCGCGTTGAACCGATAAAATCATTAGACTAAGTAGAAACTCCAGCAGCGAACATTTCCACCATCAGAGACACAGATTCCCATGGCCCTTGCGGTTGGCAGAGGTTTTGTGCATCCTAGGCGAGAACATGCAACATTTATGTCTGTATTCCTGCTATGGAGAAGTCAATCGGTGCTTCAAGCTACAGGTGTGTAGTCGATCGTTATGTGCACACATTCTCCTTCTGACGACAGCGATTTTCAATTTAGTACTCGGTCAACGTTGAAAATACTAACACTTGTCTACGCTGGCTGAACTAGAAGTAGAATAGTTTCTTATAGTATACCGCTAACACTGCGGAGTGCTGGGATCCGTTGCATGACTGCGCTTAGTCCTGAGCCAGCCATTAACCCTTCTAGCAACGGCACTCTGCAGCAGGAGATGGATTGATCATGATAATTCAAGGGTAGTGCCAGATGAGCTTGGCGCTTTCAGGCGCCAAGCTCACCTGGCACTTCCCTTGAATTATCACGATCAATCCCTCTCCTCTACTACTGGTACATAGTCGTTAGCAACACCTCCAAAATTTGAGAAATGGGACCTTTGGGCTAAAACGGTTAAGCAAAGTGCTACGCTATAGCGAGGCACCTTGCTTAGTGGCTGGCGCAGGACTAATCTCACTCATGCAACTGGCCCCAAAGTCTCTAATTTTGGACCTTACGACTTTGAGAGGACATCTCAACGACGAAAAAAACGCGCTTACAAAGACAGCTGTTTTGTGTTGTAATTGTCTTTTTTGAGCGCGTTTTTTTTTTCGTCATTGGATGTTGTCTGCATTTAACACTCCTGGCAGTCTCCTTTTCTTCAGGATCACGACTTTGATATTGGGCTCGGGAAGCTGACGTCATCACGCCAGTCGTGGCGGCCATCTTGTGAGGACACTGCTGGACTAAGCGCTGATAGGGAAATCGCTGTTTTTGTAATGTCAGGAAAGTCCTGATGTGCTATAAGCAATCACAGCAAGTCTTGCCATCACTGTAGGAAACCGCTCACCAGAATCTGTTTTTGTTGGCTTCCAAAGAGGAAGAAACATGGAGAGAAACGTGTTGAAACACCATTTCGCTACTATCTGATGACTATGCTATCCTCATAAGATGGCGGCTGATGCGCCGACGGTGCTAGGCCAATGCGGGGAACTTCCCTAGCCCTATGCACTGAATTTGGGAGCTGTCTTCCAAAGCCTTGATATAGGTATGTTCCAGATCATGGTCTACCCAGCTCCTGCATGACCGTGCCGAGGCCGCGTTTTGGCCATGGTCGGTTTACGTTCCTCTGGTTCTGCCCCAGTCTAACTAACATTTCGGAATGTGAGCAAGAAGAACCAATTAAGCTTGAAGTTTAGCGCTAACCAGGCACCACTCTGTGTCTATCATGGTCGACCCAGCTCGTGTGTCAGCGGCGTGCCAGGGCTGCATGCGTGTAGCTGCAATGGTCGGTCTCTGTCCCGCATATGGCGTCCTGAGTTGAAAGAGACAGTGATACAGAATGCCAGGTCTGAGGGCTTAACCTTAGCCAGGCCTCGAGGGGCTTACAACTCCATTTAGCAGGCCCACGAGACGGTCCAACTAACACATGCCACGAGGCCACAGACGGGAAATACCAAATCTCATGCACACTGGTAAATAGTCCTTAACTCCTTCTACCCCAGACACACCACAGCAAGATAAGGATCGACCATGATGGTTCAAGGGAGATGCCAGAATAGCTTGGCGCCTATGGGCGCCAAGCTATTCTGGCATCACCCTTGAACTATCACGGTCGATCTGTGTCCTGCACTGCACTGCAGTCTTCAGAGGACAACGGCAAAATTTAAGGATTTCGGCGTTGGGGTAGAATGACTCGAAGTGACACCTCAAAAATTTGGAACTGAGTGAGGATTAAATGGGTTAATCCCCAATATAGCGGCGACGGATTCGCGAGGGACAGACACTGAGCCAACACTGAGCCAACAAGTGACCGCTGCCCGCCCTGATCACCACACTATGTCAGGAGGTTTTCCCGCCTCAGGCTTTGACAAATCCCTCTATTGCCCCCCCCCCCCTCCCCCTCCCCCCCAACCCCCCCGCCCCCACACGCAGTGTGTACATGATCGGCTATTTCGGGGAACACACACACACGCTCGAACAATCTGTTTCTGCGCTGGTCTGTGATTTTGGACCTTGCGGTTTTCAGACGTCAGCGCGCACCTGAACCTACAGTCCAAAATCACACAACAGCGCACTTCAGTTTCATTTTCTCATCCGCCGTGAGATGGCCTTAGTTGCCTGCTTGGCGTTAAACCCAAATAACTAACTAACTAACTTCATTTTCTCAGCGAATGCCTTCCCTGGGCGCCTGCAAGGAGAATTGTCTACATAAAGGTCGATTTGTAGGAACAAAGGAATTTTAGGTGCAAAAATCACAGACCTGAGGCCAGTTGCGTGAGCGAGCTTAGTCCTGCGTCAGCCACTAAGCAAGGTGCGCCGCTGCAGCAGAACACCTTGCTTAGTGGCTGGCGCAGGATTTAAGCTATAGCGCAGCACCTTGTTTAGGGGCTAGCGCAGGACTAAGCTCACTCGTGCAACTGACCCTACACACAAAGGGTTAATACTATAACTCTTTTCTTAATGGCCGGACATACCAATAAACTGGTCTCAAATACGCTGGGATATACTGAAAATCAATAATATAAGCGGAACGAAAAAGTGCAAATTTGTCCACTGAATACCTCTTTCCCCGAAAAAGAAGCAATCCGTTTATCGCTTGAACTACAAGAGGAGCTAACTCAGATTAAAACTTCAGCATGAGAGGCACCCATGATGAAGTTTTAATCTGAGTTAGCTCCTCTTGTAAACACTTTCATTTCCAACGCCAACTGTGCATTTAAAATATAAGCCCTACTTGTTGTAAAACACTCGCAAATAAAAATCAAGAATATAACCGGAACGAACAATTGCACATTTTTTCAAATGAATATCCTTCTCACCTGCCACTTGCCAAAGTTAATCGCTCGAGGTGCCTCCCCTGATGAAGTTTTAATTTGATTTAGCTCCCCTTCTAAACACTTTCGTGTCCAGCGCCAACGGCGCGAGACAGATCGACAATGGAAATGGATCAATAAAGTTCCTCTGAACGCGGATCGACGACAAGTATGTTATCCTGTAAATAAATTAAGGGTAGTGCCAAATTAGTTTGAAACCTGTACAGGTTCCAAGCTAATAAAGCACTACCCTTGACCTCAGTAAAAGTCAATCGATTTCAACTCCTCCGAAGAATTCATCAGACGAATAAAGAGTGTCATCCATTTGACTCTGGCTGCGCAACGCAAATAGCGTGATTACCAATATGGCCGCCACCTTGATTACCAACATGGCCGCCACATTGGACGAGTTAATTGCCCAGCGGAAGTGCGTCTCCGCGCAGGCGCCGTGATGTAATTTTCGGCCATCTTCCGTTCCTTTCATTAACTTTTGTTTACTCGCCTCGTTCGCTACTGTGTTCGGCAAGTCAAATAACCGCAATGAATTACACAGGCAATCAATCGTAAAACGGCAACAGCAAATCGTTTCAATCACACAGGCAGACGTCAGCATTAGCTGGCCCGCGCACGATCGTGCGCGGGCCAGATAAGGCTGACGTCGGCCCGAGGATCTTTTGCTCAGGAGGAAAGCGGCCGAGGAAGACACTTTCGTTCACGCGTGCCTGGAATCGTCATACCGCAAATGAATCCGATCACACAGGTAATGAACTGTACAGCGGCAAAGCAAAGATAGCCAATGACACAGGCAAAGAATTGAAAAGCGGCAAAACAAGTGAAATCCAGGCAGGGAACTGAAAATCGGCAAGCATCAAAATCTAGTGGCGCAGGCAAGAAATTGAAAAGCGGCAAAGCAAAGAAATCCAACGACACAGGCAAGGAATTGATAGGCATGACACATGCAGCGACGAATTCGTGATTGCTCAACTCGGAAGTTTCCTGGTTCGTGGTTGACAAAACGAGGTCTCCGTGACGCCGCGACAGCAACCCTCCATACCTCCCCTAAAAAAAAAATCCAGGCGAATAGTCAATGTATCGTCAACGTGGCCAAAAAAAAAAAATAATAATAATAATCCAATCCCACAGGCACTGACTGTAGAAATCGTCCCTGATCACAAGTCAGTGCCAAGGGACTTTAAACTGTATCCAGTCAGTCAGACGCACAAATCACCCAGGGAAATTATACGGAATTGTTCACTGAATAGCATGTCCGTTGACTGAAAGGTCCTGGTAAATCAAAGTGGCACAGTGGCAGTGCAGCTTAATCGATCAGTGTTCAGGTCGTATTGCATAGGGAATAGTTTTCCATGTCCCCCATAACCCGCCCGTTAGGGCCATCCATTATCACTCCGGTGCCTCGAGCGTAAAATCCCGAACTAACCACCAACCAGCGTGTAAATCACACAGGCAATCAGTGTCTCAAACGAGCTTTCCATTGATTTGATGAGATTACTTTGGGCTTTAACATCCGCGCTACGAGAGTCGCAATAGACGGCCTTGCACATAAGGGGCGGGATGGGTGTGGGGAGGGTGAGTGTGTGTGTGTGTGTGGGGGGGGGGGTGGGAGAAGGGGGGGGGGGTATGTACAGCTAATACTTAGGTTTCGTTTGAAAATGAACGACTCCCAACAACGAACGAGATCGAAGCACCATAAGCATAGACAACACTCCAAACTCATGAGCCCGAGGGCTCGTGAGTATCTATGCCTCTTGGAGATATTTGGAATGTTGTCTATGCATATGATACAAGCTGGTTATCCGCCGTGGCTTCGCTCTCGTGCGTTGTTGGCAGTCGTTCGTTGCAAACGAAACCCCACTATAGCCTACGGAGTACGACCTGAAAACTAGTTATCAGCACAGCAGCTGCGCCACTTTGATTTACCAGGTAATTTCAACTGAATGATAAAGGGCAAGCAGAAAGTTCCGTTTTCGATGTTTTCAATGTCAGTCATCTCACACTCCCAAACTCAAGAGACATAGATTCTCATGAACCCCTGCAGCAGCAGGGACGCATGAGAATGTATGCCTCTTGCCCTGTGCACAGAGGCTTACAAAAATCTATCTCATTGCAGCACATACTGATCCTAGGCAGAAAAAAAATCTAGAGGAGAGCTTGACCTTAAATTTCTGCTCCTATCCACTAAAGTTACAATCGAACACTAAATTCTGTCGTGGAGAAAACGCGACGCAGTTGCAAGAGGCATAGATCCTCATGAGCCCCCGCTTAGCGGGGGCCAATGAGGACCTATGTCTCCTATTCGTCCACAGTTGCACTTTTTTTTTTTCTCGTGCAGTGGGAGCCATGAGGCTTTAAAGCAACAATGCAAGTCTAATTAAATTTTCGAGATCGAGAAAGCTTGCACCTGTGTCCCAAAGCAGTCCACACGCGAAATAGTTTCCCGTCTGATCACAGAGTTGGATCGGTTCGCAATAGAGACAGTACGGCCCGACTGTTAGATGTAGACCTATGAATCAATTGGGCTTCAAGGACTAGGCGTTCGTACTGTAAATATCAAACGAACCTGAGCCTACATCCATTTTTCACTTCTTCTGGTGTTCCTTTAAATCTTTTAACCCCTTGACTGCCGAGAAACAGTGGACACGATTCAACTGCAAGAGACATAGATCCTCATGAACCCCCGCAGTTGCGGGGGCTCATGAAGATCTATGCCTCTTGCTGAAACCACATGAATCCAACTTCCAGGGACGGCTGGGACTGTTTGGCGTTTGAATTAATGAAGATTTGCATAAATCATCGTCAACTAAAAAGAGAGTCGATTTTTTTCTATGTGAGCTCGTGTAAGGAATCAAATAGCTAACCTCACGCCACAGGGCAGGGTAGAGGAATGTGTTTCGACAGTACGTATCAATGTACAGTATTCATTTCTTCTACTCACTATAAAAATGAAACTTGTCTTGTTTTCACAATGACTAGAAGAAACTTATACTGTGCATAGCTACATATCGTGAAAACATTTTTTTTCCTACCCCACGCTGTGCCTCAGCAGTCCCAAAGCAGTCCACAAGTGAAAACCTGTTTAATTCCAAGTCCGCATTTCGCAAATCCGGTTAGACGTGTCACTTCACAAAACTTTGTGTACTAGTTCCGATGGATGATCGACCATGATAATTCAAGGATAGTGCCAGATTAGCTTGGCGCCTGAAGGCGCCAAGCTAATCTGGCACTACCCTTGAATTATCATGGTCGATCCGTCTCCTGCTTTAGTGCGTCAAGGCTAAATGGGTGAAGTTGCCGTCCCCAGGGCCCGGGCCAAAATTCGCCAAGAAAACAAATACTCAATGTTTGTCATGCCTTAACTACGACATTCTTACCCCCCCCCCCCCCACCCCCCACCCCACACCACACACACACACACACACACACACACACACACACACACACACACACACACACACACACACACAATCCATGTGCGTACAGGCACACCTACCATAGGTGTCGTTAAGACATACGTGTCATCCTGGAACTTTTGTTTATCAAGCCCCAGTGTTATGGAATACACTTCCTCTTGAGGTCAGAAACAGTGAGTCTGTCTCTGACTTCAAGAGGTCGTTGAAAACTCACCTCTTCAAGCTTTACTTTGAATAACTGCCAGTGTTTGATGCCTTAGTTGTAGTTCTGCAATCCTCCTTGTTTAGACTGAATGTTAATTAGAATATAAATTATTATGTATGTATTGTTGTTTAGTTTATTGTAAAAGTGGTGTGTTCGGGCATTGTGCTTTGTTTGTTATGTGCATATGTCATTGTATTTTTATTTTTGTGTACAGATTGTAAAGCGCTTAGAGCTTTTGAGTAAGATTAAGCGCTATATAAATACTCATTATTATTATTATTATTAACTGTTCTATGAAGCAAATGAGAAGATGGCGCCAAGCCAATCTGGAACTACCCTTGAATTATCACGGTCGCTCTGAGTCCTGTTGTAGTGCGTCGGGGCTAAATGGGTTAACTCATTCTACCCCAGACGCACCACGGCAAGATAAAGTCGACCATGATGGTTCAAGGGTGATGCCAGAATAGCTTGGCGCCTATGGGCGCCAAACTATTCTGGCATCACCCTTGAACTATCATACTTCAAGGCAGTCTTCAGAGGACGACGGCAAAATTTGGGGATTTCGGTCTTGGGGGAGAATTGGTTAACACAAATAAGAGCCGATAAACCAGTAACAGACACAGATTCTCATAAGCCCCTGCGACTGCAAGGGCTCATAAGAATCTATATCTTTTGCAGACAAAAGGACATGATTAGTATCTATGCATCTTCAGATTCAGATAACTTTATTATCCATAAAAGGAAATTGTTGCGTGGTGGTCATAAGAAGGTTAAAGAGAAAAACAATATCACAACTTTGAAATGATACAATAAAATATGTAATAAATACTAGCTCTCTCTCTACTATAATATAAACACATGCGCGAGCACACACACACACACACACACACACACACACACACACACACACACACACACACACACACACACACCATCACCATCACAAACACACCATCACAAACACAGACACACACACACACACACACACACACACACACACACACACACACACACACACACACACACACACACACCTGCGATAATTGCATGTTGAGAAAAGTACAGTCAGTGCCGTCAAATCAAACTGAGCTCACTGAATAAAATAGGATCATATCTTTTTGTAAAAAAGACAACTTAAGTTTAAGTAAGTACTAAAATTATATATAACAATTGTCCAACATTTAAATCAATAACACATATTAAAAAAACAACATAACTATAATTTGCACTCCTCAATGCAATCAAAAGCAGTCTCTCTCTCTCTCTCTCTCTCTCTCTCTCTCTCTCTCTCTCTCACTCTCTCTCTCTCTCTCTCACACACACACACGCACGCACGCACGCACGCACGCACGCACGCACGCACGCACACACACACACACACACACACACACACACACACACACACACACACACACACACACACAGATGGAAAGGCTTCGCCGCGGAACTGTCTCTGAAACTGACAAGACACGCGAGCGAAGCAGAAACACTCGAATCACTGTGCCAGTATCTGTCATCAGACAATCAATACATTTTAATTTGATGTCTGAAGCTAAACATCTCAGAATGCCAAAGACAGACAAAAATGTTTAATGTATGTTAGGAACAGTATGTATTCCTGCGTGCAAATCGAACTGGGGCGTAATTAAGATGTTCGAACTTTGGACCCTCGTCCGAAAGGTCGCGGGTTTAAACCTTTGTGGTTTAAAAGGTGTTACGTGTTGCTTTGTGTGAATATGCAGCGGGGAAAAAAGCCTGTATCTAAACTCTGGAGGGTAAAGAAAATCTGTTCTCAAACAAAGCCTGTGCTGGAATAGACCACTGTACGAGTCTCGCGCTTTACTAAGACTATAAACGAAAATCACGTGATCGCGTTCTTGAACTTAATTTTCCAGGAGATTTTTTTTTTCCTTTCGAGTAAAGGTCGAGGATGCTAGCACGGCGCGGTATAGCTTGTCAGTAGTGCTTCTAGGTCCCACATGCGTAATTTAGAGATCGGCAGAGCTCCTAGATCACACATAGTGCAGTCGTCTGCGCGCTGGGCGGCATCCACGAAATCATCGTGGCAGCGAAACTCTACAGCAGTCTATTGATCAGTGGCAGTCTACATGTTATGAGGATTATCCAGCGCGCAAAAGACCATCGGGTCGACGTTCGGCCGCTGATGGCCCGCGCTTTGCGCGGGCCATCAGCGGCCGAACGTCGATCCGTTGACCTTTAGCGGGCTGGGTATTGCCACTTATGTCTGAACTCTTTAGATGTCATCGGTGGTCTTGTTATAAACCATGCAATCCTCAGGACCAGCGTCATTTATGTCACACTATGTTCTTCAGGACAAATGAAGTAAGGTTGCTTCAGCCAACAACTGTCTGTAACTTCCTCACACTAGTACACGTTCGCGGGATCCCCCAAAAACATCCGCGTGGGGATTTAGACACGTTCCGCACACAGGGCCAACACCACAGCCACCACGAAACTACGAAATCTATATCCTCAAACCAAATCACGACAGGCTGGCTAATTGGTTCTCTGAGTTTAACGTCGTTCGAACGACAAAGGTTATCTCGTGGCGACAATTCAGGACAGAATATAGAGGGGGAAAAAAACCACATTGCTCTGCAACACATTTTCGTGTAATTGTGTGCTTATGCCGATGTCAAAAATTGAATATACTGAATAACTTTTCTTTTTTTCCTTCAGAAATCCGAACTGCAAATTCTCGATGAAAGTTACTTCGCTTGTCACAAACTTGGAACATAACAGATCAGACAATTATGATTCCCCGAGTATTTTGGTATATCCGAAGTTACAGTGACCTGCTCCAGACAAGGAAGGGTTAATAGTTTGCAAAATCTCTTTGACAAATGTTCTTAGCATGTCTTACAATAATGCTGGACATGGGCCAGTTTAACATATGAAGTGTTAATGTCGTAACATGTAAGATTTTTCTGTTCTCCTTCTCTTTTGCCCGCACGTAGGAGAGTTCCTTTGTTGGGAACAAGGGCAGTGGACAACTTCTTCAGTTTACGTCTGCCTACTTACATGGATTGTGATAGGAAGGGTAGAAAAGTCTCAGCTGACGGAAGACAACATTGAGAACCCATTATATCGGCGAAGTTCACCAATCAAAGCCCGCCATGGGGCAGGCCGCCTTTAAATATGGCGACCGTCGCCGACTGATTGGAACACGTTCGCCAAATATCCAGGCAAACGCCCTTTACAAAACTAGCGCTGATTCAGAGACTGAACACTCAACCTGAACCCCTTAGCCCATTAAACATGGACTCATATACAGCCAGCAAGAGGCATAGATCCTCATGAGCCCCCGCCTGCGGGGGCTCATGAGGATCTATGCCTCTTGCAGACGAGCAACTTTTCTTAAGCGCAAAAAAAACTCCCAGAAACTTTCGACAAATTTCGCTGCAGAAGGATCGTTTGATCATTGAAAAGTTGACATTCATCGCATGACATGCACACTCCTTTGCCGAATTGTGCGTGCCTTCTCTAGAAACTGCAGTTTTTGCATCTTGAATGCTTTTTTTTTTCGTAATTTAACCCTTTGGCTGTCGGTAGCGCTGTTTGTCGAGGTAATTCCTGCAGGAATCACCTCGACAAACAGCGCTCCCGAAAGCCCAAGGGTTAAAGGATGGATATTGAGAATTTTGCGAGTAGTTTTTCTCACCGTGGAATTATTGTTATTCGTTTGAGCATGGCGGAATCGTCCGAGCTTGGAGATCAAATTCATTACTATGAGATATATAGGCCCATGCATATGTTTATTTATTTGTTTGTTTGTTTGTTTGTTTGTTTATTATTTATTATTTTTATACATTCATCTTTTCTTTTCTTTTCTTTCTTTCTTTCTAACCTTTTTATTATTATTCATTCATTCATTCATACATACATTGACATGACCCTTTCTCCATTCTTTTCTTTCCTTTCTCAACACACGACAGACTAATTTATCAAGGAAATTGCAAAGAAGTAAGTGAAATCGGTAATAAATCCAAAAATACTTTGAAAAACGCTTTCAAATGAACGTGGTTAAAAGATACACCAAAAGTAAGGCAAGCTCCTTTAACAGACTTCAAATAAAGGCGGTTAAGGAGGATTACTACACTAATGGCGGCCGTTTAAAGGGAAAGGACGATATCCGGCCGCCAGATTAAGTATGTGTAAAAGCCGGAAAGATTTCAAAGCCCCCCAAAAAATCGATGTGCACGCCGCACAGAAAACGAACCGTAATCCACTTTACCCAGCCGTTTCACGTCCACCACCAAGGATGCGTCGGTCTGTGGTATCGGATCACTCGGAAATCATGCACCAGTACAGCCCTAACACCTTCACTGCCGGGGCAAGGCGATGGCTACCTAGCTGCAAGAGGCATATATCCTCATGTGCCCCCGCAGTCGCGGGGGCACATGAGGATTTATGCCTCTTGTTAGTCCTGTGTTTGGTCTTCACCCACCCACCCATTTACAACGGTGTTCTGCACGAGAAAGTTGGTCAGTCAGTTGTGCAGTCGTTTCAGACGCGGAACTCGCGATTAATGGCAGCGAAGGGGGTTGAGGTTTAAAAAAATAAAGAAAATAAAACAAGTATACAGTCTCCTTATTCAGCACTGAAGGAGAAGCACAGGACAGGAGTTGCTGGAGGTCTCTCGTCGACGGCCTATACCCGGGTAGGGGTGACAGGCGTAAGTAAGAAGTAAGAACATTTGGCGCTCAAGCGGCACGATCACTAAAACGTGTTGTTAATGAACTAAATGGCAAGGTGCGTGTGTAAGGTAAAGATAAGAGGAAAGCGCATCTGAATCCGGTATCAGCAATCACGCCTTCACAAAACAAAACAGTATTAGCTTGGTCAGTGCGTGAGCAATGCTAAATTGTTCCCAAGCGTTGGCCCTGTCTCCTTGTCAGTGATCAGCAGGTATCTGTCTAACTCAATGTTTCCACGACCTTGATAGTTCAAGGGTAGTGCCTGATTAGCTTGGCGCCTACAGGCGCCAAGCTAATCAGGCACTACCCTTGAACTATCAAGGTCAAGCTATCAGTATCTGCCGCTGAGAGTGTAATACTGCAGAAAGACATTAGCTGCCACACGTCACTGCTTGTGCTGCTTCTGGCCGTAACCCTCTGGCTGTGGGTAGCGCGTAATTGTCTCGATGATTCCAGCAGGAATCATCGCGACAAAAAGCGCTGCCCGACAGCCAAAGGGTTAAGATCCAAAACCACAGACCAAAAGCACGACATACGGAAATGTGGCTCCAATGAAATAAATCCCGAGAATAACCTATTTGTGGCCGTACACGGGCGGAGTGCCGGCTCATGAGCATCTGCGTCGGATTTCCTGGAGATATATGGACGGTTCGATGCTGAAAATTCTCAACTCGCTGGAGACAGGGTGTGTGTTATACATTTCATTAGCACGCACACAGGCTTTGAACCCGTTCTGAACACAAGCCGACTGCAAGAGGTCTAGACCCTCATGAGCCCCCCCCCCCCCCCACCCCCGCAGATGCGGGGGCTCATGAGGATCTAGACCTCTTGCTGACACCATGTTCCCCTCACTTTTTGGTGTAGTTGAGTCAAGGAAGGAAACACTGATGAGTCTGCGTCGGCTGGCACTGAGCGGGTTAAGGAGAGAACATGCGTTTGTGCACAGTATTGATTTTGTTCTAGTCACTGGCACTGAGCGGGTTAAGGAGAGAACATGCGTTTTCACGACGTGTCAGTGCACAGTATTGATTTTGTTCTAGTCACTGGCCAAGTCCTCGTTCACGGAGACTAGAAGAAATGAATACGTACACTGGTACGCATCGCGAAAACAACCGGGTTCTCTACCCTAGCCTGTGAGCACGTGAGCCCAGAGAGAGTGTCAGTTACAGTCATTAGCAGGGATTGCAATACTTCTCTTTCAGCTTTGCACAGGCATCAGGTGAGTATTACCGAATTCTGTTATATAACAGCCGTGATTGGAAGTAGAGAAAGATTACAAAAAGGAGGAAGAGTGATCTTAAATCCTGCGCAAGCCAATAAGCAAGGTGCTCCGCTATAGCGGAGCACCTTACTTATTGGCTTGCCCAGGATTTAAGATAATAATAATAATAATAATAATAATAATAATAATAATAATAATAATAATACCGGTTATTATATAGGCGCTTTTTCCCAATTCTGCGAATCGGCTCAAAACTGCACCCAACAGGCACGCTCACGTGACACACTCGCATTCACTCTGAACACAAACAGAGAACTTACAAGACAAACACAGCACAAGACAAACGCAGGACACTCACGTGGTGCAAAGGGTCAGCTCAGCCACTGTGGTTTCGGAAATTATGATCACTCATGCAACTGGCCTCAGGTCTGTAATATTAGACCTTATGGCCTAGAGTCATAAGGTTCAAAATCACAAACCAGAACACATAAAAATTAGTGGGATTTAAAGCGCGTCGAATATCCTATGAATTTATGAATGGGGAAACTGAACTTTCAACAAACCCAACCCTCTCTTTTTCACAGCATGTACACAAAGAACCGCTGCGGAAAATAAACAATTTGGAATTCGCAATGATGAGTTTTGTCCCCTAGGAAAAAGGGAGAGTTGGGGTCATTTAGTGGTCACAGTGTGTTCGGCGCCCTTTAAACCCGACGCGACTGCTAGCGCCATCTCGGAGCAGTAACTGGAGATAACTCGGTTTGTGGCTGGGTGAACTTTATATTTTTTTTTTATTTTGTATTTTATTGCCCGTCACATGGAGTGTAAGGTTACCACTACACATATCATCAACTTACTTTTTATGACCAAGTGCCGAGGCCCTGTATTAAATTACACGTGACGTTCTTGGTGTTTGCTGTACACGACTAGATCGATCTTTTTATTAAAAAAAAAAAAAAAAAAAAAACACACAACTAAACAGTCTGTGACCTTTGCTATTATTGTTAAACAAAACAAGGATCTTTCATTGGGAAAGCGCATGACAAATCAATTGAAAACATTCACAGCAGCTTGTGGTCATGACTCCTATTGATTTAGAGATACATTAGAGATACATTACATTCCATTTCCTTTCAGTCTTAATGATACGTTAGTTCTAAAGGTTTCAAAGTCACAATACCGGAAATAAGTATAATTCTATAAGCCTGTGGTTTGTTTTGATCTGATGGAAATGCTATGTACCCTTTCATGCTGCAAAACAATAAACGTTTTAAACCAATAAGTATTGCGTATGTAATTTAATCACGACAGCGATAAAGGTTAACCTTTCATTATCAACTGCTGAACATTTTGTCTCTGAAACCACGCGTAGCAGATTTACTGCTGTCTTGTCTCTGAAACCACGCGTAGTAGATTTACTGCTGTCTTGTCTCTGAAACCACGCGTAGCAGATTTACTGCTGTCTTGTCTCTGAAACCACGCGTAGCAGATTTACTGCTGTCTTGTCTCTGAAACCACGCGTAGCAGATTTACTGCTGTCTTGTCTCTGAAACCACGCGTAGCAGATTTACTGCTGTCTTGTCTCTGAAACCACGCGTAGCAGATTTACTGCTGTCTTGTCTCTGAAACCACGCGTAGCAGATTTACTGCTGTCTTGTCTCTGAAACCACGCGTAGCAGATCACTGCTGTCTTGTCTCTGAAACCACGCGTAGCAGATTTACTGCTGTCTTGTCTCTGAAACCACGCGTAGCAGATTTACTGCTGTCTTGTCTCTGAAACCACGCGTAGCAGATTTACTGCTGTCTTGTCTCTGAAACCACGCGAAGCAGATTTACTGCTGTCTGCCTGACACACTGATACGAATGCAACCGGCAAGAGGCACAGATCCTCATGAGCCCCCGCGACTGCGGGGGCTCATGAGGATCTGTGCCTCTTGCAGATGAGTGTTGGCTGATGTGTTCCAGCAGTGAAGCCGCTTTAACACTAGCGGTCAGAAATTTTTAATCTTTGACAACATGACAAATATACGGCTAAATAATGCAATCCATCCGAGAGACACTGAAGTAAATTGGGCTAGAGAAAGGAAAACAAAAACAATGCCTCTAAACTCATTAAATAACCCAAACATCTGAATAGCACTGACATCATGTAAATGGGCCCAGCATGTGACATCACATCTCTGAGATCATGACATACTCAACGCCAAATCAGTGTAAGCTCATCAGTCCACTCCATCCAAGTAACACGGATAAAAATGACAAGCAACAAAAAATTAATAACATGTTTAGCCTTGTAGAGTCCTCCCCTTGAACGCAGATATACACGAAGCCAACAGGAGGTAACTAACTGCTGTCCGGGTTCATGAAGTTTTTTGCCTTTTGCACTGAGCAGTAGATGGTAACGGTCAAAGACATAATCATCTCGGAAAACCGTGCAAAAATGCAATGCCAAACAGCCGTCCATAGAACGCTGATATCATTGTAGCCAGAAATGAAGACGCAGGCAGCAGCATGCGCCCCAGCAATGATCTGCGGGGGTCTATGAGGTTCTTTGCTACTTGAATTCCACAGTGGGTGGTGTTTGACGGAGCAACACATTAAGACTTGGAAAACCACTACACAAACTCAACGCCAAACAAGCCCCATCCATAGACGTACGCAGATACTAATAACGCCAGCAAGAGGCAAAGAACCTCATGAGCCCCCGCACCTGCGGGGGTCTATGAGGTTCTTTGCTACTTGAATTCCGCAGTCGGTGGTGTTTGGACAGAGCAACACATTAAGACTTGGAAAAACTCTACAAACTCAACGCCAAACGCAGATACTGATAACGCCAGCAAGAGGCAAAGAACCTCATGAGCCCCCGCATCTGCGGGGGCTCACGCGGTTCTTTTAGTGCCTCTTGTTGCGTGGTGCGGTGTTCGCGTTTTTCTGTTATCACGCTATCACTCAGGCCAACGAAGAAGATAAGCAGCTCTTCGTCCTCTTCGTTTGTTTGTCTTTCTCAAAGCAGACACACAACAGCAAGACAAAAGCCTCAAACTGTGTTGCCTTTGTTTGTCCGAAGCGTATTTCTCTCTTGCTTTGTTATTTTATCGCATGAGTCCTGGCCGCGGATAGGTTATCTAGTAACTGCACATGGCGCGCAGCCAGAGACACGCCCTAGCCTTGACCCCGGCCCAGCTGGCGCGCAAATACATAGTGCTAACGTCATGTCCCGCAAGCACAATCCCCACACTCATACATCTCTACCACTACGACTAATGTTATCATCAGCACAGACCGCCACCACCACAACAATTGTCTTACATTACATTCAAAACCACAACATGCGCAACCGCAGACAGCGTCAGTCGTCACGGATGCTGCGGCGACAGCCATAGCAAAGAGGTAATCTCGTCAGTGCTGACACTCTGAACGCTTACATCAGGAGACTTCTCGACTGTGACAGTTCTTGGGCGGTGCCAGAACAGTTTGGCGCCTGTATGCATTGTATTATGCAACAACCATAGATCAAGAAGTTTTTCAACCCTGGCATACAAGTGTTGTCAGTACTTATAATAGTTCAAGGGCCGCGGTGCCAGAATAGTTTGGCGGCTGTATGCTGTTACAATGCAAAAGGGGGTGGATCCGGCAACCATGGTAGTTCAAGGGCGGTGCCAGAACATGTCGGCGCCTTTAGGCGCCAAGTTGTTCTGGCACCACCCTTCAACTATCATGGTAACATGCAAGAGAATCACACACCGACAATATCAAGATCATAATGTTGCAAGCAGTGACTGTGAACTGAGACCCAGGCTATTCTACTTTCTTCTTTTTTTTTAAATATTTTTAATTTCTATTCAGACGTGAGCCACATGACTTGAAAACGGAAACAATTATCGAAGAAACGTATGCCCATGAGGCGCAGACGCTGAACTGCTCTCTCTCTCTCTCTCTCTCTCTCTCTCTCTCTCTCCCTCTCTCTCTCTCTCTCTCTCTCTGTTGCCAATGACGTCAGCAAGCTAGCACCAGAACCAAACGATGGCCCGCGCACAGGTATGAACGTCCTCGCTGTCCCGAGGATGCGTGTCTGAGGCCCTGCCAGATCACACAGTTCCCAGCTCGCAAAAGGTTATCGGGCGGACGACGGCCGCACTTGCGGCCGTCGTCTGCCCGATAACCTTTTGCTACTGAGGTTGTGGCTCAGTCAACACTTGCATAAAGAACTGATACTCGTTCGCAATTTGCAAAACCAGGTAGATCATCAGAACTTTGTTCTGCTCGGTCAGTGCTAGAGAATACCCCATCCATCTACACATCTACACTCAGTAACAGTGTAGCCAGCGTAATTTTTAATAATAATAATAATAATAATAATAATAATAATAATAATAATAATAATATAATCCTTGAGGAATCTCCCTCTACATACACATAGCATAGATACTCACTGACAGGCCGCTGTGAAGCCAGGTTGATCATCACAATTGTTTCTGTTCAGTCATCGAGAAAGCCCCATCCAACTACACAGTGCATAAACCCTCTTAGCCCCAAGGTCCCATTTCTAAAATTTTGGAGGTGTTGCCTAACGACTATGTACCAGTTGCAGGAGATGGCTTGCTAATTCAAGGGTAGTGCCAGATTAGCTTGGCTCCTTCAGGCACTTTAGGCCTTCAGGCGCGCCAAGCTAATCTGGCACTATCCTTGAATTATCATGGTCAAGCCATCTCCTGCTGTCGGGATCCGGGGCTAAGAGGGTTATGTTCTTCTTCTAGATGTCCACTCCGCCAACCCTTGAAGAATCCCCTTTTACATACACAAAGCATAGATACACTTTGACAGGTAGATCATCACAACTGTTTCTAGTCAGTCAGTCAGTCAGTGAGAAAGAAAGCCTCGTCCATGTACGCAATGGCGGCATAGACACTCAGTGACAATTAGTGCGGCCGGCTTAATTTCTAATTCTAGTTGTTTACTCAGTCAATCCATGGGGAATCCCCTTCCACATGCTCAAAGCATACAGTCTGTAAAGTCAGCGACACAACAGTTTCTGCTCAGTCAATCCTTGACTAAGCACCATCCATCTACACAGGGCATATAATACATTAACTCGTTCTACCCCAAGACCGAAATCCCCAAATTTTGCCGTTGCTCTCTGAAGACTACATTGCAGTGCAGGACACAGATCGACCATGATAGTTCAAGGGTGATGCCAGAATAGCTTGGCGCCCATAGGCGCCAAGCTATTCTGGCATCACCCTTGAACTATCATGGTCGATCCTTATCTTGCTGTGGTGTGTCTGGGGTAGAATGAGTTAACTGATAATTTGCACAGGCGGTCAGATCACAACTGTTTCTAATCAGTCAACCTTAGAGGAAGCCCCATCTACTTACACAGGGAATAGCCGGACTAGTAGAGGAACCTTTATTTCTAGGTGTCTATTCAGTCATTCCTTGAGGAAGAACCCGCTCACATTGCCTAAAACACAGGTTCTCAGTGACAGTTTGTAAAACTAGTACGTCACATGCTTTCTAATCAATCTTTGAGAAAGATTCTTCTGCCTATTCTTCTGACAGTTTGTAAAGATAGAAAACACGCATGCTTTCGACTCAATCAATATTTCAGGAAGCCCGGCTCTTCCATCTACACAAAGCGCAGCCTCTGACTAATGACAATGACAAGCCAGCAAGTTTATGTTCAGGCGATGAAGAATATACCAAAAAGCAGCCAATTCGCTGGTTTCTGTTAACCCCTTGACCGCTGCTGACGATAGCACGCGTCTTTTCCGTCGAGCGGTATCGTCGGCAGCGGTGGAGGGGTTAAGCGAAGGTTCCCAGCCATTCTGACACAAATCAGTAAAATAATAATAATGTTATTACGGTGTTTATAATGAGCTTATCTTATAATAATTATAACTCTAAGCGCGCGCTCACAACTCGCGCACCCATGTGCGCGCTTTGGACAATGACTCACTTACCACAAATACATTACGACAGTCACCTTTGGGTGGGGGGTGTCGTGGCGTTATGAGTGCTAGAACTGTTGAAAGAGGTGAGTCTTGAGGGCGGACTGAAAGGAGGAGAGAGAGTGTTTCCGACGGAGAGAGAGAGAGTGGGAGAGTGTTCCAGGTGGATGGACCGCAGACGGAGAAGGAGCGGGGGCCGAAAGTGCTGAGTTTGGTCAGTGCGGGCGGGATGTGGAGGCGCAAGTGTCGGTCGCCGCAATACTACCGCACCCCACCCATCTCCATCAACTGGTACAAAGTTTTTAAGCAGCTGAACCACTTCTCAGCAACCGCGTATTTTGCAAGAAAAAGGGTAGTCTTAACACATGGCATCCTGAGGCTGACTTGTTTTTTTTTTGTTTTTTTTGTTTGTTTGGTTTTTTTTTTTACAAATTTGCGTCTTTTAAGGGGCTACATTACAGATTAGGAGATAGACAGAGCATTTTTAGTTCAAGAGTGGTGCCAGAATAGCTTGGCGCCTCAGGCACCACCCTTGAACTATCACAGTCAAAATTATTTCAAGCAATGGGTGTATCAGGATGAAAAAGGTTAAAAGACAGGTGCTCGCTCAATGAGCAGTCTTGACACAGAAACACAATTTAAACGACAGACTTAGATGTGCTCGTTAGACCCATTTAGCCTGGATCGACACACTACAAAAGTACGGATATACCATGATAGTTCACGGGTGGAGCCAGAATAGCTTGGCGCCTCCAGGCGCCAAGCTATTCTGGCACCACCCTTGAACTATCATGGTCGATCAGGCCTCCTGAACTGCAATCTGTTCTTCGGAGGACCAGCCGAAAACTTAGGCGCCAATCTATTCTGGCACCACCCTTTATGACTATCATGGTCGATTTGTCTCATTAACTGTACTGTAGTATTCTTATGACCACTCACTGATGCCGGAAATGCAACCTTATAACGGCTCAGTGGATTAAGCAACACCCACCAAAAACAAACAAAACAGATGTGTCAAATTTCAGTCTTGTTTCGAAGCTGAGACAGACACAAAGACATATTGCTACAAAAAAAATACTTCTTGTCATAAATCTTCCCGCCCTTGGGGAGAAAAAAAGGCCAGCACGAGGTATAGATCCTCATGAGTCGGCGCAGGCCTGCGGGGGCTCATGAGGATCTATGCCTCTTGAAGTTGGGCGGTTTTTCAGTGGGAAGAATGTTTAGAGTGATGAGTTTAGGAAGGGTGCCGCGGTGACATTTTATGCGTGGGGATTAGTTGAAAAGGACAAGCTTTATTTTCAGTATACTTCACAAACTATACTTCCAAAAAGAAATATATGAGGGTCGATGTCACGACTAATATAATATTACTAGGATTTCCCTGTCGGGTTGGGGTTTTATTTTGCTGTTGCTTTTCTTATTTTTCATTGTATCTTCTGGTTTTTGTTTGTTTGTTCGATTGTCTGTTTGTTTGATTGGTTGACTGGTCCGTTCGTTGGATGGTTGGTGGGTTGTTTGGTTCAGTTAGTCGATCGGTCGATCGTTGGTGTTGGTGGTGTTATTAGCGGCAGTGACAGTGTTGCTGCTATTTTTTATTGTACATGTATTTTCGGTATTGACGTCGACGCTGATGTTGCTGTTCTTATGTAATTGTTGGTTCTGTTGCGTGGTGGGTATTTGCGTTTCCGGCTATTTGTGGTTTTTGACACATAAAAATATCTAAAATATTTCCCTCACGAACAACTGACTTCCTGCTCCAAATACCATCCAGATTCATCTTTTCTGCCAACGAAAAAATCGCCAATCTCCTGCCCCCCCCCCCCCCCATTTCCAAGCACTCCAGCAAGTCTAGCCAGCGAAATCGGCTCCAGCTGAGCCCGACAACGAAATCGCATCTCCCCACTTTCAAGCAGCAGGTCCCCGTGCCGACGTAGGCCGCTTGTTGTTAACACATCTAACCCCGCACCCACTACAGCAGTAGATGGCTCGACCATGACAATTCAAGGGTAGTGTTCTGTAATAAATACCTTAACCCATTTAGCCCCGACGCAACACAACAGGAGACGAATTGACCATGATAATTCAAGGGTAGTGCCAGATTAGCTTGGCGCCGTCAGGCGCCAAGCTAATCTGGCACTACCCTTGAATTATCATGGTCGAGCCATCCCCTGCATCTTGTACGCAGCTTTGTAGGTGGCATCTCCAAAATTGTGGGTACTCCGCCCGTAGGGTTAAATGGGTTAAACTTGCAATTGACGTCGTCCCAGGGACCTTTTGCGCTACGCGATAATCTACAGATCAATCAGTGAGTGATTTCCCCATCCTTTCGGGTAGTTAGTCTGACCGACCAAAAACACTCCGCCCAAAAACGACCGACACAAATTTTCTTTTTTCTTTTTCTTTTCCAAAGATGATTTCGTAAACGTGTGTGAGTGACGGTCTGTGATTTTGGACCTGACGGCTCTTACGATCTTTAAGCCCCCCCCCCCCCCCCCCCCCCAAATTACAGACCATCATGATTATTTGTGTGCTGATCTCTTGTGCGTGCGGTTGTGTGCCATAGAATCAAAGAGACAGAAATCAGCATGCGATATTGTGCGGTCTGTGTGATTTTGTTCAAACCTTTATAACCTCTATTTACAACCGTGTTCCTTGGACGGATGGGGTTAAACTCCCAGTGATACGGTTAACAAAAAAATCGTTGTTTTTAGTTTTTGGTGGAGACACATTTCTTATGTATGCCAACCGTTGGCATTTAACATGATTACGGTGGCAAAACATCCCTGCTTCAATTTCAAAGTTCAAAACGGTAAAACGAGGTCAGTTCATCGAATTTCAAATAATCTCTGAACACTGGACACAGCACAGAAAGCGAAACCTCAGCAGACATTATATTTCCATTTTTTAACAGTTGCATCTTGGATGCCTCTCTCGCCGCCTCCAGCTCCGCCCCCCCCCCAACCCCACCCCGTTCCTCACCCCCCCCCCCCCCCCACCCACCCACCCCCCCCCCCCCACCCCCACCCCCAACCGTCCTGCACCCTAACTCCACAAACCGTCTTGGTGGCAAGGAGAAATCTCAGACGCCAAAATACATAGCAGCCATCATGGGTGAAATATGGCGAACGAGGTAACGTCTAGTGGCCCGGCCAGTTAGCGGCATTATTTATTCTCTGTCCAGAAAATCCTGTGGATGCACGTCAAAAAGCTTGGCCCTTGTCCAAAGTATGAGGCCTGCGCGTCGGTTCTGAAGAGGGGTCATCTCGGCGGTAACTCAACGACGGAATTTCAGTGGTGAATCAGCCCCAGAGCGGTCACACTTCGCGCCCTCAAAACCCCACTGTCTTTCTCTTTCAAAGAGAATAACAGTGGGGTTTTGAGGGCGCGAATGTGACCGCTCTACAAGGAATGGCAGTGGGCTTGCGGGCGTGAGGTTTGACCGCTTTAGGGGGAATGACAGTGAGGTTTTGAGGGCTGGAGGGTGTGACCGCTCTAGAGGGAATGAGAGTGGGGTTTTGAGGGAAGGGTGACCGCTCTAGAGAGAATGACAGTGAGGATTTGAGGGCGGGAGGGTATGACCGCTCCAGAGGGAATGAGAGTGGGGTTTTGAGGTAGGTACGACCGCTCTAGAAAGAATGACAATGGGGTTGTGAGTGCGGGAGTGTCGTGACCGCTCTAGAGGAAATTACAGTGAGGTTTGAGTGCAGGAGGTGTGACCGCTCTAGAGGGAATGACATTGGAGTTTTGAGGGAGGTATGACCGCTCTAGAGAGTATGACAGTGGGGTTTTGAGGGAGGTGTGACCGCTCTAGAGGGAATGACAGTGGGGTTTTGAGTGCGGGAGGTGTGACCGCTCTAGAGGGAATGTCAGTGGGGTTTTGAGAGAGGTGTGACCGCTGTAGAGGGAATAACAGTGTGGTTTTGAGGGTGCGAGGTGTAACCGCTCAAGAGGGAATGACAGTGGGGTTTTCAGGGCGCGAATATATGACCGCTCTAGAGGGAATGACAGTGGGTTTTAAAGGCGCGACGTTTAACAGCTGTGAGGGTGTGACAGTGGGGTTTTGAGGGCGTAAAATTTGACTGCCTTAGGGGGAATGACTGGGGTTATC